>JADRCH010000212.1:3014974-3047979 GCA_019843965.1 Rhynchomys soricoides | reverse complement strand
TCATATACATATCATATACATATCATATACATATCATATACATATCACATGTATATCATATACATATCAGATACATATCATATACATATCACATATATATCATATACATATCAGATACATATCATATACATATATGATGGTTTTAAAAATAACATGGATTATGGGAGTCAAATTAATGTCCTTATCTTCCCAGACCCTGTCTTAAGTTTTGAAAGCATATTATTTGGAACCACTTGATTTGATAGTAGATTTCTTAGCCTATCCACTCTACTGACTCATTATTATGAAGTTACCTCTATAATGTAAAACTTTTGTGATATAAAATAGAATATTTTTATTACTTAAACTTTATAAATATACCTTAGCAGTACTTTACAATTTTATTCCTATCCATTTTGTACATATTTTTGAAGTTTATTCTTATTCTATAAACCTTTATTTAGCCTTAAACTAAAATGCAGTATGAAAAAAGTCAAGTGTTATTGGATCATCTGGGTTTAAAATATACTACAAAATCATAGTCATCAAATCAGTTTAGCACTGTCAGAAAAACAGATATAAAGAAAAGACAACAGAAGAAAGCAAAAGAAGCAAAGCCACATGCACAAGGTTACTGCATTTTTGAGAAAGGAGCTAAGAGCACTGAAGAAAGGGCATTTTTGCAATAATTAATTATTTCAACAAAATTCACAAATCACAGGAAACACTACTTAGGAGATAAATGGGATCCCATCAGATCAAAGAGCTTTTATAGAGCAAAGGAACAATGGCTGCCCTGTCTCTGAGACAATGCTTCTCAACCTGTGGTTCAGACCCCTTTTGAGGGTTGCGTATCATATATCCTGCGTATCCGATATTTACATTAAAATTTGCCACACTAACAAAATTACAGTTATTTTATGGATGAGGGTCAGCACAGCATGAGGAACTGTATTAAAATTTAGCAACATTGGGAAGGTTGAGAACCAATATTTTGAGTACCAAGGGCCAGTCTCTTCTCTAGTTGTCCTCTATTTTTAAAAAGTCACAAAATGTATAAGAGAATTTCTCTTAAATGAATCCAGATTGCTCAAGATAGATTTCGCATACACATTAAGATTTAGCACATTTCTCTATCTTATTAATATTCAAAAATAAAAACGTTCAGAACATAAGCTTTGTTAGAGACTGTGTGGTAAGAATTTAAACATAAATTAAAGTTAAAGTTAAAGTGCATAAGTTAAAGGCTCTGAGCTTAACATAAATTTTTTTTTGCATTAATAGACTAGGTTTAAATACATGGCTTACAGAAATATTCAAAGTGAAATGTAAATCATCCAAATCATCCAATGCCTAAAATAGAATACAGGCACAAGCATCAGAAAAACGTGGTATTAATACTACAGGAATGGGAAGTTTTCACTGGCTTCCAATTTTTCCCTCCGAAGTTTGTTGTGTTATTTATTAAGTGTTGTGATATTATTAAGTAATTAATTTTAGCTATAGCTATTATTTCCGGAAGCTTCCTATAAAGACTTAACCATGCCTTGCCAGGATAAGTCCATACATAGAGGCCACAGGAATGTCTGGGGTGAACTCAATGAGAAGCATCTTTTATGAGGTCAGTGGGACAGACATGAGCTTCCTAAACCCCAGGAAATGGCCATGTACCACACGCATTAGCTTGAGGCCTTCCTCTCACGTTCACAGGAAGCCTGGTTCTTGGGAAGCCAACAAGCTTCTGTTAGCTGTGGTCATTAGCAAAGTGTAGTCTGGGAACAGGCTCAAAAGGGGATTCTTTGCCCCAGTGATAAAGAAGATACTATGAAGTCTAGCGGAGGGATGGGCAGTGGCTTCAGTGATGTGGTTGGTCTTGATGGTGTAGACTTTTCTGCTGTAGAGATGTAGAGAGTCAGCAACTCCGTCATCCCTTGGTGTTGGGGAAGAGGAGTTTATAAGAGGGTCTCCTTACTCTTCAGTGACAGAAACCTCCACAGAGCCGACCGTGAACCAGATACCAGAAAAACTATGGTAATCTAGTTCCTATGGCCATTTTAAATAATGGGCGGAGAAAATACGATGTTTGTGAAAATAAATAAGTAGTGTAGATAAATAAGTAGTCATCAGGTTCAAACAGAAAAACAAGCCTACTATGATACCTGACATATCTTGTCGATATAGGTCATGCTGTTGGTATCTGAGTTTGCTTCCTTTAATGGGCTTTCACTGTTCATTTTCAAATGCTTTGAAGGATTCTGGAGCCTAAACAAAAGTGCTAGAATGATCTCTGCTTTCACTGTAGCTCAGTGATGACACAATGCTTTAACTGTGGATACTGGTGGATGCCCTTGTGATAACAGGGTTGTTGAAGGACTGGCACTGCAGAGCATCCACCCATCTTCAGTAAAACTTGATGAGGATGATCTGAGCTTTGTTGTGAAAACACATTTTTAAAATAAAAATCCAGAAAAGGCCATGTTGACCTTTGCTCAATTGCATACAATATGCTTATTGTATTTGGAGTTTAAAACATATCTGTAGTTTGATAGCATTGTTTTATGTAGAAAATAATCTGTTGTTGTTGTTGTGAAAAACTATACATGCCACTTGAACTTTCACTGGGAATATTCAGCATACAAACAGAAAATCTCTTAAGCATATGTTATGTTTAGTTTGGAAGGAGATTTGATGGACTTCCCTAAACTGAGAACATGCTACATAACATTTTCTACCTAAGTGAGTCTTATTGAGTTGTCCGTATTGAATGAATGAATGAATGAGATGTTTGATGATGTCACACACTTACTTCTTCACTTCTACACGCAGATCTCAAACACAGATGCTTTACTTCTTACGCCTAACAGCACAAATGTCTGTCATATTACATTTTGTGGATGAGTAAAAGCACGTGTTAGTGTTAAACACATCTGTTCCACTCTTCATTTCTCACCTAAAAATCCAAGGTGCAGTGGTTTGAATACGAATGACCTCAGAGGTTCAAATCCTCATGGAGTAGCATTGTTTGCCAGAGTGGTGAGGCAGGAGTGGGTGAGTGGGACGGGGAGCAGCTTCATAGAAGCAGGGGTAGGGGGGATGGGATAGGAGGTTTCTGGAGGGGAAAGGGGATAACATTTGAAATGTAAATAAATAAAATATCCAATAAACTATATATACATACTTTTTTTAAAAAAGGAAAAATTAGAAAGTGTGACCTTGTCAGAGTAAATGTGACCTTGTTGGAAGACGTATGTTACCTGGATGTAGAACTCTCAAGCCCTCGAGTACCATGTCTATCTCCATGCTTCCGACCCTGCTGCTGATGGACTAAACCTCTGAAACTAGGAGCATTCTTGCTTTCATTTATAAGAGTAGCCACAGCACCAGAATACTAAGAAACAAGGCTTCCCCTGTAGAATAAAACACTGACTAAGACACAAGGCTTTCCTTGTATTCATAACCAACAGACTTCTTTACACTCCAGCTCATGCTGCTAAAACTCTAATGAAATCCACATGCTAATACCTACCATATATTTTGCTTCAATATTGCATTCATTTCTCATCACAGACTAAATGAAGTTACAGAGATAAATGAACTGTGTTTCCCCAAAGAAACATTACTGTTTTAACGAAAAAGAGTTTTATTGTATATCTCCAGGTCCTTTATAGTATGATCTAAATCGATTTAACCATTAAGCATTGGCTGAATTATGGCATTGTCTGTGCTTATCTCCAATCTGTTCAAAGTCTAAGGGACATTAAGAGAAATGCTGCCTCGTGCCAGGCAGTAATTTTAGCCCTGACAAAGGTATTCTGGAATCATTTATTTGCAAACAATTTCCCTGCTCTAAAACAAGCTTGGCACAAAAGGTCTCACCTTGTAGACGCATTTTTCCAAAATTTAGGAGAAACAGGTTTCAAAGTAAAATAAATGACAGTATAATAAGAAACACAGATCCATATAATCTTGAGATTTAAAATGGTATTCTAATTTAAATTTTATAAAGCATCTCTTCATACAAGCATCTGTTAAACATGCATAGCTTTCCAACATAACTTACAAGCCAAATAGACACAAGCAGAATTTGTGAATGGTTACATTGGGGAGAATTGTAATTTACGGGAAGATGGGAAGTACTCTGTGCTTATCCGTTTTGGTTATTGTGAAGGAAACCTGGAAGGGAAAGCAGGAATAGAAATTAAGTGGACCCTGTTTAACAGAGAATGTGTGCCTGTATGTGGGTCTGATGGTTAGAACAGATCCTGAGAGCAAGTGTGTCTTGTAGCAGCTTTCACATGAAGGCTATATTCCCTCATATATGTTGTGTCCTGGTTTGAATATTAAGTGTCCACCCCACCCCCCAATGATTCTGTACTGTAGCAACGAGAAGAGGCTGCAGTGTACACAGATAAGTGAATCATAAGGGCTTTTGACCTAACAATGGAACAATCTATTTGTGGGGTCCTAAAGCTGTGAGGTCTACTATTGGGAGTGTTGGAAACCATGGGAGATGAGGCCTCATCAGAAGAAGTGGACACAGACCCATCCCTTGATGTCTTCTTGAAGACTCTTGGTTTTGGTTCCTCACTCCCAGTCTGCTTCCTGGCCACTATTAAGTAAAGAACTATGCCTAACTATGCCTGTGACCTGTGATGCTCTGCCCCAGCTCAGGTAGAGACACAAGAGAGCATCCTGACCATGGTCAAGGCACTTGAAACCATGAACAGAAATGAACACTTCCTCCCTTCAGTTTCCTCAGGTAGATTGTACCAGGAGCATAAAGCTGCTGAAGTTTTCATCATTAACGGAAGCCATAAGGTGCCTTCCTGTGATCCACGCTCTCCTTCCTGCCATGGCTGCCTCGCGATCCATGCATTTATCATGGTCTCAGTGCATCAGTGATTCCATTGTGGCAGTAGCTATTAAGCAAATCATGCACCTTAAAATGAATTAGACATATTAAATAAGTAATAGAATAACTGACTGGGAACATTATTGCTATTTTCTCCTAACATACAGCTGGTAACATTTTCTGTTATTGGCACATATTTTTTGATACTAGGAATCTATATAAAGATAGAAGAGAATAATATTCTCTGCTTGTGAAATACCTAATTTTCTTCCTAATTAATAGTGCATATATAAATAATGAAAATATATACTAATAATTAAGCCTATTTTAATCTTTCAAACATTTAATATTTAAATTATGTTTTGTGAATTTCTGTGTGGGGAATGTGCCTGTTATTGTATTTCTCATAGAGGCCAAAAGAGAGCATCAGAACCTTGAAGATGGAGCGTCATGAGGTTGTGGGCTACTGGATATTGGATGCTAGGAACCAAGCTTTGGACCTCTGCAAGAGCTTTATGCTTTCTTAAACCATTGAGCCATCTTTCTGGCTCCCAAGTTCTATCATGTTTTATTGAAGGATAAATTTAGATGCTAAATTACATACCAATGAAGACAATAAACCATGATAGAAAGGAACGTTACGGCATTACCACACCTGCTAATAAGCGTGTTAGTTCTAAGATTTACACAACTTGTAAAGTCATTTAAACACAAAGTATTATACTTGCAACTAAGGGAAAATTGGTGGCATTATAACTCTAATGATTGGCAAATATTTTACTTAGATCTGATGTTATTTAAAATATCAGTCTAGGCTCAGCTCTGTCATCATGTTAAGGCAACATGTCAACTTTCTATTTATTGACAGATTTTTGGATTAATGAAATAATAGCATTGATTGTGATTTTACATTTCCTATTATACATTTGCCACTCTCCTATGATTGCACACACAGGAGTGGAGTTGCTGATGTCATCCAAATCAATTCAAATGATCAGAAGTCTACAAATGTCCTAGAGAGATTCACAGTTAAGATTTAAGTGAGCTGTGAGACTAACAAGGTATCTTCCACGCAGGCAGAAGCCATATGAAAAGAACTGACCTACTCAGTGCTGGATATCCCACCTCCTGCCATCATGTATGCACTTTATTTTGTGTGCATTTTTGAAGGGAGTGGTCAGGTCCTTACTATAGCTCTGAAGTAATCCATTCTCTTTTGTGAACTAAGTTGACTAACATTGTTAGCGTGGGTGCATTTCAGCATGTTGAACCTGGAGAAGCCACAGACTCAGTGCTGCAAGGCATTTTAGAAATGTCAAAGCTTGTCAAAAGTTTGGACTTGTTTAAAATTAAAAAGTGCTTAGACTGGTAGGGAATAACATCTATGCCATTATTTTTACTGTCTTGATCTTCAAAATTTTGCTATTGTACAGTTATTTTACCATACATTTTGGTAGTTAACTATCATATTTATGTACCCAAATTTAACACTTACTAACAAAGGGACCCACAGTGACTTTGAACTGAATTGTATTTTAATACATTTTGCCCCTTATAGTGTGCATGTGTACGTGGTATGCACTCCCACGTATGTAAATGCAGAGGAGGACAGTGGGTGCCTTCCATTGTTCTCTGTCTTGTTCTTTTCATAACATGGTCTTTCAGTGATGGCAGACTTCTCCATTTTGACTAGGCTAGCTGGCCAGCAAGCTCCAGGCATCTGTTTCTGTCTCTCAACAGTGGCAACCATCTCCGTGCCTGGCTTTATATGGGGATTTATACTGAGGCCCGATGCTTGCTCAGCACACCTGATTAATTTCTTTCTAAAACATTTTTTAAATTTTAATTAAAATATATTTACATCATTTTCCCCCTTTGTAAACATCTTCCATGTCTTCCCACATTCTGTCCCTACAGCCCCTCCTTATTCCCTCTCAAGCTCATGACTCCTTTTTTCATTAGTTATTATTGTTATATACACATGCATCCTGATAAAATACCTTACTGATAAAAATCTCCAAATAATTCTCTTGTATAGATAGATAGATATAGATATAGATGATATAGATATAGATATAGATCACAGAGCCAAGCCAATGTATTAGCTCAACTTTTAGGCAAGGTAGCCCTAAAGTTGAATTAAACCACAAGCTTAAAAAAAGAACATAACTCTCTATTACCAAATAACCAGAATAATATAGCTTAATTTCTGTAGAACACCTTCCATGAGTGAGTTTCTTAAGCAAACCATTGCAAATGTGACTCATGGCTTCCAGTGGAAAGGGAGCAAACCTATGGGTTTGTCAGTTGCCCTAGCAGGAACAGGGGTGAGGGTAGCTTCTCAAGAAAGATGTGGGAAGAAAGAGGTAGAACGTAAGATAATGAAAGAGAGGAGACAGGGGACGGAAAGAGAGGTGAGCGCGTGGGGATGTGCTTTGGAGACAGGGGACGGAAAGAGAGGTGAGCGTGTGGGGATGTGCTTTGGACTTAAGTAGTTTGTGTGGTATGATGGCGAGTGCTCCTTGTTGTGGGTGCCTTACTGAACACAGCCAATCCTCATGATGGCCTGGTTAGGGGTTGGGTAACGAGTTCACCACACTCTCTCTGGTGTCTCCCAGATCCTCAGTAGACCCGAGCATGTCTCTGCGGTACGGACCTATTAAATGCTATGTTTCAGCCTCGCTAATCTCTTATGTCTGTCTTCCATAACTTATGCAGAAAAAAATCTCTCCGTATTGTTTTTCCTTGGAGATTGTGCGTCCCTTGTTCTCTGGTTGCTTCTTTTGGACAGTTTTATGTCAATGTTCCCACAGGTTGTTTTCACTGTGTTTGCTGGGGTCTTAGGAAACTTTGGAGTATATGCTGATAGTTTACATCATCATGATGTTGATTTTCTCTTGTCATTCATTCTTTATCCCCACAATTAAATAGTATGTAAAGATGTTTTTTAAAAAATCTGTCTTAGCCATTTTCAAATATCTGTCATATGTAGTGGGAAATATTAAAAATAGGGAACCAGAATGTTCCTGTGATCAGGTTAGCAATCCGTGAGCCTCAGCAGATCTCCCGCTGGGTGATCTCACTCTCTCAGCCCTCCAACTCTCCAGAGCTGAATCCCTTGGTGGATCTCTGCCGCCAGGCACACACAATAACTGCCTGTCCCACGGTGGTCAATCATCTCAACACCCAATTACCCAGTAGAATTAAAACTCTTAAGCATATAGTTAACCAATCAGATTTATGTATCAATAAAAACACAATTTACAAGATGCCAATACAATAATTTCAGAGCCAATTGATAATGATAAAAGCTGCCCACCTAGATTAGACAACTTATCCCAAACTTCTAACCTTTACGGTAACATAACCATCGGTGGCACTACGCCAGTTCACGCCTGCTGCCATCTTCCTCCTCCTCTGCTCTAAAACACTCTCCCTCTGAAACTCTTAGCTCCGCCTCCCTGTTCTCTGACCAATCACAGGGCTCCTGTTGCCCTAATGTAATTGGACAGGGAAAATCCTGTAACAGTCATGCACTTTCATTACTTGGTAGCTCTTATTATCTTAAATTCCCTTAACTTCCACATCAACCATTCCACTTCTGTCAGCCTTCTTTGTTCCGACACCCATCCATTGCATTTAAAGTTTTCTACCTTCTGAAGCATGTTTTTGACTCTGTGAATTCCCATTTCTCCATACTTTGATCCAGTGTGCTTTCCTGAGTGTATGATTATGGCTTCATCATCCATGACACACTAACAACAGCATCAGCACCTATTGAGAGTGTGGTTTCTGGAGCCGGATCTTTTGATGCAGGGTCTATCTTCTTCTAAGCCACAGGATTTTATATTCTATAGTTCTGAGCATTGAGGTTAGGGTAGTGTACTGGCTGGTTTTGTGTGTCAACTTGACACAAGCTGGAGTTATCACAGAGAAAGGAACCTCCCTTGAGGAAATGCCTCCATGAGATCCAGCTGTAAGGCATTTTCTCAATTAGTGATCAAATGGGTAGGGCATAGCCCATTGTGGGTGGTGCCATCCCTGGGCTTGTAGTCTTGGGTTCTATAAAACAGCAAGCTGAGAAAGCCAGGGGAAGGAAGCCAGTAAGAAACATCCCTCCATGGCCTCTGCATCAGCTCCTGCTTCTTGACCTGCTTGAGTTCCAGTCCTGACTTCTTTTGGTGATGAATAGCAATGTGGAAGAGTAAGCTTAATAAGCCCTTTTCCTCTCCAACTTGCTTCTTGGTCATGATGTTTGTGCAGGAATAGAAACCCCGACTGAGACATATGGTAAATGGTTGATAACTTCAGTCCAATTAGGACAGAGATCTAGAATGACCTTCTGCAAGAGACACTGTCATGCTGATGTCCCTTCTTCCTGAAGTTCCTCATTTCTGGAACTTGACTATGAACCTATAAAGTATGACATAAACTCAACCCCCCATATATAAATTAATCTGTTGACCCACTCACCTTTACAATTGGTCAATGCCCCATGAAGATATCAGGCAGAGGTCTGAAGTTTTTCTCTCTCTGCTTGGTGATATTTATTTACATTCCTCTTCATAAGATAGTGTAATATATTTATCATTGATTGAGAACATACTAACATACAGTGTTAATAATGTAGCCTTTTATTCTGGTGAATGAGCAAATTTGATGATTTCAGAAACCTAGTTTGAAGAGTAGAAACAGAGCTTCAATATAGATGCATTTTCTGTATTGAGTTTAAGCGACTTATGAAACATCCAGTGACCATCTCCTACAGAAAGCCAAGTCAATGACTATGAAGCTCAAAGTGGTGGTGGGATAAGATTGTTAGTTTGAGAGTAATCAGTAGATGCAGATAATATTATTAATGTGCCTATGACTCCACAAACAAGTTGCAGAAAGGGAGTGAAAGGGAACCAGAACTGTAATCCTGGAATTGCAGCATGTAGCAAGAGAGGTAGAAATGAAAGGAAAGCCTATGATAATGCTGACATGAATGAAAGCATTCAGGAAGGAGGATAGCTTGTAAAACTTATTAACCAGGATAAAAATTCATTCAAAACTCACTGTTTAATCTGGGCGTGTTGGCACACACCTCTAACTTCAGTACTTAGGAGACAGGGCAGGCAGATCACTGTGAGTTTGAGGCCAGTCTGGTCTATATAATTAGTTCCAGGATGGCCAAGGTTATGTAGAGAAACCTTGTCTCTAAAATGGAAATTAAAATTCCCTCTTTAGTTCAGAGGAAGAAGAAAACTCATTTAATAGGGCCATCTACAAATGAGTTTTGCTCATGTGACTTGTGAGAGTTTTCCAATGGCATAGGTGTTACCTTCCTGTTGGATCTTCAATTTTGACTTAAATCTCAGAAAAGCAGCTTCAGGGCACAGTTTTCAAGTATTAAGTGAAAGAACTGATTTCTTCGAATTTGCAAGACAATTTAGGGTTCATTCTAGTCAGGCTATCTTTGAGTCAAACACCAACAGATATTGAAAACTGTTGGTCAGCTTAACTGTATTTATGCCCTCATCTAGAGCCTCAGGTTGACACAAACAGCCTGAACTAAAGGTATACAAGGGAGGAAGAAACTATCATAGCAAATAACACATTAATCAAAATATAAGGAGCAATGCCAGGCATGGTGGTACAACCTTATTTCCAGCAAAAGAGAGACAGATAGGTGGATATCTGCAACTTTGAGGCCAACCTGGTCTACGTAACATGGAGGGACCAATGATGCTGGCCACATATGTGGCAGAGGAGGGCCTTGTTGGACATTAGTGGGAGAAGAGGCCCTCGGACCTAAGGGTGTTAGATGCCCCAGTGTAGGGGAATGCCAGGGAGGAAAGACTGGAGTGGGTGGGTGGGGGAGCACTCTCATAGAGGCGGGGGGGGGGGAAGGGGGGGGGGGGGGGGTTGGGAGGGGAGAATATATGGGGGGGGGGGGGTGAGAAGGATGGGGTAGGAGGTTTCCAAAGGGGAAAATATTTGAAATTTAAATAAAGTAAATATCAAAAAAAAAAAAAGACCCTGTCTTAAAATGAAATAAAACAAAGCAACAAAGAATGAAAAGTAAACATATACAAGTATGTTGGAACAGATTTCTGTAATCTGCTGCAAGAACATAAATGATAAATCTCTCTGAGGTATTTGGACTATAGTCAAGTCAAAGGAATGGCAAACAGTGTCCTTAGAAATAAGAGCTGATGCGGGGAAGTGGTGGCGCATGCCTTTAATCCCAGCACTCGGGAGGCAGAGGCAGGTGGATTTCTAAGTTTGAGGCCAGCCTGGTCTACAGAGTGAGTTCCAGGACAGCCAGGGCTACACAGAAAAACCCTGTCTCGAAAAAAAAAAAAAAAAAAAAAAAGAAATAAGAGCTGATAAATGGTAATGGATCATTGTTTCTCTGAATATTGTTTTAGATTACTGGGAATAGTAATTTCCCTTTTTATTACCTGTATGAAATAGCAAAGTTTCTCAAGAGTAAAATAGCCTTTATCAGGTAATGTTTACTTAAATGATTATTCCAGTGGAATACTTCAAAGTTAGTTACTTCTAAATTTTTTTAAAAATTGATCTTCCCCCATAGCATCAAAGTAAATGTGTTTACTAGACAACCATAATGGTGTTTAGATTGAACCTCAGATACAATGGTAAGTCCAGATTTTTCTATTTGCTTTCTTATGAAAGCTGTAGTAAAATGTTCCATGTGTCCCATGTACATTTTGAATCTCAGCTTTTTAATATTAAATTTATTTTAACCTCATTATTTAAATGAGTTTCAGCAAGTACTTTGCTTGGAAAACTCAGTCAAGAAGACCAACTAACCAGCTTATCTACTACTTGATAACAGATCTCAGTTGATGTTCAGATAAATGTGTTTCTCATGTTTTTCTTAATTTCTCTCTTTCGTTGAATTGTGCATTGAAATGTTTTTGAGAGTGTTATTTTGGAACAGCTTGCTATATCCCTCTGAAAATTATTTAAATAAGTTATCATTAAGTGACCAAACCTCAAGACTGATGAATAGATTTAGTGTTTTATTGGTTATATTTTGTAACGTAGCTATGCATACTCAGGAGAGGTTCTGGGCTCTCTTAATGTACTGATGCCATTTCTCATGGTCTTTAACTCTCCTACTGGAAGATGAATCAGGCTGCAGAATGAATATAAATAAATCGTTTATTGACAAATGATGTCAAAGAAAATCTTCCATTAGTTTAAATGCTTTTGGTAATGGGGCAATGTCAAGCCAACACTGGTTTTCTTTTTTTGTTTTCAAGGAATGACCTTGAAGACAAGGGCACGTATTCATTCTTGACTGATCCTCAGAGCCAGAGACCTTTCCTGGGAACAGCAAGGAGGCTGTATATTGAGGTAGCTATATAAACACCCCAACATCACTCTGTATTAGACCAGGTGCTTTTTTTTTTTTTTTTAATCAAGAAGCATCCTATAAATGGCTGTTGGGATACATGTGATGATTTTGAACAGATTGTCTCCCAACATAATGTGCACATTAACTGATGACGGTGCATGATGTGCACATTAACTGATGACAGTCTTGCAAAGCCATCATGTCTGTGTTCAGAGGAAGAGAATTCCCAGGAATGTCTCTTCTTCCAAGCCTTTTCCTTTGACATTTTGTGTTCAGCAAAGTCACATTTTAGCCAGCTAGTTTCATTGGATTATGGTGCCTGATGTAGTGATTTATAGTATCATGTGATTAGCTTGCAATATTTTTGTTTTTAAGTTGAAAATAAGACTTTCTTCAATATCATGCTTTATTTTTAATTATTTCATTATTTGGGGAGATTATAATTACATTATTCTCCCTTTCCTTTCCTCTATCCAATTCCTCTCGTACCCTTGCACTGAAAAATTCATGTCTTCCTTTTCATTAATTATTCACACACACACACACACACACACACACACACACACACACACTGGCCTCAGGTGAGATCAATTTCCATATGAACTTTTGTGTACAGCATGACCTTTATCAGTTAAAATTTAACCTTCAGCCCTCTACAACAAAACTCTGAAATGAGTTTTGTCATGCGTGAATGTCTATGTTCATAAGGATTTGTTTTCCTTACCAAGGAGATATGAACATTCGCTGCTAAGGCTCTGCAGCAGCTCTAAGGTTAAGAAAGCTGCCAATAATCATCATTTAGACCTAAATGGGATGTCTTCATCAAACCTCATCTCAAGGCTCAGGGATCTACATAGAAGACAGGGCTGCAGGTTGTTAAGTCAGACATGATAGATGATGCCTAGGAAATAGTATCTTCCAGACACAACATAAATGAGTACACAAATGAACTGATAGAGACTATGACAACATGCAGAAGGAACACACAGGTTCAAAACACGCAAAATTCATTCACTAAGAAGAGAAATTGGCACAAATTATCACCCTTATCCAAGAAGCTTTTTGCAATTGACACCTGTTGGGAAAAGGGAAACAACTTTTTTTTCCAATGGAATGTCACTAGATTTATCACCAACACTTCAGGGTGGGCCTCGTGCCCAGAAATAGTTGGGCCAAACAAAATGTTTTTGGCATTTTTTTTCTTGCTAGTTTGTTTTTGTTTTGTTTTTTGATGTTTTGTTTTGTTTTTGTCTTAGTTGGGGTTTCTTTTGCTGGGATGAAGCACCATGACCAGAAGCAAGTTGGGAAGGAAAATGTTTATTCAGCTTACACTTTCACATTGTAGTCCGTCATTGGAGGAAGTTAGGACAGGGACTCAGTTAGGGCAGGAACCTGGTGATAAGAGATGATGTAAAAGCCAGATAAAAACAGCCTAATTAGACTGAACATTTGTAGATAGTACTAAGTCCCCTCAACCATTTTGTTGCATGTGGAAATGTTTTCAGACACTGAGTGCAAAGCTGGACATATAAAAATCACAGTTTAACAACTAAACCATTGCATTGGAAAATTTTAACCTTTGACGAATATAAGATTTTATTTGTCCATATTCCCTCCAAAATAATAATAAGGTAAACACATCTGACAGTCAACGTCAATGAGTTTCATTTTGTACCCATTTCTGTTATCAGCTTATTGAGAACCCAGTGTGGTATAAATACTTAATGATGATTTATAGTATATTTATAGCATTAATAATTTAACACAACCTGATTAAACTGATTTATACCTAAAGTCACATGCTCATTCATAAGATTTGTTAGGACATATGTGCTTATTTGATGCAAGCAAGAAGAGTGATAATAATTGAAGCAGTAAGTGATTATAAATTTTAGCAACCGAGAACTGAATGCTGTCCAATGGCCAACAACTTCTCAGTAAATGACTCATGATGCAGTTCATGATTTGAGTGAAATATGAAGCACTGAAAATGAATGTTCTGGTCAGGGAGGGATAACAGGCTGAGGAACAGCACTGGAGATCACTAGTGATTTGCTAGCATGCTTCTCCTCAAGGGATTCTGCTACAGCACAGTGCTAGCATATTAACTGTGTCATTAAAATGGAGAAAGTAAAACATCCAAATGCTATATTCAGCCATGTTACTCATCGCATTTGTACTTAGTGCTAAGGGGAAAACCTAAAGCAAACACGCTGAAACTCACAGAATGATGTCCACAGTGCTTTCTATTGTTTATGGTAAAAATAATAAAATGTTAAGTCTGCATATTAATTAGGAACCCTCAGATCATCCGAAGATTTTGATGCTCCTATGGCTGCCATGGGATAATTGGTATCCATTAGCTTTTCTCAACTAAAACCCCCCTCCCCCAAAAAATTCCTGATGAATCAATATGGGATTTTCCCTTCTCTTTGGATTTGATGTATTAGTGTTTTGATAATGTATCTACCATTAAAATCTTCAGGCCAGAAGAATCCTACATTGGTGTGTCCTTCTTACATGTTTAATGCTATATGGCATATAATGTTTCAAATGCCTTTGGTTTGATGTGCATCACATTTAGTCGGTCCACAAAGTATTGAGTGGCAGTGTCTTGGTATTTGAGGAGGCATTGATGTCTCAAATGTGCCTTAAGATGGCATTCTGAATCAAGATTTTTATGCACTATGAGGAATTGTTATAACCCAATCCATGAGGATCTAGAACATTTTTTTCATGACATCCCAAGCATCCTTAGGATAGATTGACTAGTCTCTTAAACTCTCCCAGCCCCACTCCTACTGCCCACAGACTCTGTTCCAAAACTGTCTGTTTCTCTACTATTTCTTAAATCACATTTAAGCAAACATATTCAACTGCAAATCACATTCAATGTGCTAGAAAAAATAAAAGGAAATTTGAATCAACCCACACTTTCCTTAGAAGTGTCCCCATTGTAAATGCTTCCTGTGTCTGGTTGCCCATCTCTTTCCCTACATTCAGATAATTTCTTATAGGACTTGAGATCCCTGACTAGTTGGGCTGAAAATTTCCTCTGTGATACATTCAATGGTGTTTTATAATCGGTTTCCCCTCCTTAGGCTTCCTCTCTTCTCTTCCTCAACACAGCAGACAACTGCCCCACAGATTTTGTCTCTCATACCTCTTTCTCAATTTAAAAAAATGTATGCTGAATATATACTATAAATTTCTTTGGCTCTCTCCTGGTATTGAGACATGATGAGACCTCTCTGAAGCTGTACTCACTCTACACAGGGAGCAGAGCAATCCCTTTGTAAGGACCCCTCCCCCAGGGTGTATTCTGCTGTTCACTATGTCCTGTTTTCTAAAAGTCACTTTTTTTTTTTTTTAACTCGTTGCAAAAGCTGGTACTATTCTGCTGCCTATCTCACAAGCCAGACGTTCTTTGCATGTCTTGTTTATCTAAACCTGAAATTTCTCAGTTTGGTATGTTCTCTTTTTTTGCTTTCCTTTGTTTTAATTGTACATTTTCATAGCATATGTGTAGAAGTTATGTTTGTGTTTTCTATATACTTTCATATGTTATTTTGTCCTAAAATAATTTATATTCACATATTTATGAGCATTTCCAGTTTTGAGGGGGTTTAACTTGTACTTCCCCTCATACCCTTTACAAATGTTATTGCCTGTTTTATATTTATATGCATCTACAAACTACATGGTATTATTGTCTAATAATACTTTTTATCTATATTTCTGTGATAGTTTTAATTATCAAGTTGACACAATCTAGAATCATCCAAGAAGACAGTCTACTAAGGGATTGTCTAGATCTGCTTGGCCTGTGGACATGTCTGTGGTGATTGTCTCAATAAAATTAATTAGTATTGAAAAACTCAGTCCACTGTGAGCAGTACCATTCCTTAGGCAGAGCATCCTGGACTATAGGAGAGTAGAGAAATTGAGCTGAAAAATAGCAAGCTGAGCATAGAAGCATGTATATATTCATTTCATTCTTGACTGTGGATGTGACAAGACTGGCTATTTGACTTCTTCAGAGTGATGGACTGTAAACTGGAGTTGTAAGCTGAAAGAATCCCTGTTCTCTCGTAAGTTGCCTTTTGTCAAGGCATTTCGCTGTTGTAACAGAAACTAGAATAGGTTAGTAGTAGATTTATTTTTCTTTTGATTTTTATTTCATTCTCATTTAATTTCCTTTTTATTATTCAGTCCTTAACAATCATACTCATGCAAATAGTTTCTGATCTCACTGATCTCTCCTCCTGTCTTACCCTCATCCCAATCCTGCCAACAATACTCTCGCTTTATCAAATTTCCATTCCACCTAAAGACTTCTTTTGTGTGTGTTACTGCTTTGTGACCCATTGGGTTCAACTTGGATCATTTGTATGAGGGTAGATAGGAAGCCATCTATAGACAAGTAACTCATCAGTTATATCATAGAAGACAATCACTTCTCCAGTAGTCCTGAGTGCCATAATCTCACTTAGATATATAATAAACCTTCCCCACCCACCCACCCCCTGCAAACTGTTTACTGGATTTAGTGTTATTCAGATGCTATATACAGAGCCACAGCTACTGTGAATTCATGAGTGCCATGGACTTATTATGTCACCATTACATTGCTTCAGGACCTTCTTCCCTATTGTTGAACTTACATTCTTTCCATCTCCTCTTCAACCTTCCAGGAGTTGATATGGGTGTCCTATGTAAGGCTGAACACTAAACAGGCCCATGTTCTTTACATCTTTACCATCTATGAATCAGCCGCTCTTTTGTGCAAGGAGGAACTTCTTTGATCAAAGTTGGAGATACCAATTGTTTGTGAATATAAATATGATGGTTTAGGCGGTAATTTGAAACTTGTCCATTAGCAAAGCAAAAGTAATAGGTCAACCTTTATTGTCTATGACCTCCCCAGTCATGGGCTGTGACACAGTACTGACCATGAATTCCCTCCTACGCAGCAGGCCTCAGATGTCATCAGAATCAATTTGTTACCTTCCGAACAGCTGTGCTACTATTGTTCCAGTAATCACTTATAGCTTGGCATGTTAGTATAGCATGCAGGGTCCAAAGCAGAGCAAGGTACTGATATAAAACTACTATGATTTTTTTAGGACATTTCTTTAGGTGATAAATTTATTTCATTTGTTTTATTCTTCAGTATTTTATATCCACATTTGGAGGATTTTTATTTGTTGTGAAACTATAAGTTGAAACTATTTTTCAACCATTTAATGCCATTTACTATCATCTAGCTTTCATAGCAGCCATCAACATAAACAGCTGTCAATGTAACTCTTGCCCCACTATGCATTTTTATTTCTGGCTACTTTTGAATTGGCCATTTATAGTATATTGATTGAGATTTGTTCAGGTTTGGTCACTTTGTATATATGCTTCTCATATCTAATAAGTGTCTTAAATCTGAGTAGATTCACTTATTGGTCTCTGGATACTGTGAGATTTCTTTCTCAGTCTGTTTTCTTATATATTTCTAGTATATATAATCCTCACCTTTGGCAACACCATTATCTTGAAGTTCTTGATACTCTCTTATATGACCATGTCATGTGTAGTCATCTGTAGTGGTGTACTTCAGTGCCACTCTGGGTTTGGTTTGAAATGATCTAATTTGGGTTGAGAATTTGAAACCTCTCTGAACTCCTTTGTCCCCTTTGCCTCTGCCTAACTTTCTAAATGCCACACAGAGCTAATGGTCTTATCAGACTGTGAAGCCATTCAGGCCCTCAGTTCTTATTTCTGCAGCTCCACAGGGGAAGGCCACCAGAACCACACCTTGATATTCAGCCTCTGTCAAGGCCTTACAAGTGTGACCTGTGTAGTTTAAAAGCACCAGATTCCTAGTGGAGGCATGCAGCCAAGCAGCCACTCACCTTTCAACTTCTTTTTGCTCAACAGGAAGAATTTATCATTTTTGTTCTAATTATACCTTTCACACAAAAAAAGCCTACAAGAATAATCATCAGGTAAACAGTCTTAACATTAATAAATCTTTTGACAAATACCCTTACATTATCCTTTAAAAAGATTTAATAAATATTCTTCCTTACTAAGCTGCATAGAATAATGAATGTATACTACTGAAGGGATTGTCTGTTGTGTCAGCATGAACAACAAATGAAGATGAACAAAATTGCAGGAGTATTGTATTTAAAATAAAATTCTCCTGTAAATCAGGGAAAATGGACTGTCAGAGAAACCCTTTTAACTTAATCAGACAAGGTAAACTAATGGCTTCTCCTTCATGAGTTCTGACCAATGAATTGAGATCACTATAAATTCACCATTTTAGAGTCTCTCAGAGAATAATGCTACAGAAAACTTGCAGCTTCACTCACATTGTTTGGCTGTGAGAAAAGATAAGCCTATGCTCTGGGTCTTTCACTATCTTTCCAGAAGCCATAAACAATATTTTATGAGCTTTAAAATACTCTCTACCTTCCAGTTTCCAAGAAATTGGAAGCAGCCCATATTTCCCTCAACTAAAGAATGTTTACAGAAAATGTGGTTCATTGACACAATGGAATACTATTCAGCTATTAAAAACAAGGACATCATGAGTTTTTCGGGCAAATGGATGGAAGTAGAAAATAACACCCTGAGCGAGGTAAGCCAAACCCCAAAGGATATGCATGGTGTGTACTCACTGGTAAGTGGATATTAGCCGAAAGTAAAGAATGCCCATGATATGCTCCACAGATCCTAAGTAGTTAAACAAGGAGGAAGGCCCAAGTGAGGATGGTTCATTCCCATTTAGAAGAAGGAACAAAATAATCACAGGAGGCAGAGGGAGTGAGGGATGTGGATGGGAGAAGGGAGAAGTAGGGGAAACGGGTAGAGTTAGGTATGGGGTGGGGAAAGACAGGAGAGAAGTCCAGAGTGCCAGGAGAATGAACGGAAATAGGAAGCTTCTGGGGTGAAGGGTGGTAGTGTGTGTGTGTGTGTGTGTGTGTGTGTGTGTGTGGCCTCTAGAAAATCCCAGAGACCTGGGATGTGAGAGGCTCTCGGACTCAATGGGGGTGACTTTAGTCCAAATAACCAACAGTGGAGAGATAGAACCTGACGAGACCAACTCTAGTAGTCATTTAGACAGGGCCCTCCGTGGAGTAATAAAGAGAAATGGAGACAAAACTTTTGACCCAGAATTGTTCCTGTCGAAAAGAAATTCAGGGACAAAATGATGCAGAGACTAAAGGAATGGTCAACCAGTGACCGGCCCAACTTGGGATACATTCCATGGTTGGGCACCAAATACTGACACTATTGTGGATGTTATGTTCTGCTTGGAGAAAGGAATCTAGCATAGCTGACCACTGAGAGTCTCTAGCAGCAGCTGATCTAGACTGATGCAGAAACTCATAGCCAACCATTGAACTGAGGCCATGGACCCTATGGAAGAGTTAGAGGAAGGACTGAAGGAGCTGAATGGGATAGCAACCCCATAGGAAGACCAACAGTGTCAACTAACCTGGACCCCAGGGAGCTCCCAGAGACTAAACCACCAACCAGGGAGCACACACAGGCTGGTCTGAGGCCCCAGGCACACATGTAGCAGAAGACTGCTCTGTCTGGCCTCAGTTCGAGTGGATGCTCTTAATGCTATGGCGGCTTTATGCCCCAGGGAAGAGGGAACATGGGAGGAGTTGTACCCTCTAGAGGCAAAGGGGAGGGGTAGAGGAGGGGGATGAATGATTCTGGGAGAGGGACCAGGAGGAGGGGCAAAAATATATTCTCTATTTGTTCTTCCCTTGCTACTGTTCCCAGTGTCCTGTGCTCTTAATGATGGTGGGGTGATTGGGAGCTGTGAAGCTAGTAACTTCCATATGGTCTTTAATCTAAAACATGGCAACAGACTTGCCTTTCTCTAAGATTCCTTTGGTCAATGGCAAATGGGCATTTGTGATAGATTCCCTTTATTCACTTTCTGTTGAAAAGAAGATGATTATAGTGAGTCCAAGACATAGAAAGGTCTTAACTGGCAACACAGCTAAATACTTAACGAGTCACAGAATTTGGCACATCAATTTTCCTTCTAAATACTTTCTTCTATTTTATATTTTCATAATCTTTCCCCGTAGCCTAGCACATATGCAAATCAGAAGGAGTTTATTACATTTACAATATTAAAACAGAGACATAAAAGGGAATCTGGCTTCATGATTCTTAGTATCCATATCTGTGAGAAATAGAAACATTCAAGGCTTTGTAAAACCTGTGGTTCCTGAATACTAAAGGATTCTCAGACTGCACTCACTTGGCAATGCAGGAGAGAAGCTGGGGGAGTTACTTACAATGACTTCACACTCATCTCCTGCCAAGATCTCCAAGGCTCCAACGCAGCCTCAGGGCTGCGTAGGCTCTGCTGGGTTAAATATGTCTGCAGGGCTTCAGGAACTTTCTCAAAACTGCTCTCTCCAAGCACACATTCTACAGGGCAATGGAGCACAGACTATTGATGAAGCTATTCGTCAAAGTGCCATTTCTTCAAACTTTTAAATTGCAACATTTAATATTCCTCTGACAGTCATGAGTTTGGTGTCAATTTCAATGTTCCTATTATATTAAAGAAAACTCCCACCCAATTCTCAGAAACAATGTTTTGAGTGATAATTTCTTCTTAAATTTTGGCATTAAGCTCAATAAAGTTAAATCAATGTCTGGCTGTCAGGTAAAATCTGACAAATAACTATTTTGGAAATAGATGTTACGGTCTGCCTCAAGCATTCCCTCTTTACATAATTCTTTGCCAACTCAGGTATTAGTATAGAAATATTGCAAAGTATTTTTTAAAAAGGTGAGAAATAAGATGGTACAAATCTAGCAATGGTGCTATTCGAGCTCATTAGAAGCAAGGCTTCGATGTTGCCACAGAACAAAGAGCAGGAAAAAGAATATAAAGAAGTGTTCCAGAAGTATTATCTTAATTTATTTTCTTGTGAAACTGAGGTCCCCCACTTAAATGACTGAAATCTATTGGTTTTTATTTGAATGGACACACTTCTAACTTTCTCAATGCACTATTTCTATAAAATGGATATGGTAAAATTTTAGTGTGAAATCTTAATGCATCAGTACTAACAACTAGTCAAAATACTGATGAGAAGCCATGAAAAATATTTCATTAAACTTTTCCCGTTTTCTCACTTTTTGTCCCTCAGTCATTCTCAGTCCATTTTAGTCTTTTAATAACAATAGTATGTGATTTTGATGTCATGTCTTGCCCTCAAACTACTTATGTGTGTTAATAAGAGCAAAATGTTTTCATACATGCATGGTTGAAATTTAAATATTTATTATCTAAAACTCAGAGCCTGTATCATTTCTTCATCTGACTTGCCATCTGCCTTCCTTACTGTAATTCATTTGGCCTGATGATGCGCTTCTCGGCATGTTTGTCTCTAATATGTCTAAATTAATATTATTTGCTTTTCTCATCTCTATTAGCTTCATTAAGTTCTTCATGCTGTCATGGTGTCCTGCTTACTTTTAAAATATTAACTAAGTATTTGAAAAAATGTTTCAATTTTAGTCTCTTCATACCCTGGTTTAACTTGTGTTTTTCCACATGGGCTAGATCTGATGACATGCCTAGTACCTTAGCTTTCACTGGTGTTATGAACTGTTGCCATCTGATTGAAGATTTACCTGATCTTTTCTACTCTAATTTTAGTATTTTCCCAGTCTTAAAACTTCCCTGTTATAAAACTAACCTTTAATAAAATTATTGCATTTGCATTGTTTATTCAGTGTTATAATGTACATAATATAGTGTATATTCAGAGTCTCTGACCCTGTTTAATTATAAAGATGCTTATGGTAAAAAACAAAATTAAGGTGTTACTTAAATGAGAAATAAACATTACTCATTGTGTCTTGTGTCAGAGTTTTAGTTAATTGTGATAATCTTCCTAAAATAAAAACTACTGATACAAACTATGCACTAGTTTTATTTACCTCTCATATTTGTTATTTTTTTTAAAGCAGTTCATCTCCTGGCCTTATTACCCTTGCTCAGTTGACTTCTGCTATGAGACAAACTACTTAATGAACTGTGGATGCCATTCTTGTTTCTATAGGTGGAATAGACTGGCCTGTCTTGTGGTTTTGTTGATCTTTGCTGAACTGGTTGACATATCTATGTTAATATTGAGAGAGGAGTGGCATTGGCTGGCCCATGAGATCTTTTTTATATAGTTTTCAGTTAGACTGTTAACAGGAGCAGTGAGGTGACCCTCAGTGGTGTGTTCTTACTATCTGTCAGTGCAGACATGGTTGGCTATGTGGAAGTTTGCCTATAACCAGGAAGGATGTGAAAGAGTTCGTTCAACTTGGATATAAAATAGACTTAACCTCCTCTCTGCCTCATTCGTTAGCTAACAGAACAGAACAGGCAAATTTTACAAAATTGAAGAGAAATGAACTCTATGCTTTGGAAGAGGCTGTGAAGGTTTGCATTACAAAGCACATAGAAACAGACAGAAGTGAAGAACTACAATTTTCAATCCAATGGAATTTCTGCGAGTCCTCTGGAGAAAGAAAATCTTCTTTTCAAAAGAAAATCGAACAGAACAAGAACACAAGAAGGAAGGTTTGTATATTAATGTCCACTGGTACTCATGAAGAATCACATGCAAATCACAGGTTATTTTGATGTAACTGGGGGGGGGGCTCTTTGTTACTTATGTTCTCAGTTTTGCAACACAGGTTACAACAGAGATATCTGCTAGTGAAGTATTTTGAAATAAAGATACCCACAAAAAGACAAAGTTTCAACTATGATATCATCTGTATGAAACTGCTCAAAATCAGTCAGCATTATTTTAGGTACACTCATGTTTAAATTCAAAAGACCTCATAGTGACAACTGTATGGTATCCTGGAAGAGAAAGAAACACACATTATTGTGTGTTTCACACAATATTGTGACAATATTGTCTGGTATTCACACATTAACATTAGCCTCATTGTTTGAAATCTTGCCTGGCATTGATGTAGATGACTTTCTGCAAAGGGTTTTTACTGTAGGAATATTTATTTATCCCTACACCCAAAGGCTCTTAGAGAAAGGAATTCCTTAATATCGCGAGTAAAATCTTTTTTAAGTGTGTGAAAATTAACCAGTAGTTTTTCTTCATTTTTACCATATGCTTGGTGTTCAAAACAGCCGTATATCCTCAGCTTGAGTCCAAATTAAAGTACCTAAGTAACAGTTGTTCTCTTTCTCTGGAATAACTCCATTCTGAAATATTCCACTCAAAATCTATCAAAGTCAAGTTAGAGAATAGCAGCTTCACTGTCAGGCATCACCTAAAGATTTCCTGATGCAGTGCAGGCCTGAAGCTGCACCCTGAGCTAACCCACGATTTCCTATTCAGTAGATGGCCACCACAGCTCACCTGTTGTAGAGAAACAGCTGTCTTCATTGGGACATGACCTTGCCTCCTCACTCTATCACCACTATTGACTTAGTAAAGACCCTTTCTTACTCATCTTGGACCGAGAGTGTGCTGGGACTTTTCACAATGGCTCACATCATTTTGCCTGTATCTGTTGATTTTTTTTTTAGTTTTGCTGATAAGTTCTCTGGTGATTCTAAAAAGGGAGGGGGAGCAGAAGAAAAGGAGAGGACATTGGAGACATTGGTGCTTGATTCTTGGTGGAAAAATATTCATTATAGAGGTACAAGTGGAAATTAAAGCTATTCTCAGAGAGACAGAGTATAAACTGAGGAAGACTTTAGGATTCTGGTAGGTTAATAGAAACTGGAGAACATATGTTACCAGAGAACAACAAAATGATAACCATGGAGAAAAGTCATCTAAGATAGGAGAGGAGAGTGGAAGTGCAAGAACACAACCACTGCCAGAACCTGGCATATGAGGGGTACAAAGAAAGATGGCAGGTTATGGGTACTGCATAGCATGCAGTTCTACGACCTTGGTGGAACTGCTGTGTGTCAGAGGGAGTGGAGGATGCCATTGAGAGTCTCTGCAATGTAACAGTAGCCAGAGGCCCAGGGAACTTTATATTTTGGACACTGGAATTATAATATTAACAAGAAATTCAAATAGTCACTGTTCCTGGGTTGTGGTGGTGGCAGAGGAAGAACCTAGTAAGATAGCTACAAGCAAACCTCTAGGAAAAACTTGGGAAGTCCACACCAGAGAATTCAGCAACATACAATCTGAAATGGAGGACATGTATTGTGTCCTACAAGCTGGTACAGATCTTTTGTACTCTCTAGCAATCCTTATTAAATAATGAACAAATTTAGTCTATACCACAGTATGGTAGTCTGCTCAATATGCTGTACCAAAATATCCCATGCAGAGTGACAAGTGATGGCTGGCTTCCTGGCACATAGCACATTCTGTTATATCCTATGCAGTAGAAGGGGGCAAGGGATTTGTCTCAGATCTTTTTAAAGAGAGTAAACCTATGTCTGAATTATTCTCAGCCATCCCACTGCCTAATGAGTACTGTGGTCCTAGAAATCAGAATTTCAACATATGAGGTTTATGAAAACCCAAGCATTCAGTCCACAGCATTTGGGTTCATTGTCCAAAACTACCCACACCAAAAAATCATGCCAAATTCAAAACTTCTTCCTTTTGTTATATTTATACCACTCAAGTATGCATTTGTGGGTTTTTATGAAACCATCATGTAGTGGTTTAACTCTGAACACCTTGATGATTTGGGGAATAATTGACTAAACAGTAAAATCTCATAAAGACAACTCCAGCTGTTTAATAAGACTGTGAACAAGTAAACCCTGTGGCCATTGATTTTGTTCAATATTGAAGTGAATTTTTAATTAGCATTGATAAGTTTTTTCATTGAAAAGTTGTATTTGTTCCTAATTTAGCCCTCTAAAGCAGTGTGTGGACATGTCTGGCATTTCACTACTAAAATCGACTGTTTGTTCTATTAACATTACACAGAAGGTGGTTAAATTGATTTTTAACAATAATGTACAGAACTGTATGACATTTTAAAAAAAGTCTTCATATAACAAGAAGGAGAAATGAGGGACAAATAACACCAAGGTTGTTTGATAAAGTTCCAAAGAATTATATTTTTTAGGTAAATTATACATGATTCATGTGTGTGTGTGTGTGTGTGTGTGTGTGTGTGTGTTAAAGAAAATTAAATCATTTGGGCTGCCAATGCTCCCTATAAGAAGCAAAAACTAACAAATATCTCAGTACTAAGCTCAAGAAGCTTCCTTTAGCATGGTTGGCCAAGTGACATCCAAAACCATATAGATTATCAATGCAGTCCATCTTTGCCCCTCAGGGGCTGAGGGCCCCCAGTGCTGAAGACATCACATAGGACACAGGAAACAGATGATTTGATCTGACTCTTATCTGAAAGTCTTTTTCCTGTGGTCTAGCTTTTATGGTTCCAGAATATAATACATGAGTTGGCAAGGGAGAAAATCAGTTAAACAGTCCTATCAAGCTGCAACACCTATGAACCACAGAAATTACCAGCATGGCAAGATATGTAGAAAAGTGCAGTGAATGTCACTCACATGTTGGGAGCCACCAACAGCTGTCTAATTAAACATAGGACCCATACAACCAAAGGAAAATAGGATTATAGGACTCTCAGCCCCAATGGACACACCTACTGCAGGAAATCTAATCAACTTCCCAGGGCTATGAGGTCATGTACCTTAGAAAAGAGCCTACTGCCACTTTGCTAAACCAGCATGATTCCTTACTCCGTTCGAAACTTATCTTTACATCCACAGATAAGTGTGGCCACCGCCCTTCATCAAAACCCCTCTCCTTATGACAAATGGAGAGCATCACAGAAACCACACATGGGTACAAACCGGAGTGGATCAGATCATGGGGAATCTCACCTTAATGTAAACACTTACATCACAGCTCCTGCATCTATGGCTCAGGGAACAACAAGCTAGAAGGGGTGGGTTGTAAGAGCCAAAATACCAGGAAATCTACTGTGGAACAATCTCTCCTAGAAAGAGCTGCAAAACAGGACTATAACAATACTGATGGACACCTTAACATGGAAGGGAGAAAATTTCTTGAGTCCCACCTCTAGACAAAGAACTCCAGGCAACTAACGACCTCTTAGAGAAGATTTCATCTTTCCCTGGGTTGGTTTCCATATAGGTGTCCAAAGCAGAGTGATCTGCCTTGAAATCTCATATGTACCACAAAAATGAAAGCAGTAGGTTACATTTATATATATTTGTTCATACAAATAATACACCAATATATGTATGTGGCAATATTAATCAAAGAAAAAGAGGCTGTCAACTTGAAAGTGAGGAGGAAACATTGGGGGTGTTCAAGGCTGAGGATCTGGGAAGAGCTGCAGGGAAGAACGGGAAAGAGCATTGGAGTGTTTTAAGTAAACACTTATCTGTTTTTTTCTGAGCTTCTTTGAAATACATGTCTTTCTTTTACATGACTAAGATTACATTTTAAAGTGTTTCCTTGTGTGCTTCTTACAATAAGACATTAATTTTGCAAAATAGTTTATCCTGTAAATTTACTTGTTTGTTTTACAGAATATACTAATTACGTGTATTTAAAGAACATACGTAGAGAAAGTAGGGCTGATAAAATAAAATTAAAATTTACAGTAATATCTCTTAATTAATATAAATAAAATTAATTTACAGTAAAATATACAGTAAAGATAAAAAAATTATCTTACAATAATGGTCATACAGAAATCATGGATCACAGAAGTATTTTGGCTTTGTAGGTGCCTTTACAAATAAATTGATCAGGAAATTAACACTAAAAGATGAAATCACAGTTGTCCACATAAATACGCCTGGCCTATGAGGACAACTATGCATTGTTGGTCTCTTTTCTCAAAATCAGAGCCAGTGTTATAGTTTTAAAAGGCTTCATGTGTGGGGTATGTGTGTATATGTATGTAGCATTATTTATATATGTATGTATGGAGTATGTATATAGTATGTATCTATTTGTATGTTTCTATGTGAGTAATCATGTATGTATGTACGTATACACATTCATGCATGCATAGATGCCAGACAGGAATGACAGATCCCTCAGAGCTTGATCCAGGTTTTTGCAAGACACCGGGCTTATTACATGTGTGCTTGCATCTAAATTCTGGTCCTTACAACAGATTAGCAAAGTACTCCTAAGCTCTGAACCACTCCACCAGCCTACTTAGTATCAGAATCTTCGGTTTTGTTTGTTCTTTTTTTTTAGATGAAATATTTTTTTAGAAGTTTCAGGTTCATAACAAATGGAGCAGAAGGTTCGAGGATTCTCTATTGCTCCTTACCTTCACCACATACTCTGCCATATCATTGGCTTTTTCACAGCTGCTGATCCTACCTTGATATGTTACCAGCACCAAGAGGATACATTTTAGTTCATTCTTGGTGCCACATTCTGTGGGTTTGGACAAATGTACAATGCCCTGTGTCCATCACGGCAGTGTCACAAAGAACAGCTTCACTGTCTCAAATGTTCATTGTTGCTCCCCATCCTTCTGCTAGTGTTTCTCACTTAATATGTCATCATTTCAACCCAGTTTAATTTTAATGTTGTAATCATTATCAAACCCTTCAAAATTGATACAGTCTTTACTCAACAGTTTATGATGAAAGAAGACAGGGTTAACCAACCTTCCTGATGAGCCAGTTGACAATAAGTGAGATTCCATTTCTTAATTTGATTTCAAATTTTGATAATCTCTTGGGGGTTTTTAGTTCCCATTGGTATGCTAGCCAAGACTTAAATCAAAAAAAGAAAAAAATAAGGGAAAGAGAGAGAAATGGAAGGAAAGAAAAGAAAAGAATTCAGAAGGCATCAGACATCAGGAAGAATGCATTAAAATTAAAATATAGAAAACATCATAAAGAAAGACAGCACAACATTGGACTTGCCCTGTGATCACTGCTACTAAATTCACTGCGTCTTGTGCTCACAACACTGCACATGCTCACATAGAAATATGTTCACATTTACAATTTCTAAGAGAATATTTACATATCCCTAGCATCCACCTCCCTTCAGGAGCCTGTACCAGAATGGTAAGCGTGAGTTATAACCTTCACAATTACTGCTGCAAGGGACTGCACCACTGCACAGTGAGCAGCATGTGCATCAGATCCACAGTTACAGGGCCCTGCTGCTCAAGGGCTATCTTTCCATCATTTTAACCTTGAGAGAAAAAAAACTTCTACATATTGTATTTGTGAGTGAGTTTGGAGTGAATTTTATTTTATTTTATTTTATTTTATTTTTTTTACTGCTTTTCCAGGATCAAATGACCAGGAAGAACAACCCATGTGGAAGGAATACAAACTACCAGGTCTATTTTGTTTTTGTTCCAACACAGGGCTCTTTAGCAAAGAAGGTACTCATGGTGCCAGCTATTGTTGAGCATCATCCCTACCTCTAGCTGTGTAGCTGTGTAATTTTTGTTAGTTCTCGGAGAGTTTTGTATGTGTCTTGATCACATGCACCTCCATTCCTTTAGCTCTTTCCAAATCCACCTGCCCTTCCATTCCCGCCCTATTCCATGCTCTTTGAAAACCCATTATGACCAATTTCTGCTGCCCAAATATTTTTGGCTGTGTGACCTTTCTCTGGAGCTGGGTCAACTTATAGGAGCTAAGTTTTTACAAAAACAGTTCAATGTGTATGTGTATTTTTACATCGATGTATGACTGTCTGTGTTGCCATTTTGTGTGTCCTTGATGCCTTAGATGTCAGAAAAGACCATTGGATCCCCTGGAATTGAAGTTACAGATGACTATGAGCTGTGATGTGCTAGGAACTGAACCTGGGGCTCTTATGCCACCGCAGAGGCTGCATTCTTATAGAAAACCAACTCTTCATCTCTCAACAGCTAATGGTTGTAAGCAGCTTCTCTGCTATGAACAGGACTGCGTGCCTAACTCAGCTATCCATGCTGGGGTTGGTCTGACTTGCTTTTGTTTGCATAGGTCTTGTGCATGCTCTCACACCTACTTCTCCAGTGTCCAGCTGCTATGCTGTCTCCATCAGCTCTTTCTTCCACTAGCTTTCGCAGGCATCCCTGAGACCTGGAAAGACTGAGTGTGGTTATATGTGAATCCACAGTCCCAGGAGCCCTGCTTGTGGATCCGAACTTACATCGGAAAGTTGTTGGTTGCTCTCACGTGCTTATGTCACTCCTGCACTAATGCCTTGCCAGGCCAGACATCACTGTAGCTCTCAGAGCTCATAGCCTGGTATGATTGATAGTTACTTTCCTCCAGGCCAGACATCACTGTAGCTCTCAGAGCTCAAAGCTGGGTGTGACTGATGATTACTTTTCTTCTTTAGTACTATACACAGCATCTTTCCAAACTATCAAAACTAGCCAATAGAGATAAAACTCACAGATCAGGACAGGCTTAGATCTATGGGCTATTATTCAAGTACATAGTGTCTTCAGCAGCAAGTCTTTAACATCAAGTTCTGAAGAGTAACCAAGAGCAATATTTGTGGGTCTGTGAGATCTTGCCTACTAAAAAAAAAAGGTATTCCTGTCGCTGAGATTTTTATTTGTTGTCCTGTATTGTTTAGTGGAGCATGGTTACATTATAAATAAAGGCCACTCTCTTTCCTGTCTTAGCTCCTCTTCCATTACTGTGTTTCCATATGACTTATTTTAAAATATTTTAATGTTAGTTATCTCTCCTATATTCCCTTCTCTTCCTTACCCTCACCTTCTCACTCTACTTCCTGTTCTACTGTTTTGTTTTGTTTTTACCTTTTATACCAGTGCATTCTAATTTTTCCCCTTGAATCCCACCCCTGACCTCTTTGGGTATTCCACATGAAATGTGCGACCAATGATTCAAAGCTAATATCCACATATGAGGGAGAAAACATGTGATATTTGTCTTTCTAGGCCCGATTTACTTCAATCAGAATGATTGTTTCTAGCTCTATGCAGTTACCTGCAGATTTCATAATTGCATTCTTCTTAAATCTGAATAATATGCTACTATGTAAATGAACCATGTTTTTATTAGATGGTTGTCTAGACAGACAGTTTCTATTTCCTGATGATTGTAAATGAAGCATTGATGCACATGGATGAGCAGGTAGGCTATAGAGTCGTGCAGGTATGTGCTCGGTGTGGTTTACTTTCATCCTGTAGTTGATCTATTCTTGAGGAATCGCCACACTGACGTTCACTGTGGCTGTACCAGTTTACTCTCTGACCAGCAGGGGACAGGCTTTCTTCTTTTCCCACACCCATGTCAGTATTTATTGTCATTTCTCTGTGTCTTGGCCATTCTAACTGGGGTCATATGGAATCGAGGAGTAGTCTGCGTAGTTTTAATTTACATTTCCCTGATGGCATAGGATGCTGAACACTTTTTTAAAAAAGTATTTCTTAGTCATTTTCATTCCATCATTTGAGAATACTTCTTAGTTCCATGTCACATTTTAAAATAATGCTGTTGCTTTCCCCCCAATGTTTAGTTTTTTGAGTTGTTTGTATATTTTAGATACTAGTATTTTGTCAGATGTACAATTGGTAAAGATTCTTTCAATTCTATAGGCTGTCTCCTCACTTGACTAATGATAGTCTTTGCTGTAAAGAAACTTTATCTTCATGCATTCCCACTTGTTAATTGTTAGTCTTAATGTCTGCACTACTGGTCACTGGTTCTGAGAGTGCCATGCGATCAAGCCTGTCACCTTCTTTGTCCAGATTCAGCATATCAGACTTTGTTGAAGTTCTTGAATCATTTGCAGTTGTTGAATCTTAATACAGGCTGAGAGATAAGGATTAAGTTTATTCTTTTACTAATAGTCAGTCACTTGGACCAGCATCAGTTGCTTTTCTCCAGTGTGTAGTGTTGGTTTCTTTGTTAAAAATCAGGTGGCTGTAGGAGTGTACTTTCAACTTTACCACATTGATCAATGGGTCTGCTTTTATACTAATACCATGATGTTTAATAACTATGACTCAGAAGGATTGCTTGAGATTTGGTTAGGTAAAACATAGTGGTTTTTTGTGCTTTATATTGTTGCATGGGATTACTAGTTATACTAGTATTATAATATTATACTAATATTATACTAGTATTATACTAGTTATTACTAGTTTTTTTATATTACCATATAAAATTGAAGATTATTTTTTTCAAATTTATGTGAAGAATTGTGTTGGACCTTTGATAGAGATTGCATTGAATCTGTAGTTTGATTTGATAGGGTGGTCATTTTCACTGTATTAATCCTGCCAATCCATGAGCATAGGTGGTCTTTCCATCTCCTGATACCATCTTCAATTTCTGTTTTTAGTTCTAAAATGTTTAATTATACATGTCTTTTTTCATTTCCTAGGTTAGACTCACTCCAATATTTGAGTCATTTATCAATGATATTGTTTTTGCCTGCTCTTCAAATCTAAGTCTGGTGTCAATACCTCAGAAGTGGACAGGGGCGCTAGGCCACTGTTTGCTCCTCTCATGTCCACATTAATTGTCCTGCATTTTGCTGTTCCTATATTTGCTCAGCTTAGAAGAAGAGCCTTGTATACTGGGGCTTCAGGGGCCCGGGCTTTCTGCTGAATGTACTCACAACACAGTTGAGCAATCTCTGCCAGGCTGACACTCTTTTAAAAAGTCTCACTATCCCCATCTCTCCATCTCTTCATCCCTCTCTCTCTCAGCTCAGACTTTTTAATGCCATCTCTATCCTGGCAATTCTTACACTGGGACTCTGGAAATTATATGTTCCTGGATTGGTCCTAAGGAAATCAGTCTTTCAACTTGAATGAACAGGAAAAAGAATGCTCTGAAGCCAAGAAAAGAAGAAAATGAGTGCTCACTTTAATAAAGGGAAAAGAAAGGGCGGCTGTGTGTCAGTCTGCAGGAGTGCTGATGGCTCATATTCTCTACAGAACAGTGCATGGGAGGTGCTGGAGCAGGATCAGACCTCACAAGAGACACCTGGCTTGTCTTCAGCTCATAGGACCTTCAAAGACAAAATACCACTTATTGACTCTAGAGGGGATAAAAAAAGTAGATGAAACAGAGAAAAAGAAATATGACATTGAATGAGGGGCAAGAAGAGTCAAAAACAGGTATTTTCTTCTGATATTAAAATATTTATTCTTCCCTCCTTTTGACGGTTACCTTAATAATAATTGGTCTAATTCTTAATATGCTTAGTACTGGAAGCATCTGAAATACACATAGAAAGTTAACAAGTTATAGGGTATGAGTCACTGAATACATTTCAAAATTTATTGGAAGAAAACAAAAAATTTAAGATGATGAGAAAATTGAAGGCATGCGGTAAACCCTTGTATACACACACACACACACACACACACACAGAGAGAGAGAGAGAGAGAGAGAGAGAGAGAGATCTAATCACAGCTCCTCTTTAGTTTAAGAGAGGAGCTCTCTCATGTGGCAAGCCTTCTTTTTGTTTCTTGCTAAATGTTTAGCTCATGGACAGAATATCAGAACTTCTAATAGACTCTCCAGGTTCACCTTTTGTCTGATGTCACTATCAGTTAATACAGTAAAACAATTGAATATTATGGTCTAGCTTGGGCAGAGAAGTGAACATGTGTTCATAGTTCCATCCAAAAACAACCTTCATATACAGTGTTGTGGACTTCAGGTATTTTCCATAATCTTGTAACATTTTTTAAATTATTTTATTTATTTACATTGCATTCCTCTGCTACATATGTGCCAGGGGCCTTGGACAGCTCATGATGTATGCTCCTGGTTGGAGCCTA
>JADRCH010000212.1:2983953-3014964 GCA_019843965.1 Rhynchomys soricoides | reverse complement strand
CCCCATGAGAAGGATCCCAAATTGGGCCTGTCACTGGACCATCTTTCCTTCAGTCTCTTCTCCATTTTAGTCCCTGCAGTTCTTTTAGACAGGAACAATTCCTGGAACTTAGATAAACGGCAGCATTCCTCAGGAATGGAGACTGTTGCTGTCTTCAGACACACCAGATGAGGGCATCAGATCCCATTACAGATGGTTGTGAGCCACCATATGACTGCTGGGAATTGAACTCAGGACCTCTAGAAGAGCAGTCAGTGCTTTTACCAACTGAGCCATCTCTCCAGTCCCCGCCTTTCTGTTTCTTAAACTTTTTTTTTTTTTTTTGATATTTACATTATTTACATTTCAAATGTTTTCCCTTTCCCAGGTCTCCCCTTTGGAAACCCCCATCCCATCCCCCCTCCCCTGCCTCTATGCTTCCCCCACCCACCCACCCACTCCCATCTTCCCTCCTTCCCTAGCATTCCCCTACACTGTGGCATCTAACACCCTCAGGCCCAAGGGCCTCTCCTCCCACTGATGTCCAACAAGACCCTCCTCTGCCACATATGCAGCCAGCACCATGGGTCCCTCCATATGCATTCTTTGATTGGTGATCCAGTCTCCAGGAACACCAGGGGGTGGGGTGGGGTCTGGCCAGTTGACAATGTTCCTCCCTCCATGGGGCTGCAAACTCCCTCAGCTCCTTCAGTCCCTTCTCTAACTCCTCCATCCAGGACCACTCACTCAGTCCAATGGTTGGCTGCAAGCATCCGCCTCTGTATTTGTCAGACTCTGCCTGAGCCTCTCAGGAGACAGCTTACCATGCTTCCATCAGCAAGCACTTCCCAGCATCCACAATAATGTCCAGGTTTGGTGGCTGTATATGGGATGTCTCCCCAGGTGGGGCAGTCTCTGGATGGCCTTTCCTTCAGTCTCTGCTCCACACTTTGTCTCCATATTTCCTCCTGTGAATATTTTGTTCACCCTTCTAAGAAACCCTGGAGCACAAGCATTTTGGTCTTCCTTCTTCTTAGGCTTCATATGGTCTGTGAATTGAATCTTGGATATTCTGAACTTTTCTGCTAACATCCACACTTCTCAGTGAGTACATATTGTGTTTGTTCCTTTGTGACTGTGTTACATCACTCAGGATGATATTTTCAAGTTCTACCCATTTGCCTGTGAAATGACCTGGGTACTCTGTACATTTGTAAAATATCCACTTATCAGTGAGTACATACCATGCATGTCCTTTTGGGTCTGAGTTACCTCATTCAAGATGATAGTTTCTAGTTCCATCCGTTTGCCTGAAAAATTAATGATATCCTTATGTTTAATAGCTGAATAGTATTACATTGTGTAAATGAACCACAATTTCTGAATCTATTTTTTGGTTGAGGGACAACTGGGTTCTTTCTATATTCTGGCTATTATAAGAAGGCTGCTCTGAACATAGTGGAGCATGTGTCCTTGTGGTATGGTAGAACATCTTTTGGGTATATTCCCAAGAGAGGTATAATTGGGTCTTCTGGTAGAACTATTTCCAACTTTCTGAGGAATTGCCAGATTGATTTCCAGAGTACCAGTTTGCAATCCACCCTCAATGGAGGAGTGTTCCTCTTTCTCCACATCCTCGAAACATGTGCTGTTACCTGAATTTTTGATCTTAGCCATTCTGACTGGTGTGAGGTGGAATCTCAGGCTTGTATTGATTTGCATTTCCCTGATGACTAAGAACTTTGAACATCTCTTTAGGTACTTCTCAGCCATTGGATATTCTTCTGTTGTGAATTCTGTTTACCTGTGTAATCCATTTTTTTAAATTGGGTTATTTGTTTCTTGGGGGGGTTAACTTCTTAAGTTCTTTATATATTTTGGATGTTAATCCTTTATCACTGTAGGGCTAGTGAAGATTTTTTCTTAATCTGTAGGTTGCCTATTTGTCCTATTGACTGTGTCCTTTGCCTTACAGAAGCTTTTCAGTTTCATATGGCCCCATCCCATTTATCGATTGTTGATCTTAGAGCCTGAGCCATTGGTGTTCTGTTCAGGAAATTTCCCCTTGTGCCAATGAGTTCAATGATCTTTTTCACTTTCTCTTCTATTAGATTCAGGATATCAGATTTTACATTGATGTCCTTGATCCACTTAGACTTGAGCATAGTGGAAGGTAATAAACATGGGTCTATTTTCATTTTTCTACTTACAGATTGCCAATTAGACCAGCACCATTTATTGAAAATGCTTTCTATTTTTCCACTATATGTTTTTGGCCTCTTTGTCAAAGATAAGATGTCCATATCTGTGTGGGTTTACTTCTGGGTCTTCAATTCTATTCCATTGATAGACATTTCTGTCTCTATACCAATTCCATGTGGGTTTTTTTTTTTAATCACTATTGCTGTGTAGTACAGCTTGAGGTCAGAGATGGTAACTCCCCCAGAAAATATTTTATTGTTGAGAATTGTTTTGGGTATCCTGGATTTTTTGTTTTTCCATATGAAGTTGAGAATTGCTCTTTCCATGTCTGCAAAGAATTATATTCGAATTTTGATGGGGATTGCATTGAATCTGTAGATTGTTTTTAGTAAGATGACCATTTTCACTAGTAGTCTTACCAATCCATGAGCATGGGAGATCTTTCCATCTTCAGAGGCCTTCTTCTATTTGTTTTTTTCAGGGATTTGAAGTTCTTGTCATACAGATCTTTCACTTGCTTGGTAAGAGTTATACCAAGATATTTTATACAATTTGTGGTTATTGTGAAGGGTGTTATTCCCCTAATTTCTTTCTCGGCCTGTTTATCATTTGTATAAAGGAAGGCTATTGATTAGTTTGAGTTAATTTTATACCCAGGCACTTTGCTGAAGTTGTTTATCAGCTGTAGAAGTTCTCTGGTGAATTTTTGGGGTTGTTTATGTATATTGTCAAAACATTTGCAAATAATGATACTTTGACTTCCTCCTTTCCAATTTGTATCCCCTTGATCTCCTCTTGTTGTCTAATTGCTCCAGCTAGAACTTCGGATACTATATTAAATAGATGGGGAGAGAGTGGGCAACTTTGTGTTGTCCCTAATTTTCGTGGGATTGCTTCTAGTTTCTCTCCATTTAATTTCATGTTGGCTGTTGGCTTTTATATATATTGCTTTTATTATGTTTAAGTATGTACATGAGTTCCTGATCGATCCAAGACTTTTAACATGAGATAATCATGTGACTTTTTTTTTTGAGTTTGGTTATTTAGTGTACTATGTTGTACTATGTACTATGATTTTCGTATATTGAAGTATGCCTGCATTCCTGGGATGAAGCCTGCTTGATCATAGTGAACGAAGTTTTTGATGTGTTCTTGGATATAGTTTGCAAGAATTTTATTGAGTATTTTTGCATCTCTTTCTTTGTTGGGTCTTTGTTGAGGTATCAGCATAACTGTGGCTTCATAGAAAGAATTGGGTAGTGTTCCTTCTCTTTCTATTTTGTGATATAATTTGAGAAGTATTGGTATTAGCTTTTCTTTGAAGGTCTGATAGAATTCTGCACTAAAACCATCTGGCCTCCAGCTTTTTTAAATGAGCAGTTTTTAATGACTATTTCTATTTCCTTAGTGGCTATGGGACTGTTTAGTTTACCAGATATTGGTTTAACTTTCTACATGGTATCTGTCTAGAAAATCCTCCATTTCTTCTAGAATTTCAAGTTTTGATGAGTATAGCATTTTGTAATAGGATTTGGTGATTTTTTTTTTTTATTTCCTCAGTTTCTATTGTTCTGTCTCTGTTTTCATTTCTGATTTTGTTAATTTGTATACTGTCTTTGGGCCCTTTAGTTAGTTTGGCTAGGGGTTTATCTATCTTGTTGGTTTTCTTAAAGGCCCAGGTCTTGGTTTTGTTGATTTTTTTTTTTTGTATCATTCTCTTCTCTTCTAACTGGTTGATTTCAGCCCTGAGTTTGACTATTTCCTGAGATCTACTCTTTTTGGGTGTGTTTGCTTCTTTCTGTTCTAAAACTGTCAGGTGTTCTGTTAAGTTGCTTGTATTGGATCTCTCCAATTTATTTATGAAGTCACTTAGTGCTATAATTTTTTTCTTAATAGTTTTCATTGTGTTCTATAAGTTTGAGTATTATGTATCTTCATCTTCATTGAAGTCTATAAAGTCCTTGATTTATCTGTATTTATTCTCTGATCAAGTTATCGTTGAGCAGAGAGTTGTTCAGTTTCCATATGTATGTGGGCTTTCTTTTGTTTTTGTTTTTATGGAAGTCTGTGGTGATCTGACAGAATGTATGGGATTATTTCAACCTTGTATCTTTTGAGGCTTGTTTGTGTCCAATTATACAGTCAATTTTGGAGAAGGTTACAGGAGATGTTGAGGGGTGCTATTGCTTGTTGGTGGAATGTTCTGCAGATATCTGTTAAATCCATTTGGTTCATAACTTCTTACAGTTTCACTGAGTCTATGTTTATTTTCTGTTTCAATGACTTGTCCATTGGTGGGAGCGAGGTGATGAAATCACCCGTGATTATTGTATGAGGGTCAATGTGTGTTGAGCTTTAGTAAAGTTTCTTTTATGAATGTGGATGTGCTTGTATTTGGGACACAGATATTTAGAATTAAGACATTCTCTTGGTGGCTTTTTTCTTTGATGAATAAGAAGTGTCTTCCCCCATCTCACTTGATAACTTTTGGTTGAAAGTCTATTTTATTAGATATCAGAATGGCAACTCCAGCTTGTTTCTTGGGACTATTTGCTTGGAAAACCTTTATTCTGGGGTAGTTTCTGTCCTTGTCACTGAGGTGTGTTTCTTGTATGCAGCAAAATGTATCCAGTCTGTTAACCTGTGTCTTTTTATTGGGGAATTGAGTCCATTGATGTTGAGAGGTTTTAAAGACAGATAATTATTAGTTCCTATTGTTTTTGTAGCTGGAGGTGGTATTATGCACATATGATTCTCTTCTTCTGGGTTTATTGTAAAATGTTTGAATTTTCTGTTTTCTTGGGTATAACCAAGAAATACAATAAGTTACCCTCCTTATGTTGGAGATTTCCTTCAAGTATTCTCTGTAGGGCCGGATTAGTAGAAAGATATTGTTTAAATTGGTTTTCTCATGGAATATCTTGGTTTCTCCACCTATGGCTATTAAGCGTTTTGCTGAGTATAGTATCCTAGACTAGCATTTGCGTTCTCTTAAGGTCTAGATGGCATCTGTCCAGGATCTTCTGGCATTTAGATCCTCTGTTGAGAAGTCTGGTCTAGTTCTGATAGGTCTGCCTTTACATATTGCTTGGGCTTTTTCTCTAGCAGCTTTTAATATTCTTTCTTTGTTCTGTGCATTTAGTGTTTTGATTATTATGTGATGAGAGGATTTTCTTTTCTGGTCCAATCTATTTGGTGTTCTATGTTTCTTGTACATTCATGGCCATCTCTTTCATTAAGTTGGGGAGGTTTTCTTCTATGATTTTGTTGAAGATGTTTTCTAGCCCTTTGAACTGGGATTCTTCACCCCTCTTCTATTCCTATTATTCTTAAGTTTGATCTTTACATTGTGTCCTGAATTTCCTGGATATTTTGGGTTAGAAGCTTTTTATACTTTTTATTTTCTTTGACTAATGTGTCAATATCTTCTATGGTATCTTCTATGCCTGAGATTCTCTCTTATGTCTCTTGTATTCTGTAGCTCCTGATCTCTTTCCTAAGTTGTCTATCTCCAAAGTTGCCTCCATTTGTGTTTTCATTATTGCTTTTAGTTCTATTTTTAGTTCATTTTGTTTAATTCCTTCACATGCTTGATTGTATTTTCCTGTATTTCTTTAAGGAATTTATTTGTTTCTTCTTTAAGGGCTTCTACCTGTGTTGCCTGTGGTTTTCTATATTTCTTTAAGGAAGCTATTTATATTCTCCTTAAAGACCTCTACCATCTTCACGAGATGGGATTTTAGATCATTATCTTGCTTTTCAGGTGCATTAGGCTATCTAGGGCTTGATGTCGTGGGAGAACTGGGTTCTGATAGTGCTGAAGTGCTTTGGGTTCTGTAGCTTATGATCTTGTGCTTGCCTCTCACCATTTGGTTATCTCTGGTGTTAACTGGCCTAGGTGTCTCTAACTGAAGCCAGTCTCTTTGGAGGCAGGCAGTACTGTCTCTGGTTAGGGCGGGCCTCCTGTGTCTCTGGTTAGAGCAGGCCTCCTGTGTCCCTGGTTCCTACGGACCTCCTGGGAGGCAGGTAGGCTGTAGGGGTGTAGGGTGTGGGAGGGTATTGGAGCAGGTGATCTGGACCTGTTGGAGAAACAAACCTGATGGAAGGTGGAGCTTGGCAGGGTAGGTAGGTCCAGATCAGCTGGGCTCTGTGGGTGTCCCAGCTGGTATGGGTATTTGGGCAAGATTCTTATCTGTGTCTTTGGTTACTGTAGACCTCCTGGGAGGTATGTAGGCTGTAGGGTGTAGGCAGGTGTCATGGGTCCCTGATCTGGCCTGGGTGCAGAAGCAGACTGGAAAGATTGTGGAACTCAAGAGGGACCCATCTTGTAACATTTTAACATTATACTTATAATATATAATAAAATTAATAGAGAAAAAAATCTATAACTCAAAAGTATTTTTTCATTATAATTTTCTAGTACATATTTTAAAAAGCCAATAGTTTTTCTTTTTCTGTACATGAGGCTATGCATATATAAATAGTAATGACATCATATAATTTTTATTTGAGAGAAGTGAAGGCTCTGGAATAACAAGACAGACATAAAATGTTTAACAGTTCTTTGGTGGAAAGTCTCAGTAGTGACTGACCTATGTTCCATTCTGAATTTACCAAGCTGTGTTACTCCTTGTGGATTTCTTTATCTCTTGCTCCTTTGTAATATGTCTTGAAGCCAAATGAGTGCCTCCATTGGAGAAAATTCAGTGCCTTATGGAGTCTGTGTTGGCTAGGAAAATAGGAATAAACCAAAAATATTAAGAAGAAAGTAAGAAAGAGCTCATCTATAAGAATAAGACATAGAGCTGAGTCAATTTGCAGCCAGAAAAAAAAATACATTCTCAAAGCACATCCGTAAACAATAACATAAATGTCAAAGGAGCATAGGGGTCAGCATCTCACAATAACATGTACTAGAGTAATATGACTATCAGAATAGATCGTCTGTGTGCTGGTAAGTCTATATCAACTTGACACAGGCTAGAATAATCAGAGAGGAGGGAGACTCAATTGAGAAAATGCCTCCATAAGATCAGCCTGTAGAGCATTTTCTTAATTAGTGATTGATGGGAGAGGGCCCAGACATTGTGGATGGTACCATCCTTAGACTAGTGGTCCTGGGTACTATAAGAAAGCAGACTGAGCAAGCAATGAGAATTCAGTAAATAGCACCCCTTCATGGTCTCTGCGTCAGCTCCTACCTCCAGGTTCCTGCCCTAACTTCCTTCAATAATGATCTATGGTGTGGAAGTATAAGCCAAATAAACCCTTTCTTCCCTAACTTGCTTTTGGTCATGGTGTTTCATCACAGCAATAGAAAACTTAAGACAATTGGGTTATAAACAAAAATATAAATAAATTTCCATGAACACACAGTGATATGAATAAATTATTAAATAAGCCCATACCACAATGTACTCAGGTAGAAAATGATCAAAAAACAATTTATGCTGAGGTTTTTGTACTCGTGGGAGTGGAATCTGGGATAAATATAAGTCCTTGTGTCTTGGGTATGGGTCTTGCATAGTAGCTTGTTTTCAGAATAGTGCCAAATAAGAAACAAAAAAGAATGAATAACTTCACAGTGATGAAAAGTGACAACCCCCATCCCAGCCAGCTCCCTAGAAACAACAGCAGTGCTGAGTCATGTGATATCTTTACCCTAGATACAGTATGCTGACAAAGTCGTTTAACCACTACAGTCTTCACCCCAAGAATTCATAACTCCTATCTAACCTTCAGGTAAATGTCAGTCAAACCCAAGTGGAACAGTGTTTTACAAACAACTGAATCAGCACTTCACAAAACCGTCAAGGTCACAAGGAACATGGAAGTACTGAGAAGGTACCCAGCCTACTGAAGCGTGAGGACAGTGATGAATGATTCTGGGACAGAAAATGAGCTTACATAAAAACTAAGAAAAAGATTTAAAGATTACAGCAACTGCATGTACTAGCTTAAGTTGGGAACATTCTATTCAATCATTAATAGTAAAATCACAGTCTCAGTGGATATTCCTGATAATCTCTGCCCGTGCCATGCTCTAGTTAGTATATACTAAGGGGATGTCAGAATGTGCATTGCTTTCAGAGTCCCTGTTTTACAAGCAACATTTGGCTTCACTTGGCGGATGGAAGATGATTCCTCACCTTTCTAGACAGGTGATTGACAACTTCTGTCTACCTGTGCAGCCCAGACTGATAAATGGCTTGTTCCCGGGAGCAGAAAGGGGCTATAAATTTATTGAGGTAAATTGGGATCTTAAAAGTGCATGAGTATATTGTGTCAAGGAAACCACACTCAATAACTTATGAACACACCAGAGCAAGGAGAGGATGCTTCTCCCTCACCCAAGCTGCATAGAGTAGATGACACCAAGTACTACAATGGTGATTACCTTTTCCCTGGTCATCCAACTGTCCAGTGTATACATCAAGGACTGACAGGCAGAGATCTTGCCTGACTCAGGGGCTCTGCTTGGGTTGGTCCCTGCTGTTTCTGTGGACTGTTAAAGTTGCTGTTTACTCACATAGACTTGCCATCAATATGGTTATCTATTTGTTCTTCTGGACCCCACCCTGCCCTTTTGCCGCTTTGGCTGGACTCAACTCTATAGCTCATCTCTCACTCTACAGCCTAACTCTGTGGCCAACAGGAGCAGCCAAAAAGTTTTCCAGATTTTTTTGGAACTCACTTTAGTTCCTCACCTTAACAATGCAGATTGCAGTTCCATTCTTGTCCCTGCTTCTCAGTGATGAGAACCAGAGAGCCACTACCAGGCAAAGAAACTGAACTGAAAGCTTCAAGTTCTGAGTTTGTTACTTTCCATCTGGCATTCTGTCAGTGTTTTCCCTATTTTACAAAAGAGGCAGGAGACTCTTGGAGGATACAAGTTGCTCTGAGTTATTCATCCAAGACTGTGATATGCTAAAAACAGCCCACTTAAAGCAAGGTAGGAAAGAAGGATTTGAAGCCAGTGCCTTTGGTACCTGGGCAAGAAGAGTTCCCTCTTTTTGCCAGTGCTGCTGAAAATACAGTGTCTTCGGGTTGGTGAGATGTCTCAGTGGGTAAAGGTGCTTGCCACAAAGCCTGATAAGCTGAGTTCAATCTTTAGGTAGAAGGAGAAAACCAATTCCAACAAGTTGTCCTCTGTCCCACACATAAGTCATGACGATGCATGTGTACAACATTCCCTGCGTGTAATACAGGGCCTCTATAGAGGCCAGCTTTTCCGAGATCTGACATTTTCTATACAGAAAGTTTGGTGTTGGGATAATGTTGTGAGGTGTGCCTGCCTTGACTTTCCATTGGGTTCTTAAGCTGTCAAGAGTTGTCTCTCTGTTAAAGAGTACACATGATCACTCTGAATGTCCCAGCTTCATTTTCCATATTTGGCCCAGAATTTCTACTGTGGTATTATAAAGAAATACCATGGGAATGGGGCATGGGGCAAGCTTAGGGGAGACTCTCCCAGTGGTAATTGTTTCCATGGGAATGAGGGTAGACATGGTTGTACATGAGGTTGTATGTTCCAAATCTCAGGAGGTGTCATTAAAAACAGACTCCCGGCAGTGTGGAAGAGGTGAGCTGAGGCATGCTCTAGTATAGATGGGCATTATTTCCAAGTGGAAAACACCTAGAAAAATCAGCTATGAATGAAAATACTGTTGTTTTAATTTTATATACAGATGAAAATATTTATCAGCTGTCAGGGTTGCTGAGAAGAATATTTAGAGTCACTTAATGTATACTACTATATCATCTACAAATAAAGATACTTTGGCTTCTTCATTTCTAATTTTTCCCATGTTACCTGGTTTATTCAGAGAGAGAGAGAGAGAGAGAGAGAGAGAGAGAGAGAGAGAGAGAGATGCCATTTAGCTTGTCTGGGTGGAAAGCACGAGAAGTTTGTACTAATAATAAGAATCACCCCTAGATAATGAGCCGTGAACCATATGCTAATGGGAGAAGGTATCTCACCAGTGGATCGCCACTTTCAATATTGACAACAGATGAAACCGGTGAAAATGAAGTTGGTGAGGCTCACTAGGTCTTCAGAGGGACCCTGCATCTCAAGCTGTCAGAAAGACAATAGAAGAAAAAGAGAAACTCCATGGTAGATATTCAGGTGTGACTCTCACAACTCTCCAACGTTGCTAATGGTCTATGGAGAAAGAAAATAGTTTACCAGAGACTAGAAAGGAAGCAAATTAGGGGAGGAAAATTTTAGGAGAAGACTAAAACAGAGCTCATAACAAAAAGATTCACGCTGTGGGGGCCTTCAGAAAAGGAAAGATATGGCATGATTTTATATTTACCTTACTGGTTTTTGTTCCTTAAACATTTTACAATTTATTTGAATTGGCAATAATCATGTTTATGAGGCATAATGTGCTCCTTTGATAGTTGCTTTTACAGTGTGAGATTTTAAAGTTGGCTATTTAAGAGATCTACCCCAGCCGTGAAGTGGTGGTGCACGCCTTTAATCCTAGCTCTCGGGAGGCAGAGGCAGGCGGATTTCTGAGTTCGAGGCCAGCCTGGTCTACAGAGTGAGTTCCAGGATAGCCAGGGCTACACAGAAAAACCCTGTCTCGAAAAACCAAAAAAAAAAAAAGGAAGAGATCTACCCCTTGATGCATTCATTCATTATTGGTAAATCCAGGAGCTTTTGATTCACCTCCATATACATTAATGTATGATCTTGATCTTGAGAATATATATCAAATATTAAAAGCCTCTTCAGATTACAGAACTGTCAACTCTATTCATTAATAATTCAAATCAAGAAGAAACTTGTAGGCTGGAGAGATGGCTCAGAGGTTAAGGGCACTGTCTGCTCTTCCAGATCCTGAGTTCAATTCCTAGCAACCACATGGTGGCTCACAACCATCTACAATGAAACCTGGTGCAGGTGTTCATGCAGGCAGAATGCTGTATGCACAAAATAAATAAATCTTTTAAAAAAAAAGAAGAAGAAACTTATGTAAGTTTAAGTGGCCTGAGAGAGGGTCACAGGAAGAATAGAAGTAGGTCTTGCAAGGCAGCTTGCCTGGTGCACAGAAACACCATGGAGATCTCTGAGAGAGAGAGAGAGAGAGAGAGAGAGAGAGAGAGAGAGAGAGAGAGAATAAATGACCTGAGAAAGTAGAGGAAAGAGATAGAGAAGAGGGAAGGAGGATAAGAAAAAAGAGGGAGAAGCAGAAGCAGGGGGAGAGAGGGGAGGAGGGAGGGAAAGGGAGAGAGAGTGGGGGGGAAGAGGTGCTAAGGACATGCTAAAAACGTTCTACAATACTTCTGTAGAACAGTATATAGTATGGAAGTTCTTCAACTAAAACCTAGGTCTACATGATCTTGCTGTCTCACATCTGGATATGCAGCCAAAGGAAATGAAATCAGCATACGAAGAACAAAGCAAAGGAAAACCAAACAACAAACCACTAGACATCCTTGTTTATTGCAACAATATTCACAATAGGGAAGATGGGAAATGCAAATGATCCATCACAAGACAGATGTATTACGCAAAACTGGAAGGTATTCACCACAGAAGATTCAGCTCCCATGGATTCTGTCATTTGTGGCACAAGTGGATAGAACTAGAGGAAATTATATTAGGGGAAATAAATCAGACGCAGAAAGACAAGTACTGGATGATCCCCCTCATATGTGGGAGCTAAAAGTACTTGATGCGACTCTAAAGTAGTGGATACTAGAGGTTGTAAAGAACACAGGGAGTGTGGGTAAATAAAGGTTCCATTTGATTACTGTAGGGTTCCCACATGTGATAAAATGTACGTGAACCTAATTATATACACAATTATTACCAATCAATGAAAATGAAACAAGTCCCCTGTGTCATAGCTACTCTTCAATTGCTGTGCTGAAACACCGTAACCAAGGCAACTTATAAAAGGAAGCCTATATTAGAGGCTTGCTTACAGTTTCAGAAGGTGAGTCCATGAACACCATGGTAGCCAGCACAGTGGTAGGCAGACAGATATTGCACTGGGGAAGAAGCTGAAAACTCATGTTAGAATGGCAAGTTAGAGGCAGATAGATCGAAACTGGTCCTGAACTGGGCTTTTGAAATTCCACGTCCCACCCCCAGTGACCACCTCCTCCAGAAAGGGCATACCTACTCCAAGGCCAACCCTCGAGTTGTTCCCTCAGAGTGTTTCACTAACTGGGATTGACATCGAGCAGGCTGGTAGTTCCCCGTCATGGTTGCAGTCACCACTGGTACTGCTGCTGTCACTACTGGGACTACACAAGGACAGGAAGGAGCTAGGGATGGGAGGTTGGGGAGGGCTGTGCAGGATCTGTGAGACCACCTGCGGTTTGGAAAGTGCAGGCCAAGTAGAAGCCTCTGTACGGGTAGACCTGAGCACCTGTGGGTTGCTTCTCTGGAACTGTCCTGGATGCAGATTTTGAGTAAACACCTGAACTAGGCAGGAAGCTGGGACACATATATACATACTGGAGGCAAAAAATACAGTTAAGGTTAGGGAGAAAAACTTGGGTTTTTTTGGTGTTCAAAAACAGTATGTTATGGTTATTAGAGGTAGAAATTCTATATTATAAAGTTGTGAAGGCAAATATCTTAACAAGTTTCTTTTATATGGGTCAAGCCTTCTGGAGTTTGCATTTCAAACTGGAGCTCAGGGATTGACTCTGTGAAGCCCTTACGCCTTATGAATTAAGTAAACATTGATTCCTCCTACTCATACATAGGAAAATACCTGGATATCTGTGTCCAATCACTGACCCTAATGTGATGGTATTCGGGAGTGGAGTCCTTACAGTGGTGTGGTGGGTGTGATGGGACTGGGGCCTCCCTAAGACAAACACCTAGGTTTGCTGTCTGCATCCTTGGGACACCTAAGAAGACCACCCCCTGCAGCACGCAAGATCTACTAGCATCTTCATTTTGCAGTGACTTCCAACTCTGAATAGTAACAAATGTTCAAGCCACCCAATCTATGGAATTTTAATGCAACTCTCCAAGAAGAACACTGTCAAGTCCAGGCATTTGACCTGCCATCATAAGCATTGCCCCTCTTCTGTACGGTGGATTTAAGAGGACAGTAAGTGAGTTGAGGATGAAAATATTTTCCTCCTAGTTTATACATTTGACACAGAAATCATTTAGCATTTGAACAGAAAGGATACAAACACACGTGCTCACCCCCACACCCTCCCATCCTCCACAGGAGTGAAGAATAGCCTAGCCTTTGCTTAGTCAAATAGGGGCCACATACCTGGTCTAGCCCGAGAAGTGCCCCCAATTTCTAGGATTTTGTTGGAGAACATGTTTTAAATGTCTGGAGGCCATAAAGTAGCTGAGGATCCCCTAGTCAGAGGTAACCCACAGCTAACTGGCTAAGCATGGTGGTCAGGTTTTTATGGACCAAGTCTGTTTACAAGCTTACAGGAAGGTAACCATGGCTCTTTGGCCCACAGCCTAGCCTGGTCTTCATCATTTAGCGACCCTGTACATCCTCTTCTGAGATCAAAGTCTTCCTATTGGGAAAGGAGAAAAGCCTTGGAAGAGTAGGCCCATCATTGCAGAATCAGAGGGTGTGAGAGAACAGAAAGTGACACTGGATGTCCTCACATGGCCCGTGGAATGGTTAATGGCTAACACACGTGACTTGGTGCTTCCTGCCTTCGATATGTTTAACCTGAAAGAGCTATTTCATCCCTAGCACTAGGGCACTGAGGACCGGCCCACCGGTGACAACAGGCAAGTGTGTGGGTATTTTAACAAGAGTGCCAGGGCTCAACTTGTGCTCTGGAGTGAGTGTAATTGGCCTTCGCAGTTCATTCGCCCAGCACTTGTGTTATCTGCCAGCAGAAAAACAAAACAAAACAAAACAAAACAAAAACCCCAACTACCATCTTATTTTGCATAAAGTGAATCATACATTAAACACAGATTAGCAAACCAAGCAGTAGGAGGAACCTGGCACATCAACCTGTTTCCACATGGGAAGTTAGCAACAGTCACAGTGAGTACAGTCGTCAGGTTGCGCTAGGGAACTGATTACTACAGAGTAAACCTGTCTCTGCCTCCTTCTCCCTCTTCCTGTCAGAAAGTTTACAATAACATTAGTAAGGCTTTTACAAACCCAAAATCATAACTATTTTCCTAAAGGTAGATGGTCTTCAAACTGTCAAATTAACTACAGGTCAAGTCCAGTCTCTGTCACAGTGTGATTACTGGCCATGTTCCTGGCAATACCAGTCCATTATCTCAAAGTCCCTCTAAGGGGACAGGCAGAGAACCAGGTTTAACTTTACCTGCCAGGATCAGGGCCACAGTGAACTGGATAAGCTCACAGCAATTCTGTATCCAAATAAGAGCCTGGACTGCATGCCTCTAAAAGGGCTCTGAAGAACATGGAGAGCTGCTGCAATCTACAGTTTCACTGGACTTGATCATTCCTCTCTGGCTTCTAAAGGCATCCAACCAGATGCTTCCAATCTCTTTGAGCGAAATAAATGGTCAAGGTTGAGTTGGGGGAGACTTGGGGCTCTGGGGAGGGTGTTGGCCTCAGAACTCTTGGGTTCAGGCAGTCATTTATTTAGCCACTAAGTCTTCATATTATCAGTTATCTTGGGGAAATGAACAAAATGTACTTTTAAAAATTCTCTTACCATTAAATAGGTGTATTGTTTAATGATAAACACAAATCAAGTAAAATATTTTGTTTAAAATGTGGGGAAATTGTTATATTGCTTCCTTTCCCAGAATGATATTTGAAAGGATATTTGTTCACACAGCGGTCTCTCTGCCTAGCACATCCAACATCTGGAGATGTTTGCAGAAACCCTCAGTGCTTACAGACCCTCTCTGTTAGTCAACCAACCAGCGGCAGAAGCTCCCTGGAGGAAGAACTTGGGGAGAGGCTGCATACTGAAATTCAGAGTGAAGTCAAATTCCTTTTCTTTTCTTTTCTTTTCTTTTCTCTTTCTTCTCTTTCTTTCTCTCTTTCTCTCTTTCTCTCTCTCTCTCTTTCTCTCTTTCTCTCTTTCTCTCTTTCTCTCTCTTTCTCTCTTTCTCTCTCTCTTTCTTTCTTTCTTTTCTTTCTTTCTTTCTTTCTCTCTCTCTTTCTCTCTCTTTCTCTCTTTCTCTCTCTTTCTCTCTTTCTCTCTTTCTCTCTTTCTTTCTTTCTTTCTTTCTCTCTTTCTCTCTTTCTCTCTCTCTCTTTCTCTCTTTCTTTCTCTCTTTCTCTCTTTCTCTCTTTCTCTCTCCCTCTCTCTCTTTCTCTCTCTCTCTTTCTCTCTTTCTCTCTCTCTTTCTCTCTTTCTTTCTTTTTTTCTCTCTTTCTCTCTTTCTCTCTTTCTCTCTTTCTCTCTCTCTTTCTCTCTCTCTTTCTCTCTTTCTTTCTCTCTCTTTCTTTCTTTCTTTCTTTCTTTCTTTCTTTCTTTCTTTCTTTCTTTCTTTCTTTCTTTCTTTCTTTCTTTCTTTGCTACAGGATTCCTCTATACTCCAATTCCTGAATTGCCAAGACAGACCTTGGGGGAAAATTAAGCGTTCCAGAGAGGACTATTATTTACATTTCCAATACCGCACCGGTTCAAAGGGTCTCAGTGAAAAGTGCCATGTGATAGTGCGGGCTGCAGGGTGTCCGGAAGTCACTCTGGCAACCCTCCGGGGTGAGTTGTTTGAAGAGTGAAGGTAGAGACTGTCTATGTGGTGCAGCGGTTTCAGGTGAGGGGTGAGGAAGTGAATCATGACTAAATCTCCAGGTGTCCACCAGATACTGACCTCTCACTTTGCCCAAAGTGAAGCAGTTGGAGAAAGACAGCCAAATATCACGTGACTCTGAGCGCCATGACAACCGGTCCAAGTCCGGAATTAACCAATCATTTTCCTGAGTAAGGGGGTTGCAATAGGCATGGCACCTGTGTGCTCAGCAAACAAAGACTAAGGGAATCAATAATGCGATTCACCTCCTGCATGCCAGCAATCTAGCACGTCTGAGAACTTCGGGCACTCAAGACCCTTAGAAAGGCTCTGCTTCACGACACAGCTAAGTCTGGTCTTGCTGTGTGGGATTTGGCATCTTCTCATTTACAGTCTGTGAACAACAGCATTGATAGTCTCTGCCAACTGATGGTGTGAAGCAAAATTAAAGGAAATGAAGATGTCAGAAAACAAAACGGGGAAATTCATGATTTACATATGGTTGAGCTATCTGCTCCAGCAGCATGGCAGCTTTGAAATTCTCAAGATTTTAATCCTCCACCAATGAGAGGATCTGGGAGGAGAAAGCTGGAGGCTGCCCTTGCAGTTAGTGCTTTGGTCTCTCTCTCCCTCCTTCCCTTCCTCCCTCCTTCCCTTCCTCCCTCCTTCCCTCCCTCCCTCCTCCTCTTCCTTCCTTCCTTTCTTCCTTCCTTTCTTTTTTTTTTCTAAATGGAGTTTCTTTTAAAATGTCAAATCATTCTTGGACACATGCAAACACGAGTGCTATCTCCGGAGGAGAGCCACACGACGCAGGGGTAGGATTTGCTCACTTGTTTCTATCACACTTCACACTGAACTGCCAAAGTTTACTAAAGTTCTCAGAAACTAGTTCCAATACAGGCAGGTCACTTCACACTGTAGTAGAACCTCATGATTTCCCCCCGTAGACCTTCTGAAGCACGGCTCGTTTCTGAGGATCCCGGTACCATTTCAGGGGCACGAATTCTATCATACACTTATGTTGGGTTTTGTTCTCACTGAGGTCACTAATTATTTTGTATATGAAGAGAAATCTTCCCTTTTAAATGCGTCCTGTTCAACAAAATATTTTCATAGAATAAGACTTCAGATTCATATTTTAGACTTAAAAATTGGGATCTCCTTCCTTGATGCTTTAACTTTGGAAACACTCAATTATTTTAAAACTTTTTTAAAAAAAACCACATTGCTCAAGTTTGGTAAATTTTACACAGCACATGTCTGTGATACACTGTTTCCCAAATCTGGTGGTATATATAACTCAGTAAAAGTAACCTGTTTGGTTACTTTGAGAAAGGTCTCATAACCAGTTTTGGGTTTTCTATTCTCCTTAGTTTCTCGGGTTAATATTAAAATTTAAGAATAAAACTTATCTAGACATGAGAAAATAAAAACCTTTATAATTTTGATACACAGAAAATTAGGAAGCTTAGTGGAAAACCACCTCAATGTTATAATTAAACCACTCACAGTGACGGAAACCTTACATGCTTCCCGAGTTTTCTGCAAGCCTTGAGGACAGAGGGAACTACTGAGATTTTTTTTCACAACACACTTAGAAATGCTTGCATTTGAAAGACATTGCTATACCATGGCCCTGCCTGCAGATGAAAGAGGCAGTGTTCCCCTCCAAGCATGACAATTACAGAGGACCTGGGTTCCTCAGCTCAGATTTCTCTTTGACAGCTCTACAGCACCAGTAGACATCACCTCCTGGCTTTCTTAAGTCTCCCTATGGCAAGTGAACAACACATTCTTGAAATATTTAATATGAAACGGTTAAATAAACTGGAAACAGAACAGGATTTTTTTTTAAGCTGCTAGATAACAGATAAGAAAATATCAGCACAAATGAATTCGTATTTCTAAGGCAGTCCTGGAGTAGTTCCACAGGTCTGCCCAGAGACAAATTTCCCCGTGCTGGGCCAATTCTCATTGCCAATGCATTGGCTCATTCCGAATTAGAATCAATCTTCATGCAGCAGCCCCAAATATTTGCACTGGACAAATAATCTGCAAAGGGCTTCCTTGTTGTTCCTTATACGGAAGACGAAGTTTTTAAAACTGTATTTTATGTATAGCAATGCAGTTTACATATCACATAACTTCAAAATGGAATGGGTGGTGGTAGTTTGGAACAGAACAAGGGGAAGTGTGGGTTGGGTTAAGACTACTTTCTTTAGAATGTATTAACGAATAATTATTTTTTCTACGTGGACTAATGTAGCAAATGAATTCATTCAGGGGTCTGTGTTTGTCTCATTTGTTCATTGTTGATTATACGTTTATTTACTTAGTTCTTTATAAGTTAAATATCAGTCCCCTGTCTGCAGTATAACTCACGATGCCTTCCACCCACTCTGGTGAAGCAGTATTTCACTCTGCTGACAGATGGGTCCAGTTGGGAATCTGAGGCTCTCCAAAGCTCAGGCACACACCTGTCTTCCTCCTATATCACCTTTTCTAAAACCATCACAAATAAGTTTGCTTTCCTCAACAACAACAACAAAACCATAAACCATTCATGTTGAGAGAGGAAAACATATCCTGAAAGGGTGACGTGGATCCCATTCGTCTCCATGTAAGGACCAGGCCTGATTGAAAAGAAGGTCATAAGGCACCAGCTCCAGGAACACACCATAAGTCCTAGGAACTAGGCTATAAGCACAAGCTCCAGGAACAGACCATAACATCCAAAAACAAGGTCATAAAAACCCCTCCTAAAGAACAGCCTGGGGATAGCCACAAGAATGGGGAAATATCTCTAAATGAGCCATCTGCGCTGGGCAGCCCTTTCTCATCCCATGGTTAAATGTTCATGACAAAAGAATGTAGACCACTGATCACCTATGACCCCTAAGACCCATCAGTGCAATTTTAGATTACCTAATCCTTCTAAAAAGTTCCCCCAGTTCCCTATAAGAAGGCTTGCATGTCTTTGTCTGGAGCCACCATTTTGGAGGATAGTTGACCCCCGAATGTGGTTGTTTCTGCAGAATTAACACTCACTGTCTTTGCACACTATCTGAATCTGGGGTCTTCCTTCAGTGATTTTTCAAACCCTTACAATACCTTGTATTTTGAATTTGCTTTGAAGGAAGACACCCTCAAATTTTGGTGGTGGTTTTTTGTAACTCTAGGCAATCATTGAAATTCAGATGTACCCAGAAAGATAGATCAACCTCCATATTGACTGAAGCAAAAACATGAAACTTAATTATAATATGTCTTCTACTTTCTGGGCTTCCTGTCAGTCTTATCATATGTATGCTCCAATAAATGCCCTGCACAGACAAACCCCTGTACATGCCCTGTTAGGTCCATTACTAAGATTAGAAGTCCTAGAGAACCAGCACAGGGGACAGAGATGCAAAAAGACTTTACCAGCTGTTTTGAAGACCTTCTCTGAGGTCTTCAAAGAATAGCAGAAAAAGCAAGTCAGTCAATCCATTGCAACCATGGTACTCTGAGAAAGCAGGCTGAGTTCTCAAGGTCAGGATTTATACAGGGTTCAGGAACCTGGAGAACTTTAAAGAAAATCCCACAAATTCTTACCAGTGTGTTTACAAAGAGTCTCCGAAAGCTTGTTTAGGAGTAGACATCAGAACTTACTCACACTGACCGGTCCAGCTTCCAAGTATGATGCTGGCCTCTCAAAGGGTGAGAAATAACCACCTACGGGTAGTTATGGACCTGCATGACATTTATTTGGTCCTCAACTAACACCTGGTACTTACCTTAATTTCCAAAATGTATTAACTCACTAACAAAGATATTGCCATGAGTCCATCCTGGCACTTACCACTATCACCAAAATGCCTCATGTATTTTGGTACATTATTTTCATTTTTTTTAATGGAAATTAACAAGTCTAGTCTGTGCATGTTCCTTAGCTCATAAGCTGACATTTGAGCTCAGGTCTGAGTGCCGGAGACCATCTTTTCAATGATAACAACTTGGCACACACGTTGTTTTAGCTTTTGTGAGCTCTGTTTAAACCAATCTGATGCCCATTTTGGTACTCTCACTCGGATGCAGTATAAGTTCACATCTTTAGTAAGGTCGTTATGGAAAAAAGGAAGTAGTACTGTGTTTTGTTATGTAATCAAAATTGAAATCCACCACTTTAGCTGCCTATTTGAAGAAAAGAAATGATCACAATCTTTGCTTCTGTGAAGGTTCCTACCCAATGCAATTACTGAGGATCCATATCTCTAGGATTCTTTATAGGGGGGGGTGTACAATGCTAAGTTGATTGTAGATGCTAAGGCTGTGACCAGTATAGGCTTAAGAAGGAAGAATCAAAGGACCGTTCAACTCCCTATTTCCTCTACTTGTTTCCTTGGAGGTGTGACATGGGTGTGAGGCAGCAAGGGGTAGACAACTGGGATAGCATGGGGTTAGCTGGAGTTTACCTTTGCAGAGTAAACTGGATTAGAACTCTCTCCTTTTTGTGTCATGTTGAGTTCCTTAGATGGACATTCTCAAAGAGAATATTATTGGATCAGGGTGTAAATCTTACATCCTGTCTCATTTGTAAGGAAATGTCTTCACAAGGTGGTTCAGTGTGGGCCTCTTTATTCATCTGTGAGTAAATCTGAGTGACAATCGAGTACCAACCGTGTTGGCAAAAAATTTACTGACCTAAAGTATTGATCTATGTGGCTCTGAAGTCTCCTTCGCAGTGTTGTTTGGAGAACTTCCAAAATCCCCTTTTCACCATTTCTACAGATTCTTTCGTCAAAATTATCTTCTATTTTTCCCATAAAAAGATTATCTTTGCAGCTAGAAACTTTGAAAGAAATACAATTAAAGTTTTCCATTACCCATCATTGCAGCTCTTTTCTGTTATAACAATCTAGTTTGTGAAGCAATAGAAATGAAATATGTTCACTGAAGCCACCACAACTTCCTCAGTTGTCTAGGGTTGTGATTCAGGCCGGAGAGGAAAGCACACAGCCGTATCCCCTCCCCCACACAGTGATGTGCTCCTGTTTCCTGGACATTACTCAATCTGGAGAGAGAATTGCTTCTGTGTACGAGGGAAGTTTCCTTTGTTTAATTTGGAAACACTGAATGCCGCAGTGGTTCTATACAGATCATTAAAATCAGAGTGCTGTGAAGCATGAGTCCCTCTCCCTAATTCATCACCAGCTTTCACTTCCATCACTCTCTGACAGGGAGCATCTGTTTCAGAGCCCCGTTCCCCACCTCCCCCAGAGCCTCTTGGCAGGAGGGCAGCAAGACTCTCTAGACACCAAATGAAGCCAGGAAGATGCTTCCTCAGCAGCTTCTTCCTGAGTTCCCATCAGTCTGAAAATTTAGAAATGGAAATAAAAAGACAATGGCAAGTACTATGAAGGGAGACAGGAACTGATGGGGGGGAGGGAAGAAGGAAATGGTGGGAAGTGAGCTAAATAACACTGATGATGTCCGAAAATGCCACTGGGAGTCATTGTCTTACGTTTATCTAAAATTACATATAAATTATATGAGTTTGGGTATGAGTGTGCATGTGAGTGTATGTGTACAGGTGTGGTTGTGTGTGCATGTGTGTGTGAGTGTATGTGTGTGCTTATATCTGTGTGTGCTGTCTCTGTGTGTATGTGAATATGTGTGTGTGCTGTGTATGTGTTTGTATGTGTATGTGTGTATATGTGAGTGTGTATGTATGTGTGTGTTTCTATGTCTGTGTATGTATTTGTATATGTATGCTTGTGTGTGTGCTCCGTGTGCTGTGCTGTGTGTGTGTGTGTGTGTGTGTGTGTATGTGTGTGTGTGTGTGTAGTGATGATTTTCCCCTGAAGATCCGGAGACTATTTAAGAGAGCTCCAGTACTGAGCATGTTGGTGCTTTTGAGTTGTTGGTCACAAGGATCCAAGCAACAGCACAAACAATGTAGGCTTTAGCTGTAGCCCTCGGTTGTCACCAGAATTTGGAGGTGAGTCCCTATTGCTGAAGGCATCGTGAAGGAGACTTGGAATTGTGCAGGAATTGATGGAAGCCTCCTGCTTTAGGATTAGTCATCATCACACCAGAAGGTGTTGTACAAACCATCAAGAGAAAAAAAGAAAGCAATAAATAGTCCTACTGGCAATCCAGTGACAAACCATTATAATGACCAACATGACAAGATATCTCTAGATATGTAATAGTGGTACTTGTATCTTGGCAGTAACCTTAAACTGTCTAATTGGACTTATGCCTCACTCAATAGAATGAAATTTGTGCCTTGTATTGTAAACCTAGCCAACAACCTGTGGCTGTTGAAGCCAAGGAACCTAGAGGAACCAAAGCAGTGTAATCCCTAGCTACATTTTAAATATGTATCCTTATGCCCACAGATAAGTGCAGTGCTCACTCCACATACCACATTCTTTTTACCGTAGATTGAGACCACTACAGAAAGCCATAACTCGTCAAAATGCAGAGAACAACCCACCATGTGCCCAGCCCCAACTGATACATCTACATCTCCTTCACCTGAGACTTGGAGATCTTCATGGAATTAGGAGTGAAAATATTGTAAGAGCCAGAAAAATAGGATTTCCACTGTGAGGTTGTGTTTTCTATATACAACAGGGAAAGCTATACCCATGATAGCTCCAGAATATGACCACTCAAACAAGATCTGCAGAATGACCATATCAGTTGACATGCCAAGACAGATGAGAGAAATTTCATGAGACTCAAGTCCTAGTTGAAGAACTACAAGCAATTAATGATTGCTCCCTATTGATGAGCCCCCTAACTGGTTAATGATACAAAATGGTAAGTCCTGAAAGCATACGCACATGAGCAGAATTAAAGGGACTTAGCAGGTTGAAGTTATTTATATATAAGAATAATAATTAAAGGTCAAAATGCCATAAATTTAAGAGAAAGTTGGAGAGAACACAGAAGGGGTGGGGCAGATGCTGTAAATACAGTACTCATGTAGGAATCCCCTCCCCTCTCCACAAACACACGGAATAAAGAGACAGAAATGCCTTGTACTATGTCTGCTTGCTGAGTCTATTGAAACTTGCATTTTGCAACCACAGAGCAGTGCATTAACATGCTGGTTAATTGTTTGTTATGATGGATATTCAAGTCCAGGAGTTTTCATTATTTTGGGATTCATGGGTTGATCGTGCTTATTCACCAAAGTTTAATAGCCAGATGATTCTACTAAGTGTGAAAGTGCATTCCTGTGCAGGAAATCTGTTTGAAACATCTAAAACTTAGTCTAGAAACTGCAACTTCTCCTCCCTGGAAACTGGCAAAAGATAACAAGGAGCAAGAAGAAAGCAAAGAACACTCCCTCAGGAGTTACAGTAAAACTCCACTGTGGAGAACAGAAATCATGGAGGGAAAGTTGACATCTTGATTGGTAAACTCTTCTTAAAAACTAGACTAGGTGCAAATGTTGTAAAGAACAAACTGCCTAGCCTACATGATATGAGGAGACATGGAGCCATTTTGTCCCCTAGGAAAGTAAGGGCTCACATACCTCTTCTGGGATTGGAAATTTTCCCAAAGCACTGGTCTAGGTCTATGCTCATTTTTAAAAGTGCAGGACACTCGTCTCCAACTGAGGATCACAGAGACTGAATAGAACTGACTAATACTGGCTCGGAGGGCTCACAAAGGCTAACATGAGTGTTAACACACCTCTACTTGTGGCAGCTGTGTGATAATTACAAAGGCAGGACTGTGGGATCACATGAATACAGAAAGCCCACATCTCAGGATCTTTTTGGATATGAGCTATCAGCTAGCCATGCCATTCAGAAACTACAGGGAGAAAGGGGAATTTTGCCCCATGAAGAAAGATGAAGCTAGAAATAAGTCATTTCCACCACATTTCAGACATTGAGAGAAACTCTGACCATAGTTCAGCACTGAATGTTCATACCAGTCGCCATAGTAGGTTTTAGTATCTTCTCTTAACCACGCAGAGAAAAAGGAAATCTTTTGAGACTAGAGTCTTGCTCTATATCACTGAGCTAAAAGCACAAAGTAGATAGGGGCAGAACCCAGACACATCTGTAACCAAAGGTTAGCTAACTACTACTAATGCCAGTATTTCCTTCTGGCAAACTTTGCCCAAGGCCACACCCCTCTTCAGTCTCATCCTGCACAATTAGATTAAACTCTTTCCACCTGTAGAATATCTGCCCTTTAGTTGACATTCAACACATATGATAGTCACTTTACTAAGAAAATAAATCAGTGTCTATCAAAGGAGAAAGGTAGCTACATTTGTAAAGTACTTGGATAATCGGCCAAGGTCAGAGCTATATTTTGCAAATTGGGAAGATAGATATTTAATTTGATCCTCGTTAGCAATTGGTGTTCTGCACTGGACTGTTAAAGAGGAAGGACAAAGGCCTTCACTATATCTTAGAGGAACCAGATAGTTGGAACTGCATCCCTTAGAATCAGCTAAGCCCTAATATCCTCTCCTATCACAGAAATTCCAGTTTGAGCAAAGAAAGTTTTCTCTGTTCTCCATATACTTTCCCAGTGTCTGTCTCTCCTCTCTCCATTACATGACCATTGTTATTCTTGTTATAATTGTGACCATGGATTTTCTGTTAATCTGTTAACTTGCTTTGTTCAAGTAGTGCATTAGAGGGTTATGCACGGCAAGCAAGGCAAGCAAGGTTGAAGAAAGCATTTGAGAAAGCCATCTGTTCTGGGACAAGAAAGTGGATAGGACCAAAAGTAGTCTCTCTCTCTCTCTCTCTCTCTCTCTCTCTCTCTCTCTCTCTCCCTCTCTCTCCCTCTCTCTCTCGTGACATGTAATATCACAGAGAAAGGCTTCAGCAGTGTTGCTAAGGATGACCTATGTAGAGTGGGGCATTTGAGTTGTTATGTGGCTGTTGAGAGAAACAGCCCTGTGCATATTTTGTGATATTTTTGTTGGAAGAAATGTACTGTGTAAGAGCCTCTAAGACAGGGTGGAGTTTGGTGAGCTTTAAGACAGAAAAGAAACCAATGCATCCAGGTGATAAGTAGAAGAGTGGAATCAGATTCCCAGAAGGAAGACAGGAACAAAATTGACTGGGCCACATTGGAAGTAAGGAAGTTGAACATCGTTACAACCTATACTTGTTGTGTCTAAACAAGATGGGGCTACCTTTGGTTTTATTTCAGCTTACCCCTTGGCTCTTTAGTTCACCCATGATGAAATCTAGTTGACCTTCTTCCATCACATTCCAGATTCTTCCATATCCCCTACCTCCCACGTCTCCATCTGAGTGTCCATTATCTCACCCGAATCTCACATTCCATGTTTTCTTGGATAATTTGAGACCTTTCAAATGTCTGAACCTAGTCCTAGGATGTCATCATTTAAAATCCTCCAACGGATGCTCACCAGATTAGAATAAATGATAAACATTGGCTTTACAAGGATCTTGCCTGATGTTTCCATCTTCTGACCACATCTGTCTTCCTGTCTACCTCTAAGATTCCATGTGAGTCTCTTCTTATATGTCCTAAGCTTAGCATCCTGGGGAAAACTACTTTCCCAGGTTATCTACCTAGAACTGACCCTCCTTCTGCTCAAATCTCAATTTTAATGTCACTCATCAAGGGACATTTTTGCTATCTTTCACATGATCTACACTGTCCTGTTCCCTGTGTTCAAGTTGGACCATACAAGATACATACAGGGTACATACAGGGTGGTGCACAAGATTTGTCCGAATAATTGATTATTTCCTAATACCTCACAGTGTGTCCTGCCTAAAGCAGGTGCTTAGTCACTATGAAGACTTCTTTATTTGTCTTTTTAAATGAATACTGCAAGAAAGAGCTACAATGACACTCAAAGACCACCCCAAGTGCCTCATTTCTATCATCTGAATAGATACTACTAAGCAATTTTCCTAATTTCTGAAGCTAACATGACATGACCTGTCTGCTAAACAGTGTTCTGTCTAACACTTTATTCTATTTTGAGGTGAGAAAAATTGCATCAGGGTTTCAAATCCAACTTGCACATTGGCTCCCTTGAGTCACTACAAAGTATCAATTGTTCTCATGTGGAAGTTAGTACACTTACAATCACCAAAAGCTGAGATTTCTTGTTTATCAACAAATAGCACTGATTTTTAGTCTTCAGTTGTTTTCTAGTTCCATTATTTTTAAATAACTTTTGACAATGAACTGCAAGAAAGATTTTTCATACTACAGTCAGCTATGTGTGAGGAGTTACTGACAGGATAATCTTGTTTTCACTCATGTATGTGTTTCTTGTAAAAAATAAGTAGCCAAATTTCTCTTGCACTTTTCAACCAAAAATAGAGTGATGGCCACAAAGCCAAAATAATTCAAGCCATTGCCATTGCTCTTGTACCCACCACAAGAGGATCGAAGCACAGACAGATACTAACTAGTCTCGAAGGTTTCCACTCTGCTGACTAGCTTTCATAGTACTCAGAGGTGCCATGAAGGAAACTGGAGAAGAAAGTCATCATCAGCCTTACCTGGCTGTGAATGCCATGAGCTACAGTAATGATTGGGCTAACAAGATGTGTGTAACAGTGCGAGGACTGTTATAGAGGTAACCACCTGCTTTCAAGTTGGATTTAAGACTTGCTTCACAGGAGAAAACTCATTGTTGGTTCTGTGAATCTGGCCAAGAATCCATGGCTGGACAGTTCATAGGTCCTTGAGGGAAACCTATTAATATAAGTCTGCTAAACTGGCATAGTCTTGAACTGACTTCTAAATGCATATTTCTCAACCAACTGATCAGATAAATACTCAGTCCTCATCAGAGAAGTGTCTTTTTGCAGCAAACTGTGGTTACTATAGAGATTCACAACTGGCAAACTACAGGGAAGTGTCCATGGAGTGCTCAGCCCTAACTGAGACATCCATACCACACTCCTGACTCCAAGGCTCAAGGAACATTGTAGAATAGCAGGCAGAAAGATTTTAAGAGCTAGAAGTCAGAGAGAACTATACAAAACAATGTCTTAACACCACCATGCTGCTCCACGCATGAACTCACTGTCGCCATGTTCTCCTGCCCAAGGTCAAGCCAGTCAGCATTCCAGCATGGAATCAAGAGGTGCTCATAGAGTCCCATCTTCTGGGGTGAGGCAGTATGGCATCTGATACTGAAGAAAGAAGAGTCAGATTTGTTAGAGTTTGGTGCCTGGTAGCTTACCCATGTTCCCGGTGGATGGCTTCACATCATGAGCATTAGGGTACCACTAATTTTGGATTCAGTGAGCTCTATAAAAAAAGAACAAGCAAGCAAACAGCAACAGAAAAGGAGGCTGAGATAGGGCATATGAGGGAGGAGCTGGAGGAAAGTGATGGGGAATATATACGATCAACTGTATACATGTATGCAATTCTCAATAAAAAATGTTTAACAAATTTTACTTAGAAAGTTAATGACGAGAGTTGGTTTCTTTCAGTAACTAATATGTAAGCCATTGTGGTTCTTAATCCACTGGGAAAAAAAATGTCTAGTCAGACCCTGTATTTAAGATAACTTGAAAATATTACTGTTACATTGCCCTCAAGTTGCACTCTGAATTAAAAAGCAAAAGAAAAAATATGTTGTTGTTTTTCCTATCCACACTCAAGGCCAGGTGAGGCAAAGAGGAACAGTGTATAAGTCATCCTTGCATCTCTGTGGCCCCTCATGGGGATCAGCTCACATCTGTGTCCCCTCATGGGGATCAGCCTCAGGGGATCACAGAGCTAACATCTCGACATGGACTATGAGCACAGAACAGCTATGTATGCAAATTTACTTTTAGCACTTCCAAAAACGGGGCAATAAATCACTATGACATATACTTTCTGATATTTTTATATTAAATCCGTCTCCCCTCTCTCACCCCCCCTCCCTGTCCTTTGTGCCTTTCTCTTTCTGTATACTTCTTATACTTCAGGCCCTTTGACTTCTGTAATATCATTATGTTATGTGCATATTGTTTATATAGGATACTATTTATTAATACTTTACATTGTTATTTCTTATTTTATCTCACATAAGTCTTATGATCCCAAATTCTTATTGGTACAAATTTCCAGATAGTTGGGGAACCTGCCCTGTAAAGTGGGTAAATTCCCAGTCTCCTTCCCCTTCATCTTAGGACATATGCTCCCTACTTTATCAAAAAGTTTTCCTGCTCAGTTATCAACATCTGTTTGAGTAACCCAAACTCCCTTGTTCTCAAATGTTATGCTTGTGCTGGAGAGATGTTCTTAGCACTCAGTATCTGAATCCTATTGGCTGAGTTGTCCTAAAAGCCTGCATTATCTTTAATGGGAATGCCAAATAATCCCTTTAAAAGTGATGCTGGAAGGCTCAGATGAACATAGAAAATCTAGCTCTTGATTCCAAAGCATGTTTTTATTATTATTTGGGGGAATATAAAAACATGAACTTTTCAGAGCTACATGCTAGGCATAGAATGTCATTTTGTTTAATAATTAACTACATATAAATCCCAGCACACCAATTTTAATGCATTTACTTTTTTCATGTGCTGAAATGTTTAAGAAGCACATAATGTCACACTTTCAAAGATACATAGTTGACAGATAACCCATAAAATATACTAATGAAATTAAGAGAGATTTATCTAAAATCTCTTCTTGAGGAAGATAATAATTGGTAATGCCCCCATTCCAAGGTATTTAGGTTTTAAACCATGAAGTGAGGAAACATTTGAAATGGAGTTTGTAATTTATTTTTTATTACCCAGTTTAACTTCCTCTAAAAGAACAATTAGATGTTTATGAGGAATGAATAAGAAACTACTAAAGGGAAAGCATATCAAATACCTAATTAATGGACACCTTCAGCCTTCTGCCCTTTATATTGACTAAAGCTCACATTTTATAATCTATGTTAATAAACATTTGAACAAACTATAAATTTTGACTCCAAAATACATTTAAAATTCTTCTACATCTTGCTTATTGACATAAAGATATAATTTAATAGAAAAAACACATTTAGGGTATGAATTTAATCTATATACATAAACATTAATAGATGGTCTACTGTCTACCTGTTTATTTATGTATTTATACATATATATTGACTTCTTGGATTTCTCCTCATCTGACAGATTATCTACAGCACAACTGATCTTGAAAGAATTAAAACAATTACAATTTAGATTTTGTGGAGCATCTATATACAGGGTAAACATCTAAAAAGCAAATACAAACTTGTTAACAAACAACAGAAAAATAGATAAAAATATTGCAGTATAAACATATCATGGAATTCTTTCCAGCCATAGCAAAGTATGAAGTGTGTGATGACGCTTGTAGGGAAATGGGTAGAACTGGAGACGATAATATCAGATTCACTAAACAGAACACAGAAAGACAAATATCTTGTGATCATGCTTACAGGGGACTCCTAGAGTTCATGTTGATATGTAAAATTGTGTGTGTCTGTATGACACCAATGTAGAAGCCATATGTCTGTCACACAGGTGACAAATGGAAGCAGTGAGGGCTGAGAAAAACAAAAGAGGGAGAGAGAAGAGTATGAGGTAAATAGTCTCAGCATAATATATGCGTGATCAATAATACCCTCATGCAAAGTAAAGAAATAACATAAATATTGCAAAGAAACAATTACTCTAAAAAAATAACTGCTTCAAGATTGGAATTAGAAAATGAAACTTAGAACATAGGTAAGTTGGAAATCTACCTATGATGTAAGTCTCCATTGTTTAGCTGGTATTTGTTTTGAGCCTGGACCTAATAGGACAGCCAGCTGCATTTCTGTGTATTCCCCAATGAGGGAAAACTTTGTTATCAACTGCTATAAAAGGAAAGGAGCCTTCCAGTGAGTGAATTCTAGTAGTATCATTCTAAAATAAGCAAAATCTTAACAGCACTAGGTATTAAGATTGTAAATGTTACTAAGGGACTATTTATAAAGCATGCAAGAAGTTTTATAAAGCCAACACATATATATTTGCAGAATGAGCAAGAACTGAAAAACAGCTAAGCAAGCACATAGAGATGAAAAATGCAGCCGCTGGTAATAAAGCTTAATTTGTGTTGGTAATGTCAGTGATGCATAGATTGAAGTCAATAGGAGGAGGAGGAACAGAAAAGCCCTGCTGCCTGGGCAGTGGCAGCTTCCACATAAACATCAGTAAACAGCAAGTGGGTCCACACAGCCATGTAGGCAACTTCTGTGAGGGATAAACTGAAGCCTGCCTGAGAGCCTAGAGATTGGTGACACAGACAATGAGAGCCAATGGGGAACTGACACTTGGAGGCCATGCTTGCTTGGGACCAAAGAGATGTGGGTGGAGGGAATAAAGGGCACTCCCTGAGAATTAATAAACAAGCGTGCTGCCACATTCTTACCTGCTCCCGGAGTCTGAACAGTTGATTCCGCGGGTTTTCACCTACTATCCCCAAGAGGGATGCAGGGCAGGAAGGACGACTCAGGCAAAGCTGAAAAACAGCTAAGCAAGCACATAGAGATGAAAAATGCAGTCCCTGGTAATAAAGCTTAATTTGTATTGTTAATGTCAGTGATGCATGGGTTGAAGTCAATAGAGACTTTGGAGCAAAAACTGAAGAAATTCTGTACAATGTCGATAACAGATATAATATGCAACACTCCAGAGTCTACTACAATGTTATCTACACATTCCCAATGGTACCAACTTAAAATAATCATTTTCTTAGGTTCATGAAGTTAAGGACAGTAATTCAGGGCACAACTACAAGTAAGGCTGTTTTGTCTGTGACCAATGATAACTGAGGATCTGGAATCTAGTGGGATCTGAAATCATCTCAGGCTGATTCTGATTCTCCATGGTATCTGCACTGAGATGTCAATCAGAACAGCTACACATGGCCTGCAGACATGAGGTTTTGCCTATATATTACATGGGAGAACTTATTTGGGTTTTTTTGTACTATGATAATGAGAAGGCTTGGCTGATTCCATGACAGACATCAAATTGGCAGTTAAGGAGAGGAGGCCTAAGAATTGGGCAAATCCAGGCAAGCCCGGGCAAGTCAATTACTACTAGAGGAAGAAGGAAGAGGAGGAGGAGGAGGAGGAGGAGGAGGAGGAGGAGGAGGAGGAGGAGGAG
>JADRCH010000212.1:2918497-2982762 GCA_019843965.1 Rhynchomys soricoides | reverse complement strand
AAGAAGAAGAAGAAGAAGAAGAAGAAGAAGAAGAAGAAGAAGAAGAAGAAGAAGAAGAAGAAGAAGAAGAAGAAGGAAGAGGAGGAGGAGGAGGAGGAGGAGGAGGAGGAGGACAACGATGACAACAAAGAAGAAGAAGAAGGGAGGTTTCATGAAACTGAGGACAAGATAACCAGCCACATAGCATAACTTAGAATAAAATAAATGGTTAATTAAGACATGAGCTTGTTGGGGAACAGTGCCAAAGCTATTGGCCTAAACATTTATTCATATAAAAGAGGTCTCAGAGTTTTTGTTGTTATTTCAGGGAACAAAGTGGACAGGTGGAAAATCACAAGGTTACAGATGGTCTAACTATATGAAAGCCCACAGTGGACTCAGATCACAAGAGAAAAGTGCTAAGCCCACTCACTTGTCTAACTCGCTCTAGAGCATGAGGTAAGGGGGAGATTCTGGGAGAGCTCTGAGATGTGATAACTGCTCTCACAACTTGGATACAAGCCTAGGCACTTCCAAGAAGTGTGTTGACTGAACAAATTTGTACTAAAAAGAAGTAACAATAGACAGTGCTCATCACACCACCAACACATCAGTGTCTATAATGCCGCACATGTGCCTCAACAAGGACGGGAGCAGAGTCTTTGTGAGGCTGAAAATAGAACACCAGGGATCAACATCTGTGGCCTTAAGGCAGATGCAATGTGCTGGAGAAATAGAATTGATTAAGGGATGACTGTGTGGTATGAGCCATTCTGAAGTTGTCTTACAATCAAGGAAAAATATTGCCAGACAGTCTCTATGCTGTTCTTGGGAATATGAACCAGGCAAGAAAGGCCCAGGACTAACAAGCACTGTCAATGTTGTGAGGTGAAGCCTATGTTTAGTATATAGAATATAAAGCTGTCCTCTTTCCCCTGATGACATCTTTCAGTTGTTTGAAGTGCAAACTTAAGGGTTCTTTGGAGAGTCTGTTGTGTTGGATGGTGTTTTGCTGAGGCAAATACATGAAGGAGTTTTCCTGAGGTGGACACAGGTGAAAGACTAAGGTAGACTCATGAAGGAACGTTTCACTGAAGCAGATACAGGAGGAAGGATATTCTGCTAAAGCAAGCCCATGAAAGGACACGTGGTGAAGGATTCTTTGCTAACAACATGCATGTATTGGTTCACCTTACATTGCATAGTTGAGCTCCATTTGTCAGGACTCCATAGAGAGAAATACACCAAAAAGCTCTTGGTGGTGTATTGTAGTTTCTTGCTGCTTCAGGGGTTCAGGCTGATTGGCAGAGTGATGTCAGCTGAGACAGATGCAGCTGCTGAAGCAAAATAAATGCTGGGGCAAGACCTGTGGAGGTCATGTGATGTTTGGAGGGATGGACAGTGAAGGAGGCTGAGCTTGGCTTGCTTATGGAACTAGCTGTGCAATGCTTGTTGGTCATAAATCTTCCCTGATCTTCAATTCACTGAGAGAAGCACAGCTGAGAACTTCTCCTGGTGACCCTCTGGGTCCCACCTATAGACTCGTGCCAAGGTGAGGCCCAGCTGTCTCTGCTAGGTAGTACCACAGCTGCTGATTCCTGTTTACTATCCTGACTCTACCAAACTGGACTGCTGATGTATAGGTGAAGTATTTGCCAGTGGATCGAGCTGCTGCTGCTGATCTGGGAACTGAACTGCTGATTTCCAGAAAACACAAATGGGAGTTGTTCAAAAGAACCTTCCTAAACATGTCCACTTCTCCCGTATCCTTTCTTTCTCACTACCTCTGGTGGGTGGTTGACTACAAGGGAGGTTAAAGCATTTAAAAACCATCATTAAAAATAAGGTTTAAAAAATTAAAGTTACAGCTACTGCTATATCAACTAAGTCCACAAAGTAAATTCTAAATCATTCAAGAAAATTAAAAAGCGAAGTAAGTCAGTCATGTGGCACAGACCTGAACTCTCAGCAATCACGTGGCTGATGTAAGAGTAAAGTGGGGTTAGGCAACAGTCTGAGATACACATAGAGTTTGAGGCTAGTTTGAGCCACATAAGGAGACGCATTCTCAAAATAATAATAATAATAATAATAATAATAATAATAATAATAATAAATAATAATAAAATAAAAACAATATAGGAAAATAGCTAACTATTAGAATTGAGAAATAAAGCCCCAATTTTTTTTTTTTAAAAAAAAGCTAGTAGCCAAAAGAAAGTAAACTTAACCAAGACACTTGTTGAGCCAGAGAAGTGTGTGAGAGGTGAAATACGTGCTACAGTTCACTCTTTCTCTCTCTCTCTGTGCACACACAGGTATTCACACATGCATTTGGGCTTCTCCACATAGAACTACTGACATTGGAGGAGGTGTCATTTTGGGGTACTTACATGAATGATGCACAAAAATATTTAGAGCATTTCTCCCCTGTACCAAATAGATTCCAGCAGCATAAATTCTTCTATTTATTCCAAGCAAAAGTGTTTCCAGGAACACTGTTCTAAATGATTGCCTGAGAGACATTTTTTTTTTAAAAAAAAAAACAACTCCAATTTACTTCAATAGACAATGACAGCATGAAATTTCTTCTGCATAGGTTCTGAATCTCTCTGACTACTTCACAGTAGTGGCTAGCCAAGAGAGACTCTTCAGTAGCATGCTGTGGTCATTATACTGCCTGATAGTTAATACTGAGAAATTCCAACACTGCCACATTGGGGTTAGCTCCATGACCCTCACCATCCACTTGCTAGCATCTGTACGTTCACCTGCTCAGCTGAAGGTTGTCAGTGTATATAGTTTTTTGCAATCTACTAGAACTGAGTAATGAATGAAACACTAGCTATGAATATAAAAACATTGTTTTCCCCAAACCAAGCCATCTTCTCCTACAAAGCTGAAAACTACAAATTCACACAGCATTATATATAAAACATTACTCTTAACAATCATCAATCTAAGCAACATGCTTCAACGCAAAATATGTGATAGAACACAATTTTGTCTTAAAATGTTTCCAATTGGAATGGTTGCAAACTTAATTGTAAGTAAACTCGTGTTGTGGCAAATTCTAACATGGCTTCCCCTGGGGTGTGGTTTCTGTTATTGTTACTCTGGGAAACAGAACAATGCAAGCAGTCCAGGGAATCAAACATGCACACACAGCCAACAATCTGATCATTGCCAGCCTTTCTTTTTGTCATTAAGGCTAGACTAATTACTCATGAATATGTAGTAATGTTTAATGCAGTTTTAATTTGCATCTCCTTAATGAATAATTATGTTGGGCATCTTTTGTTCCTTACCTGCAATACCTTTTACAAGTTCACTGTCACAGTTTTGCTTTGTATGTTTTGGGATTTTATTTTGCCCCTTGGCAGTTGGTGACCAATTACTTATTAGCAAAATAGTTCTGAAATATTTTCTCAGAATACGTGACTGTTTTGCTTTCATTTGCCTACATGATTTTTCTCCAAAGCATATATTTAAAAGTTTTTATGACTTCAACTCAGTTTTTTTCTCTTATGTTGCATTCATATTTATTCTATGTAAGGAATATTTTCTTAATTACAAGTCCCCATCACGTCTCCAATCTCAGTGTAGAATAATGATTGTTATAGGGTCTATATTAGCTATGAAGGGGATTAGACGAACAAAGGTACACAGGGAAGGTGAAGCCAGGCTCCTGATACGGTGGATTCTTGTTCCAGAAAATATTATAAGGAGAAATGTGAGAAAGTATGGGGTGCTATCTAACCAGAGTCAATTAGGGGAAAGAGAGGACCCATGGGTACTGTAAAATATGCAAGCCTTGCATGGTAAGATGGTCACAGGTCCAGTCTGTGCAGATAACCATAGCTGCAGTACAACAGTAAGTTAACCTCTGTGTCAGGTGAGAAGGACTGTCATGCAGCACTCTGCAACCTCTGGTTCTTTCGTTCTTACCTCTTCGATGACAATCTAGGTGCTTCATTTCAGTGAATACTCCACAGTCAGTTTGGCATGACTCACAACTTTGACTAGTTTACATTAACTGCCACCCAGTGCAAAAACAATTAATAAGTAATAGATAGATAAATAAAATGCCTCTGGTCAAGCTTGAGAAGGCCATTGATTTATGGATAGAAACATAAATACTTAGAAGGTACATTGATACCATGCATATTTAGCAAACTCACTTTAGTAGGTTTTTCCCTAGGGCCATATTTCTCTAGACAAAGACTCTCGACCAGGTCTATAGTACCAGGCATGAGTTTATTCCTGTGGACCATGTCTCAGACTCAGTCAAATGTGGTTGGTTACCTTTGTAATGCCACTGTTGCAAGGGTGGGCATATCTTGTCAGGCATATTGTTATTATAGCTAGTGGGTCCCAAGCTAGGTAGGACCACTGATATCCACACCATCCCAGACAGAGAGGAAACGTCCTGCTTAAATACAGTTTGATTTCTAAGTGTCCTACAATCCAAGTATATGCTGTCTTTAGTAACAGGATTGTATGATTAAGGCTGGAGAGATGGCTCAACAGCTAAGAACACTGACTGCTCTTCCAGAGGACCAGAGTTCAAATCCCAGCACTCACATGCTAGCTTATAACCATCTGTAAATCTAGTTTCAAATTTGATGCACTCTTCTGGCCACCTCTGGTAGTGCACACATATAGTACACAGACGTACAAGCAGGCAGAATACCCATACACATAAAAATAAACATACTAAAATTAAAATATGGCCTCATGATCTAGTTCTGGCAGAAAATCAAGTCATAGACTACTTGGGGAGCCAATAGGAAGTACCTTTCACAGGATGGGCACTGGTAAATGCTTTCTGAACAGTACTCTGGTTTCTCAGAGAATGAGGCCAACAGTCTCCAGATGGGACTTCATGAAACTTAAAATTTTCTTACTACAAAGGAAACTGCTAATTAAGTGAAGAGAGGCCTATATAACATCAGAAAATCTTAGCCAACTCTCCACTGATGATGATTAATATGTAAACTATACAAAGTACTCAAAAGCTAAACATCAAGAAAATAGATAACCTGATACAAAAATAGGGTATAAAACAGAACAGGGAGTTCCCAAAAGAACAAGCACAGATGACTAATAACTATTTTGAAAAGTGTTCCACATTTACAGACATCAAGGAATTGCAAAATAAAAGTACACTTTGAGGTTGGATTTTATCCCAGTCACAAATGGCTTTTAACAAGATAACTAGTTAGAATAAACATTGGTGAGGATATGGGGAGGGGAATTCTTATTCACATGGGAGCATGAACTGGTGCAGCCACTATGGACTGCAGTGTTTAGGATTCATAAAATGCTAAAAATACTCCCCCTACCCTACGTATGCATGTGTGTTTATATGTCTGTCTATGTGTGTGTGTGTGAGAGTGTGTATGTGTGTGAGTGTATATGAGTGTGTGTCTGTGAGAAAGAGAAAGAATGTGTGTGTGAGAGAGTGTGTATGTGTGTATATGAGAGTGTGTATGTGTGTGTGTGAGTGTGTGAGTGTATGTGTGTGTGAGTGTGTGAGTGTGAGTGTATGTGTGTGTGTGTGAGTGTATGTGTGTGTGTGAGTGTGTGTGTGTATGTGTGTGTATGAGTGTATGTGTGTGTGTGTGAGTGTGAGTGTGTGTGTGTGAGTGTGAGTGTGTGTGTATGTGTGTGTGTATGTGTGTGTGTGTGTGTGTGTGTGTGTGTGTGTGTGTGTGTGTATGCCATGACATGTGCATTAAAGTCAGAGGTCAATTCCTGCCCATCAGCTTTGCTTTCCCTACGATGGGGACGTAAAAATAACCTGTACCTTTTTTGGTTACCAGTAAATAAGTGGATGCATTTAACTTTTTTGGAGTAGCAGTGCATGTGTAGTTAGAACCAGAAAACCACTATCACGGTCTCAGATGTGAAAGGGAAATTTTGGAAGAAAATGAAAGCAGTCATTTAAAAGACGTTGGCCTACAGAGCAGAGTTTAGGACTCAAAAATCACTTCAGACTCTGTAATTTAAGCTCATCTTTTTCTAAAATAAGGAAAATTGTTTGTTTTGTTCTGAATGTCCTTGCTGAGCAAGTGTTTGGGGCTGCTGCATGGATAAGGTGCCAGAGCCTGCAGGTCAATGTGGCTCCTGCTGCAGAGTAACCACACACTGCGGAATCTCCTTCCACAGTCCAACTGAGTAATTCACTGAAAACCATAAGGGAAGTCATAAAAGCATTGTGTTGTGGTAGGATATTCTTGCTTTGCTTTTCTCCCTGTAACATTTTTTTTCTAGTTTTCTATTTATGGTAGAAAACATGAGATTCCTATGTCTGCTGCTCCAGCTATGAAAATACACAAATTCTAAGTATCTTTGACTTTCAGCCCTGACAAAGAAAGGCTCTCAAGAATGTGGCATGGAAAACGTCATTAACTCCTGCCCCCCAACTCCAAGCCCCAACACACCAAGTTGTGACAAGTCTACCAATATCAATAGAATAACATTCTTGGTGTACATCTTTGTCTCTCGGGTCTCCTTTGAATGCTGTTAAGTCCCCCCTAGCCAGCAGAGCATAGAATGACAACCCGAAAACAGAACAGATGGGCCTGGTCTCTTTCTAGTCCCTCACGGAGCATGCTCTAGATGAGTAGCCACACAATGAGAACAGCAGTTGTCAGACTAACTGTCAGAGGAGTCCTTTTATCTCCAAGGAAGCAGAGGCAGGGGAGCAGAGCACACGCATGCACAGGCACAAAGACTATCTTTGGGCAGAACAGAAACCTCACTCTGACTGCAGCTCCTTCCAGGTCTTGTTGCTTTTTAAAACCCAGAGTCTCCTCTGTCTGGCAAATGTGAAGTACTGAGACCCTCCTGGCCATTCTTTTCCCATCTGTGTCTGAGATGGAGCCACAATTAGGTATGTTGAGCCCCTCTTCTCTCTTGCAGCTACAGGGACGGGTGAGATGGAATCCATAACTCAAAGGATCTTGGGCCCATGACTATCAAACAACTGACACGAGGACATTCTAAGTTCTGAATGCAGAAAAGGAAAGCAACATCAAGTTATCAAGCACATAGAATCATAGACTGATTAATGCCTATTAAGAACCTGTGCTTTAGCGGCAGATCAACGGGAGCCAAATTCTACCTCTGTCCCTAAGGTTTACCGCCCAGTAGAAGCTGGTTATCCATACCTAAAGAGCTCATTTTATTATCATTACATAAAGTAATAAAAATCACAATAATCATACATGTTATAAAACCCAAGTAATAACGAAGAAGGCATGTTAGAATGCCTGTATGCTACCTTCCACAGTCTGCATCATTGGACGCACTGAGTAGCTGAACGCTCTATCAGTTTACTGCATTACATAGCATTGCCTGGCAAGGAGGGAGCAGTGTGCTCACTCATTGGATTTTTCAAAGTAGTTTTGTTTTAAGAACACGACCCTCAGCCTGTTAATTTTCATTTCCCTGATATCTGTTGAGGGTTATGGCATTGGCATTCTTCGGTGGGTGGCTTTTCTGTATATTTTATGAACACCTTCATGTTCTTTATCAATTATTTAATATTTCTCTTTTATGTCGGTTTTTAGAATTCTGTAGTTGGCAATATATTTTTTACTATTTCTCCTCTGTTTGATACTTTAGGTTTTCATTCATCTTCTGTTATTTACTCTAGGAAATATAATTTATAGTAAATAAAATTTGATATGCTAGCCTTAACTTTTCCCTTTTGTTTTATTATATTTTTTTGAGTTGTTAATTTAGTGGGTTGTGCATGTGCCTGCCACAGCACATAGTGGAGGTCAGATGGTAACAGGTGTCTCCTCCCATCATGTCGGTTCCAAAGATAGACTTCAGCTTGTCAGTTTTGACCACTGTCTCTAACCACTGAGATATCCACTAGCAATTCATTTACTTTGGATAATTATTTAGATGTTTATTTACAATTCTAGGGTTATACATTATTTTACCCCCTCCCCCCAATGTATATGCATCTGTCGTTATGTTATTATATAGATGTTTTCCCACTGGAATATAGAGTTGGTATATTATTTTTATTGAGTATTATGTATAGTATGAGATCATGAATTAGTTTTATACATACTTTAAGGGCTATGATCTTTTTAAGCTACAAGCACAGAAACTTTTTGTGAAGAAATTTTGTTGAAGGAAAGACATGACTAAATTACTCCAGGATCTAAAATCTATATACATCACATAGTACAGACAATGGGTTAGGTGACAGAGAGTCCAGTGCTATTAGACTATGCTCTCCACGAACCCGTATGACACTATGCCATGATCCTAAGGTAGGAGTCCCGAAACCACCTTTACATTTCAGGTAACTTCATGTGGTTTATATTCTGAAATGGGAGACTTAATGGCAGAGCATCACAGCACTGTCTGCATGCAGGAAGGTCGATCACATACAGTTTGTATACTGGTTCTACATCCTTGCAGCCCTTATCTACATACATGATGAATATTTGTATTATACATAAGATAAACACATGCTAATGTGAATATTAAAAATAAGACATTAAATAATTAATGTTGAACATTTAAATCTTTTATGAATCATTGATTTTTTTTTGCTCTCCAATATTTGGTGTTTGTCGCTTTGTTCATCTACTTTATGATTAACATTCATTAATAAGTTATTAGCAAAATTGCTAAAGGCAGCCTCATTCTGAAGAAAAAAAAAACTGCTTAAGAAATATAAAGTAAGCTTTCTTTTATCTATATTTTCCCTAAGATATAGTGGGCTACATATGGCTCTCATACAGTATAATTATATTAGTATATTACAGCTGAAATACATGTGAAATTAAAAGAAAAACTCAAATATTAATGGCTTTTTAAAAAATGTTAGCTACAGTGATCTACTTCACAAGGGCATATGCTTTTGCACATAGCTGTAAAGTCCAGGGTCAGATTTCAATCCTCCATGCCTAACACATCTTCACCCCAATCCTAAGGAGTAAGGACTAAGAGAGCAAGCACCGCCTGTATTTCCTGGTTGGCCATTCTCAGAACACAGAGGAAATACCTAAAACCTCAACAGGAAAACAAGCGTCATTGTTCTAATAATTCATCACAGTTAACATCCCTGTCCTAATTTCTAAAGAAAACTGAGAAAACCGGGCCCCAATGCTATCAATACTTGGTGCATTATGGATTTTTCTTTGAAATAAATCCATTTTCCCAACACACCTTGTAGTTTCCAATAAAAATGAAATGTTGATCTTTAACACAAACCTTCTGATGCAAGATAAATGCACAATAAAGCAAATTGACTTCAACTTTCACACATTGCTTAGTGACAAAGATTTTAGAAAAGAAAATTACAGTGCTAAAGGTTATACGAAAAAGGAAGATGATAGAAATCAAACAGAAGAAAGGATGCCGGGCAAATATTGTCCATTGATATATTGGTATTGCAGCATTTCCAATGTTAAATAATGAAAATGTTCTACAAAATGCCTTTAACGTTCTAAGAGCAAGTTAAGGATGCAGGTAAGTGAAAAGAATAGACACTCGTGGAGTCTATTGCCTTTGAGTGTGTCACCAGCATTGGCATAATAGACCCTGTCTAATATCTGTCCTGAGCCCATATGTTCACCTAAATACATGATGTCCAAGGTGTTGGAATCCTGCAGTAGTAGCATGTTCTGGGCTGGGGAAGAAGACACATAACCACAAGCAATCATGGAGTAGACTGTCCTCTCACCATAGAGTGGGCAGTTGGGGTGATGGAGAGTCTAAGGCTTTAGGTCTCCCAGGGAGAGTTCACACACTGCCTGCCTCTCTGGAGGTTTGTGTGAGCTCAGGGGGAAATGGGCAGATGTTTTCCTGGAGCATCATCCATGTTTTTGATTAGGACTAATCAGAGGACAGTCTGGAAGGAGAGAAAAGTGTGCTCTGTGAACTGCAAGCCAACCATCCTCTGCTTCCACCCAGATCCTACATGCAATATGCCTTGTTTGGCATATTCTCTAGTAAAGGATGTAAAAGCTGAGTGTATCCCGCTTATTCTTCCCATAGTTCTCACATAGCCTTCATGAGTAGAAGAGGTAGGAATTTAGAGATTTCTCTACTGAAGCTCAAATTTAGGCATGAAAGAATCAGGGTACACAAGATGATCCCCACTCACACTTGCTTTATGGCTGGGTTCACCTGCTCTTGACTCAAGACAATGCTTGATATCCATAGATTGCATCTCCTCCTAAAGAGCTGGGAATATATTTAGACAAATAAATTAAATAAAAGGCACCAAATACATAAAATGCAGAGCCAGTAGACACTAGTACAGGAATTGTGACTCTGGAACAAATGCATACCTAGTCAGTCATGTCCAACTGTTAGTTCTGGACATGTAAATGTCTGCTGGTTACAGTGTCCACCGAACTCCTACTGCGTTCTCTTCATCTGTGTTACTCGATGGGATCTGATGTGTCATGAACAAAGATGAGGGGCTGCCTGCGCGTAAGGTATGTATGTGATCCATGATGGCACCATGAGTAGAGCTGTCAATATTAAGACTAAACGTGTAGGACCCACTGCATGAGTTCCTCTGGAATTCTTTCTCTTGAGCTTCCTTTTCTGATGAAGCCCCTTCTTCAGGTCCTGTTTCTGTGCTCTATCCGTTGCATGGCTGACTTGTCCAGCCATCCCTTTGATTTTTGTCCCTGGCAACTTGGACTATTTATTTTGGCTTTCTTACTTTATGTTTCTTACATTTTTAATTAAAATGTAATTACATCATCTTTCCTCCCTCTATCCCCCCCCCACAGGATTCCTTCCTCTAACTCTTCCCATGGATTTCCCACCCCCTCTCTCAAATGGAGGGCTTCTTTTTCTTTGATCATTATTTTTACATGTGTGCATAAGCCAGAGTTCATTTGTCTTGTGTCTGTGTTTTCAGAGCTGACCATTTTGTATGAAATAACCAATCAGAGGCTCTTTGCTTAGGGAGGGTAGTTTTTCCTCTCTCACCAGTCACTAGTTGCCTGTAGTTCTTTGTCTAAGGTGGGACTCTAGATTTTTCTCCTTGCATGTTAGCATGTCCATCTTTATTGTCATTGTTCAGGTCACATATGTGCAGCCACTCATAAAGAGGCACTCATAAAGTTCACTTCTTGGTATTATGGCTTTGCAATCTGTCTTCCCCCATTCCTCAGTGGTTCCTGAGCTATAGATACAGAAGCTATAGTGCAGATGTATCCATTGGGACCGGGCTATCCACAATTCATTGATCTTTGCATTGTGCCCAGTTGTGGTTTTCAGTAATTGATCCGTTTACTGTAGAGAGAAGCCTCTTAGATGAAGGCTGGTAGATGCACTTATCTGTGGGAATAGGGATAAGATTTAGACTGTTCTTAAGGAAGTATGCTGGTTTAGCAAAGTGACAGTAGATGTTCTTCTAAAATGCATGACCTCCCTAGCCCTGAGTAATTAGTTAGGTTTCTAGTACCAGGTAGGGTTTCCTTCCAATTGAGTGGGCCTTTTGAGTGGGCACTATTGCATCTTTAAGTACATATTGCCATTGTTGTGATTCATAGATGCTAGAGCTGGCTAAAAATACTGATTGCTTCCATCCCTTGGTGGCTTGTATAATACTTTCAGGAACTATGAAAACTAGATCGTTGGAAGGAGGCATTCAGGTTAGATTCAGCTCAAATAATTTGAGCCCTGTATTTCCTGTATCCTGGCAGATATCATGCAGGAGGAACTGCAGTGGACAAGCCAGCTTCCTGGAGATGGTCCATCATTTTTCACAGATGTACCGTGGAGAGGCACAGTCTCTAGGGCTTTGCCTCCTGATTGCTTCTTTCTGTTGTGGTGTCTTCTCATGTTTGCCAGTGCTACATCCCTCATATATCTGGCGTGGTGTGGTTGGACATGGGGGGATCCTCACTGCATATAGTCTGGTGTGATTGCTTCTTGAGAAGCAGCCCACTTTATTAGGAAAATTTCCTGAAGAAAAAATATGAATATGATCTTTTATAAAATGATATCATCTAAGGGAACTATTGACTTTACGGAATTCCTGATTTGATTTAAATAGTTTTAGGCAGTTAGGGTAGCCAATAGCAAGTTTAAGGAGATGGTTTAAGTTGTTTTGCTAGACAGCTATAACAGAGTTAGCAATAGGAGCAGAGTGTGCCCCCTCTGTGGTAGAATAGTGAGGGATGCGTAAGTTAGAAAAGGAGAGTAGTAAAATGTCATGTGCTAGAAGCATGTAATTGTACTTGGAGAGAAAAATAGACTTACGACAGTTAATACTCAAAGAAAATGTTCATTCCAGGTTGGGTCTGAGTTCCTGGATCTTGTGATCTAAGTATGTGGCCATAGGTTTCAGTGCACCATGCCATGAAAAGACAGGATTATGAATAATGAGTAAATAATTCTATTATGAATATAAGAATAGAGAATAGATGATTAGCCAATTTAGCTGAACAGTACTTCAAAAATAAGATGTAAGATAGAGGATGATCTATTTCTTGGTAATTACAAATTGTCATCAGTTAACCATAGTAAAACAAAAAACAAACATCAACATCAACTACAACAAAACCTTGCTACTTGTCTTAGTTAGGTTTACTGCTGTGAACAGACACCATGACCAAGGCAGCTTACAGGTTCAGTCCAGAGTCATCAAGCCGGGAACATGACAGCATCCAGACAGGCATGGTACAGGAGGAGCTGAGAGTTCTATATCTTCATGTGAAGGCTGCTATAAGAAGACTGGCTTCCAGACAGCTAGGGGAAGGATTTTAAAGCCACACCCACAGTGACACACCTACTTCAAGAAGGCTACACCTACTCTAACAAGGCCACACCTATTAACCATGCCAATCCATGGACCAAGCATATACAAACTATCATACTACTACAGACTGGTTTGCTTAAACTTGGTTAATCAATGACAAAGCAGTTATTGCTTTGGGTTTACAATGAACTTGTGGAGAGAAATACAGGAAATGTTTAATTAGGTATGAGTTTCAAAAGAAGAATATATAATCAATAAACCTGCTATAATTTCCTTCTGTGTAACGATTTTCATGTGTTCATTCTTGTGGTGATTGTTTTTTATGTAACTTGTGGCTATGAGGAAATCTTTTTTCTTATATAGAGAAATTTTGTCTTAGGTGATATAAAAAGGCTAAGAGAAAAAAATAAAATGGTAGAAACTTAGTCATTGGAGCTGAGTGTGTGTGTGTGTGTGTGTGTGTGTGTGTCTGTATGTATGCATGTATGTATGTACGTATGTAAAAAGTTTGTTGGAGCTTTGCTCCATCCACCAAATGTGTGGTGGGAGCTTCTTGCCAGCCCGAGATAATCAAGTTTTGTTCCCTCAGAGAAAAGTTTACTGAATGATCAATTCTCAACTCTATACCCGCCTCAGTTTACCCTGGATGTCGAAGCTGTCCTTTGACAGTATTCAAACTGTGCTATGACTTCAGCATACCTTTAACCCCTGAGAGGCTTTCAAGGACAAAAGCAATAGCTTATGTTATGTAGGGAATCACTTGGATTGCCCTGACCAACCACTCAAAAGGCTTTTTTTTCATGCTTTGTTCTGTGACATTTCTTAGACTATGGTTTTTGTAGGGAGCATTGTCAGTCCAAATAGCATAACTTCATTTAATATATTTATTTAATATTATATATTGTATGTGCATATATTATATACACATATATGTATGTATATGTGTATATATACATATGTATATTGTATACAATGTGTATATATATATATATGTACATATAGTATATATATACATAGATATAATTTTAGGCAAATATAAAATAATAATTCCTGAGGCTTTATCAAATAACCTTGTTATACTCTGGCTTTTTGACTTTTATGTTGTTTAGTTTATTGTGTGGAGTTACCCCAATCCAAGTAAAAAACAGTCCATAAATAGATACCTTATGCAAGATGTGAGATTTTAAAACTCACAACAAGGGACAGAAAAAGGTCTTGATTCATTGCAAGGAAATCCCCATTTATGTTTCAGGGAGCCACAAAAAACCCTCAAGCCTTCAGCTAATCATTCTTAGTACTTGTAGTTTCTATAAAGAGCTAACATCCATTCTTGTACTGGTTGCTCAAAAGCTAAATTATGTTTCCATGTCCTAAATGCTCAGTTATAGGACCATTGCAGGCAATTTTCTTCCTAGATGCCTTGAATCCCTTCAGAGTCGTAAAGGTCTTCTGGCTATTTGTCTGTTGAAATCTCACATGTATAGAATCCCTGGTGCCACTAGGAAGCTTTCATCATCAGAGAAATCAGGGTCAGGATAATGGACATAATATATGATTCCATCTCCTCAGTGGAAATGGTCTATGTAAGGCATTAAGGGTCAGGGAAGGAGAACAATGGGAGAACTAGGGACTGAGTGTCCTTGAAGTGAGAGGTTCAAAGGACAAGCTCCCTGACTGGGCTCTGTGAGGTTTTACAAAACCATTTCTCAGCAGATTCTGGCAATGTGTACACAAAAATGTTCATGGAAAACTCCAGAAGGGAGAGATTGGAATCTGGATCAGACAGAAGGAGTTATAAAGGGTCATCCCTGCTCTATAAAGAGTGATGAAGTCTTCAAGGTCTCCTTGGAACATGGGGGAGGATGATGGAGGTCCTAGAGGGATTGCTGCACCTCAGAGAAAGCGCTCATCACAGGTGGTTTTCACCAAGTGTTCTCCCTGTTCTGTTCCATTCACAATCACACTTTCAGAATAATGTCTAGTATAGACAAGACTGTCTCAGAATCCTGAATCACAACCATAAACAATCGAGCATTTGTTTTGTGTACATTTTCTTCCTGTCTCCTGAAGATCTTTGTAGAAATGGGGACAAAATATCTAATGGGAGTTAAACTGGCATGCAACTTAGGCCCAGAAAAAGAGACTCCCACTTGACGTCTTGTCAGTCTTTTGACTTTACTAAAAGCAGCTTCACTAAGTGTGGCTTCTTTCTCTCACTCTTCTGTCCCCTGACTCTTTCTCTACGTGCAAAGCAAATTCAATCAGCCATCAACGGTAAAAGCTGTCCATCCCAAGTTTTCTCATCATTTCTCTTCCTCACACAGTTGAATGGCTGCTATACTTTCTTTTGCTTCAAACGTCTGTAATCAACTTCAACAAAGAGCTGTGCCTCCACTCATTTTACCTCCCATTCACTGACCAAGTGGGGCCTTTTGTTACATCCTTGAAATCATTTTGCTTTGTCACAGTCTCGAAATTGCATTTGCCAAGGTCACCAGTGGCTGAGGGTTTATTAATGAGACTTCCTGTTCAAGATTATAGTCTCTAAATAGCTTGTTAGTGGGTCTTTATTTGGCCTTTGACAAGACCCACTGTCTTTCTTGGCCTCTTGCTGACAGCTCATCCTCTGTCCTTTATTCCTGCTCTTCCTCCTCTGTTCTCTCCCGTTGTTGTCTGGCATTACTCTAAGGCAAGAACTTAGTAACTGATCAGGGAAGAGGAGACCACTGTAAAACAGGGAGCTAGGGTGTAGGCTAATCATCAGTGTGTGGGTGAATGTAAGAAGCTCTCTGTCACTGTGCGACATCATGGGCTATGAAGGCAGACTGAGTGTTGTTGGTTAATTATCTTCTGCCTACTTTAGAAAGTGCGTTAGAAAAGAGGAATAAAACAGATGGTGTGCTACCACAGCAGTGGGGAAGACACTCCTTAACGTGCACAAAGACAACTGAGTTCACAGTATTTACAGTAGTTGTATTTTGAGAGTGAAAAAAGAGAGAGAAAAAGAAAATATAGACCTGGTTTGAAGTTAGATCTGTGAAAAGTGTTTTAGGTTTCTGCAGTTGTTGGAAAGGGTTGGATTTAGTCTTTCTTAAACATCAGATGGTTGACAATCTCTGCTGTAATGGGTTTCCTTACAATATTTAGCATCTTAGCCACCAACAGATCCTTCTTCCTAGGCTGAGTCTATTGGTCTATATCTCATTCCGTATCCTTCCTCTGCCTTCTCTCCATCACAGGGCTGGTCCCTGCTTTCACAGTTTTGCTTGAGAGATTGTAGCTGGAAAGAAGCTTGAACAGAAAACGAAAGATCTGGAAAGAAACAAAAAAGCCAGGGATTTCTTTCCTTCCTTTTCTCTTAGGTGGAATTTAGCAGCCAGATGGAATCCTTGTCACCCCCACTGAGAGCTGCTTTTACCTTTGATCCTGAGTCCAAGGAGCAGCAGTTCCCTACTGTAGCCCTACAAGTTCATATTTTGATTGTGACCTTTTCTGCCCACAAGTACAAACAACACTGTTGAAATTTTCTCTGTTTTAAAACACATAACCCATTTTTCTTGTTTGGATGAACTTTGATAAATTATTCATGTCCCAAAGCCCCCAAGTCCTTGAGAGGAACTCTTTATTTTAGATACCACTCTTTGAATTTCATACAAGGAGATCAGTAAAATTAAGTATGATTGTATTCTAAACATGTTGAGGATAAAAGAGCTTTGGAATAAAAAATGTTTTATGTAATGTTTTGAAAATCTGGGGAAAGGAATGTAATTGTTCGACCACCCATCGCTCCATCACTGCATTCATTTATTTCGCAAACATTTACTAGTACCCTCCACGAATCCAGAAATAATTCTCTTCTTCTCTTCCAGGGGAGAATGTGAGTAGGGGTAGTTGATATTAAAACCGCAAGCAGCACAAGTTGTTTCTGCCTCTGAGGGCTTCAGATTCAATTGCAGAGAAGAACAGATACGTTCTACGACTGGTACCCTCCCATGAGGCTCTGCACAGTATGCATATTAGTGTTAGCTGGAGACAGAAAGATGACTTAAGCCATTTCTCTTCAGAAACATAGAAATGTGATTTCAAATAAACATCATCTTCTGTGTGACTACTGTGACTGCAATTCCATTTTTCCATATCTTCTGTCTGACTCTACTAGGCCTGTTAGCCACTCATCTGGCAAGCCTTACATTCCCACGGCTGGAGGGGGACCCAAGCCTATGTTTTTGTGTTAATTCATTTATCATATAGGAAATAAATGTATCCTCTGCAAAATACCAGAGTTTCCACATAGCAAAACCTATTTTTAAATTGACTGACTCATACTTTTTCTCTCCAACTTATTGAATATTTCCCAGAGCAGAAATACATTTAAGTTTGACATTTCACAGATTTATCTGTGTGACACCAAACACACTACCTCATTTAATTTAAAATTAACTGCAATCTAAGCTGAAAACCCACATCTCTCATGAAATGCTCCAGCGTGAAGCAAGCTTTAAAGAACCACAGGCTATGATTGATGTTCTGTGAATCACCTCTACATCTGGGGACACCGGAGAGCCAGAAAAATCCCCATGAACCACATTTCTAAGTTAATTGAAAATCAGAGGGCACAATGATATTTTTAGAAACTAGTTATTAAGATATTGAACATCTGAGTAGATAGTGCTGAGGCCAAGACAGAACTAGACATCTGACCCATAGTCTAGAACACCCATCCTGTAAACCAAGATGTCTTCAGTGGTGAGCTCAGAAGTTAGCATGCTCTTGCAAGTTAAAAACCAGACCACTGACTTTAGTCAAGAACCTTGGGTTATCATACCTGCAACAACTGAGCATAAATGGTCGGAACTTGACAAATAACCAAAAAGAATCTTTAGTTTCCATTCCTCTTTCCACTTAAGACCAACAGGAGATAGATATGTACCTCTAAACAACTCACAGGCTACCTTTGCATTGCTGGCCTGTCTGCAGCCAATTACCAGTGGCTTTACACCAGACCCTTGAAGAGTATCACTGTTCTTCTGTCTGTCTCTGACTCCTTGCCAAACACAGTGCTTAGCTCTCTGTCTGGCTGTGACGGACTGAGAATCAATAGCTTTGGCTCCTCTCACTGGGTTGCTTCTCATTTGTTTCCACATATGATTTATCTGCCCTTTTTTCTGACTAGCATCCAGTTTGCTAGATCTGACACTCATTGATGATTAGAGCTTTGACAAACCACTTTTGAGAGAGTCCGTGAAATGTCTTAATATAGAGACAGCTCTCAACCAGAACATGTCTAATAAGCCCAATAAAAGTACCAAGGGACGTTCATATTGAGTTTAGATCATCTGTGCCAGGAAAGATAAGCATATTATTATGAAGAAAATGAGAGAGGAATGAGTTTATAATGTGCCCAGAGAGGAACTCAATCATCCAACAGATGAAACATGAACAAGTACAATTGCTGTAAGAAAGTAGGCCGGGCATCAAAGCATATGATGAAAGCAAATATAGAAAAGTGAGTTAAAGCAAGCAAGCCATATTGTCCCAAGCATTGAGTAAACCAGTCATGGTGGTATATGCCTGTGCCCAACCCAAGCACTTGAGAGGAAGAAGCAGAAGGATCAGAAGTTTGAGGTCATCCTTAGCTATGTAGAGAGTTCAAGGACAGCCTCTGGAACATGAGATCTTAAAAAAAATACAGTTTTTTTTAAAGAATGGAAGATAATGAACTCTGTCTACCTATATCAGAGGTTACAGGGTATCTCACAGGTGTATGGGGTTTGTGCAAAAAGGTAAGGGATCTGTTAAGTGATGCTCTGAGGTAGGGAACAGGACTAAAATGTGGAACAAGATGGGGAAAACTTGTACAACCTCTTGTTTCCTCTAGGACTCTCCCAGGGATAAGGACTTGCTGGAAAGTGTCCACAGGAGACTCACTGAGACATCATGTGAAGATGAAGGACAATGGATAGAAGGAAGTCAAGATGCCTAGTACCAGAACAGACAAGTCAGATGAAGGCATGCATATTCCAGGAAGAGCATTCTGAAACCCAGTAATTCTCAAAACTTCTAAGATCATCAAAAAGAAGGGGAAACTGAAGAAATGTAAAGACCAACTGGAATGGGAAGAAGCCCAACTGTTTAGTGTGACATGGTACCCTAAGTGGGAGTAGAAAAGGGTCCTAGGGTATTCTAGTTATCAGTGATTGTCAAGCTGACACAGTCTAGGGTCATATGTGAAACAAAGCCTCAGTTGACGAATTGCCCAGATCAGGTTGTTTTGTTGACACGTTTGTGGGACATGATCCTGATTGCTGATTGATGTATGAGGACCCAGCCCCCTGTGAGCAGTGCCATCACTAAGCAGTAGGCCTGAGCTGTATAAGAAAGCTGACACTGCATGAACATGTGAACAAGCTAGAGAGTGAGCCAGCTTAAGCGTGAGCAAGCAACCAGCATTCTTCAATAGTTTCTGCTTAGAATTCCTAACTTAGATTCTTGCTCTGATTTCCTTTAATTATGGATTATGATTGGAAAATATAAGCCAAATAAATCCTTTCCTCTGAAAGTTGCTTGTTGTTAGAGTGAGTTGTTGTTGTTGTTATGTTTTTGGGGTTTTGGTTTGGTTTGGTTTTGGGTTTTACAATAGCAACGGAAAAGAAACTAGAACATTGGGTTTAAAATGAGAGAGATAGGAATAAAGTTTGCAATTACAATAATGTGCCAATATTGATTAGTTATAGCATACACACCACAGTAATGCCAAAGGGACTCATGTGGAAACAGTGTGCTGTCTTCTTAGTCCTTAAGTCTAAGAATATAGTGTTTTGTAAAGTATGTTGAAATACAGGAACGGTTTCCTTATGGGTTTAAATTCATACATAATTAAGTGCTTTGGCCACAGATATTGCTAAGTAAATGGTAATTCTCTAGGCTCTTTGTAATAGAACTTGCTTAGCAACCAACCCAACCATGCTGATTTCTCACCTGCACAGCAGCTGCTCTCCATGCAGGTGGTTTTAGCCCTAAGCACTGCTCCAGTGTGAAGTCACAGCCTAATACTTACAAAGCATAGGCAATATTTTATGTCTAGAGCTTCTGTGGTTTATCCATGTTCTCTACTTAGGGATGGGTCTGAGAATAAAGTCCATCTGGAAGCAGACAATAGTGTGATTTTTAGTGAGTACTGAAGAGTGCTGAAGAAGTGAAACCATTCAGTGAAACACAGGAAACAAATTGCTTCTCGCCATAGACAGTGCAGAATTAAATGCAGCCAAAGTGAAACTCTAACTACCTAGAGCCACAGTTGCTAGTCTGACATCTCTACCTTCTGTGTTTGAGAATAATGCAAGGATTTTATCACTCTGAAGATCTAGAACATCATCAGTGGAGCAGGACAATAATAATGAAAAAGAATGCATGAGGCAGGTCAGATCTAGACAGCACACCACTTCCCGGGAACCTGATCAGAGTTAGGGTATCTCACCACAGGATTCTCCTGGTTTGGTTTTGTTTCCTTTCACTTTGTTTTTCTGTACAACTGAGACATACAAAGTAGCTGCCTCATAGGACTGATGTTTTTTTCTTTTATCATAATTTAAATTCTAGACACATCTAAAATCTTATTGAATGGCATTATTAGTTATCATTTTTACTTAGTTTCCCTTTGAAGGACTACAGGAAGAACGAATTAATCATTCATTTACTGCTTATGCCATCGGCTCTCTCCTATATTCTCACAGGCTTACAATTGACTTCATTTCCCTTCAGTCTGAAAACATCCACTAACATCTACACCACTCATCTGCTGCTAACAAATGGTCTCCATACTTGTTAGCACGAAGATACACTGGTTTTGTTATATTATATAATGCTTTTGTGCTGTGGTTCACATCTTATTTGATCTTTTGTTCTTTAAAGATTCCTGGGATAGCAGCTCCATCCTCCAGGTAGCAATGTTGTCTAACAATTTTCTTGAGGATAAAACTGGCAATCTGGGGAGGGGGGTTCCTTAGCACAGGGATGTTCTGAGGTATGTGGATAGTGGAACAAGCCTTCAGGAGGGCCTGTTAAGCATAGAAGCTAAACAACTCAGTAGCTCCCAAGTGCCCTAAACCTGACCAGATTCACCAGGCCCCTTCTTTCCAAGCATGTGTAAGGACTGATAAGATACCCACCCAGAAGTGCTGAGATGCCTAGAAGAGGCACAGGGCTGCCATGTTACCGGAAGAGGTTCTGAAACCTGTCAAGCTGCCTTCTGGCTATGAAGTGTGCTCCAGGTTTCCAGCATTTGTGAGCCATTGCCCATGCTGGGGTGAGATTTAGTTAATAAGGCTGTCTGAGTCATTTCTGTTCCTGTAAGTGATCCTTCTTCCATCTATTAATTAACTCCATAAAATTCTTTGGCTCACCAAGTTGGACTTTGGTGATATCCTTACTTTTGGTCTGTGGTTAGTTCCCTATCTGGGATGAGTAGACTTTTTTTCCCATGTCTCTCCAGGAACAGTGTTACTCAACAGTGTATCAAGACATAAAGGTGGAACCCAATGGGGTATGGGGTGGGGCAGGATCTATGAGGTCATTGGTGCTGTGCTTTGAAAGAGCTGGAATATTTCTTAAGAATTCTGATTAGTTGCCAAGGAAAGGTTCTAAGAAAACAAGACAGGACCCTCCTGTTTCTCTGGCTTCCTCTCTTAGAATGTGATCTGCCTATCCCACCTGCACTGCTCTCGTGATACTGTCTGCCATGATAGGAGAAAACACGGGGGTTCCCAGGAATGCTGAGAGGTCAACACTGCTCGCAATCCTTACTGCTGTCTGACCAACCAAGCATTTCTTTATGATTGAGGAGGCATCCTTCTGTATTTAGTCATATTTACGTTCAGACTCCAGAACAGAAAGAAAGAAATGGAAAGATTTGGACATTTTACAGCCTGACCAGGGAAGGAGTACAGAAGAACCCAGAAGGGTGCAGCCTAGAGACCACTTACTTAAGAGAATAGTATGGTAAACCAGGACCATCTGTTTGCATCATGACAATGAGAATAGGACCATTCTCAGTACATGATTCAAAACGTATAAATGATCACAGGAGGAGAGCATCATGAAATACCTACTTAAGTATATGAATGATTGTGGGATTATATGCATGCATATATTGATGGGTTGCTGGCTTTTCATCAAACAGCACCGATTCACATGTGCTTTAATATTGAGGAGGCTTAGTCTCTCTAGTCTCCTTTGACAGAAGTATTTCTGCAGCAGGTATCAGTGTCCTTCTGTAGAAGTGACCTTATCAAGCTTCCTGTCCTACACTACAACCTCCTCTGGTCCCTAATGTGGAAGAAAAGCGTCATCAAGACTTTGCTCACTGAGCTGGTGGACTCTTCCTGTGCCCTGCATTTCCTCTGTCCACCAGCATTCCAGAGAAAGAAGTGACACAGGCTAGCTGTGTCAGGGAAATAACACTGCAAAGGTAAACAATGACCCCACTGGGGAGTGAACATGAGCTCTGTAATGAGATGTTGTCGTCACTTGCTTCTAGAGTCAAAGTCAGCTCATCCCTGTGGTATTCATATTGGTTCACATATGAGTTTATTCACCAGTTTCAGAAACACTCATCAGATTTCAAGATTTTTTACTAGATGTCGAGGGGGAGTTTGTTAGCCCATAGAACTATTCAAAATAATAGACACATCTATGTTAATGAATCTTCTCTGGGAGCACAGAATGTCTTTGCATTTATGTAAATCTTCCATCAGGCCATCCAAGGGCATTCTCATTTCTGTTGCAGCATAATTTACTGCAACCTTTTCCTAATGAACAGTATGTAATTATCTCTATCTTTAATCTATTAATAGGAGAGTAATGAAAATATTTTACACAAATATTTGCCATGACTTCGAATTATCCCTCATTATAATTGTATGGATCAGGAATACTAAATTAAAGTTAATGATGATCTTGGACTTCCATCATTTTCAAATAATACATTAGAAAGATTCACTGGATTTACACTCCCTCTGGCACTGTTGTATATGCTACAATTTTAATGAGTCTTACTCGTATTGAAATTTGTCTTCAGTAAAATATCAAAGTAAATAATGGCAGAGATAGACAGACAGGCAGATAGATAACATACTTGCGTGTGTGTCTGTACATATACACTTATGTGTATGTGTGTATGTATATGCATATGTATATGCATGTGTATGTTATTAAAACATCTCTCCAAAATTGTATATAAGATTGAAAATACACATTTTAACTTTTAACAGTAAAATGTACAGACCTATACTTACATGTATCCATGGGTGTGTATATACATGTTTTCTGGCAGCTGGTTTCTAAGGGGGTTGGAATAGCTGCAGGAATTTAGATGTTTTGTTCTACAAAATTTCATACAACGAATCCAGCTAATAGTTACACTAGCACAATGAACTGTTCTTCATGCTCTCTTCCAGTCATGTCTCCAGGGTACTGATCACTGGTGGAAAGGCATGAGCGTGTAGGAGGTCACATGCAACTCAGGACACAGTAGCGGGATGCTGGCCTGTCTTAGGTGGCCACTGGAACTTCACCAGAGGTACTGGCACTGGGGTACTATTAGAGTCAGATGTATTCAAATTTATTTTATTTATTTTGTGCCTCTGTGTCATGCTTTAATGCCTTTACAGCAGTCTAACATAGTAATATAACTAAATAATTTTATAAGTGTATGTGTGCTTGAGAAAAATATAGTATGTCTTCATCGTTATAAACTTATTTATGATGTCATAGTAGAATTTTCTTTTAATATTTTTTTCTTAAATTTTCAACACATAAATTTTTGTAAATATGAATATGCTATCAAAAGAAATTTAGATTTTAAAATGTATTATTCATCTGAAGATTAGTGTCTGGTTTGATTGTATCATTTGGCTATTATGGGTAGTGTGTTTGAATATGAGTGTTCAAGTGTGTGTACAGTGTGCCAAATGCTTGGCTATCTACCCAAAAGTGGTGATATGACAGTCTTTTCTTTTTATCCCTCAAGATAGCATATCACTATATAGCCCTGGCTGTCCTGAAACTCACTCTGTAGACCAGGCTGGCCTTGAACTTACAGATATCCACCTGCCTCTGTCTCCCAAGTGCTGGGATGAAAGCTGTGTATCATCATGCCCAGCTATTCCATTTTTAAAGCAACTTGAATGTCAATTCTCAGCCATAAAGAAGAATGAAATTGCGTTATGTGCAGTAGTAAAGTGGATGAAAGTGAAGATCATCACATTAAGTAAAATAACCTAGGCTCACAATGATAAGCACTGCAGGTTAGAGGGAGCAGGAGATGAACCCAAGAGGGAGTAAGTAGGATTGTGGGATGATAAGATATAAGAAAAAATAATAAAGGGGAATACAATTAAAGTAATTTGTATGCGTGGGTGGAATAGCCTAATGCACTTCACCAGCCAAGCCAGCCTCTCGGCCTCTCAGCTCACACATGTTTATGTGGCAAGTGTGGCTGTTCCTTCTTTATGTCAATGATTTTTCTCCGTTCATCTTATATTATATTCCTCCACATGAAAACCATAACTATCAAGTTTAATTTCAAAGTATCAAGATATGCATAGAAATATTTTAAATATGTAAATTAGTTTGGATAAAATTAACATTTTAAAAAATTGTGGTTGTTCTCAACCGCTGTATCGTATTCATCTTCTTTTAGTTTCTACTTCTATTTTATAGGTTTTTTTCCACATATAATTTCCACCTCTCCCCCCCCCTTAGGTGGCATACAGCAAAATGCCCTGTTGCTCCCCAGACCTCCACTTTCTCCTGGAGCCATATCAATGTTAAACATGGGCAAGAGATTTAATTTTATCAAAGACAGTCAGAAAAGTGCGTTTTTCCTCATCTTGAGGGTCTATTTAAAAGAAGCATGCCATTTCTCATGATCCTAATATCTCATGGTACCCAGTGGTCATTAGTGTTGCAGATGCTTCCAGAAACTGCTGTTGCCAGCCTGCATTTCTAAGGGCTGATATGAAGGGACAGTTGATCTGAAGACACATCAGACTTATAGCTGACAGTGACCCAGCCAGAGGAGTGTTTCTGTAGCATGATTTATTCTGATCATATCAACCCTGTATCTTCCTGACTTTTCCATTGTTGTGAATGCGGACTCAGTGTTACTACCATCATCATCATGTGGTATAATAAAATGGTTATTCATAGTTTCCAGGAATAGGCTGACTGCATGAGTTGATTCCATTGTAAACACATTGCAGAAGTCTTTAATACTAACCAACAATCTGCTCACAGATGCTATTGACTTTCTGTGTAGACATTAAACCTATAGGAAAAAGACAGCTTCTAATTTCTTCTTTTCTAGTTTCTATACCACTTACACTTACAGCTCTGTGCACTGGAAGGAACATTTTATGAAATATGAATATCTGTCAAATAGCAGGATGCTAAGGACAGAATCTTGAATCTATCCTTCGCTTCATGAATGACTTATAATGGTAAAATGAGCAGAAATGTGAGAATTTCTTTCTAATCTTTTGAATGACCCTCCATATTAATCTTTCCAATTATATCTTTCAAAGGCATGGCATTCAGCCTGTGTCTGATAACCAGCCTTTACCAGGCAGTGGAATTTTCATTTTATTCAATAAGATTTATTCCTTATAAATGTTAAAGTCTATTCTGTAGTCAATATAGCTTTACCATAAAGCTAACTCTTAGATCATGGATTCTTTGTATGTATGTCTTATGCATTTCCCAACACAATTTAAAGTAAGTTCAATGTTTCTACAGAAAACCTGGGATGAATGAAACCTGCTGAGATTTTGAATACAAATGGATCTGTAGGAAGTCAGTAGTCAAGGTATCCTCAAAGAGGACTCTCCCCTTATTAGCTGGGCTTGATGAAGGCTGACCTCAAGTCAATCAGGAGCTGATGATGGTGACTGCAGACCAGCCCTCTGGTTTCCAACAGCTGTAAGCACTGGGTTTATATCAGTCAACTTGATGTCACTGAGACAGAATGCCTGAGATAAACTATGTACCAGGAGATAAGTCACTTTTGTTCATGATCTCAGTCCAGGGTTGGCTTCTTCCACTGCTGTAGGCTTGGGGATTGCAATGGGCACCGCAGGATCATGTGATCGGGCATATCCAGTTGTTTCATGGCAGCCAGGAAGCAGAAAAACAGAAATGGGTTGGGGACATAAGAACACAAATGCCCTTCCCCATCTCCCCATGATGTACTTCTTGAAACAAAGCTATGACCTTATCCCATTAAGCTATAAATGTATCAAGTCAGTTATCCGTTACTGAAGAGACTTCATGATACAATCCCCTCTTCACTTCCCAGAATGCTATCAGCAGATAATCAAGACAGTATAATACAGGAGCTCTGCTGAGGACAGAGTTAGATTAGAATCATAACACATCTAGGAGAAATTTGTCTCCAAAACATCAAGGGAAGGCAGCTCTCATCCCAAACCAGACTTTGTCAACCCGGTGCTCAGCAAGTACAGAGAAAAGCCATCTACTTATAGAGGGGCGCATCTCAGCAGCTTCACAAAAATGCAAAACCTTGTAGCCTTTTGTTTTCAAAGCAGAGTGCTATGATCTGATCCAGGCTCATCCACTTCCCACAACTGTTAGATACTCTTAGAAAAATTGTATCCAGTCCATAGATTGAGTAAAGAGGATTTTTACCCATATAAAATCCTACTTCAGCTATTCCTTCACCGATGAGTTCTTTGTTCTTAATCTTTGGCCTGTGTGATTCGTTCCTCAGTCTCTGACTTACTTGGCAGAAGTAACAGCTTGTCAATACTACATCCTGTTCAAAACAAGAGGTTGGCATAACCATTTGGAATTAAGTATTTTGTAGTTCCCAAGAACTGTGTTATGATAGCTGGCATTTTAAAGAATTCTTTTTGTGGTGAACATGAAGAAGATCGTCAGGATTACATAATTCATTGCTACTTTCAATATCATCAGAATAGAGAAGCTCATAGCTCTCTATTTTATGCTATTCCATGACTCAACTTATTTAAATCTTCATTTTTATTTTACTTTTAACTAAGCAGTAATTTATTTCATTGTCTTAAATATAAAAATCTCTTTTCATCTACTTTTAATTTGTATTTCATTTCCAATTTTTATTTTTAAATGTCTTCGCTTGAATACCTTTAATGTTGTCTTAGTAGTTTTCTGTTTCTATAAATGAATACTACAGTATTAGTCACTTTTCTTGTTGCCATTACAAAACACCTGAGAAAACCCATATTAAAAAGCAAGCATTCAGTTGGGTAACACTTTAGGAGTACAGTTCCTCATTTTAGAAAAGCAAAAATAGATGTTCACATTGTATCTGAACTAAAGTAGCAGACAGCAGGGAGTGTTAGTACAGCTCACTTTCTCCTTCTTTTTCAAGACCAAGACTCTGGCCCATAGAATGGTGCTAGATCTGACAGTTTCAGTTAACTCAGTTTAGAAACTCCCTCACACCCATACCTAGGGCATCTCTTTTCTAGGTGATTTTATACCCTGTCGATTCATAATATTAACCACAAATCTACCCCTTGTCAAACTGGCACCTAAACATTTATTCCTTAGGAGCTTGACATAGTGGTATAGTAGGTAGATAAGTGTCTTCCCCAGGAGGGGAGGAGGGAAGAATATATGTATGTATATAATATATATATATATATATATATATATACACACACACACACACACACACACAGAGTATTATTGTAATTAAGGACCCATAATTCTGAGCCTGATACCAAGTCACTTAGTGGTCAGAGAGATGATCTTGTGCTCTCTCAGTAATCCATAAAAGCACTGCCTGGAGCTACAGGGGATCTGGGTTCAGGAAGAAAGGCCCTACACATTGACTATGTGTATGCTGGTTGTTTGATTACAGTAGTCACTGTGGAGAATAGCTACATGCCTCCCATAGGTGATATAAAGTCAACTGTTTAGCAGTCCCATGTTGGCTGCTATCTTTGTGTACATATCTCAGGCTTCTGTCTCTAGTGAGCCCACATCTAGGCTAGAGAATGAGCAGAGAGACGACCTTTGATTAAAAAGTTTTCATGCTTGGAATGTCAGAGTCCATCTTTCAGGGCTCCAGCTGTTAGGTGGCTTGGCCACTTGTTCTCAAGACTGCATGACCTTCTTTTTCTGTTTATCCCACCTTCCACTCACCAGCTTGCCCCTCTCTACTTCCTCCATAGATTTCCGCCAAGTTCCCATTGACTTCTTCCCTGACATTACCTGACACCTCACTCACTCATAGCCACTCCCCCTCCTCTGTGAGTCACTGTGTCCTTCCTTGTGGATGGTCTAAAATGCTGCTCTGTCACTGGATATACTATTCTCCATAACCTCTAACACTCTCCCTGTGGAAAAGAACATGCTCATGTCATTAATGTTTTTTTTTTTTCTGCTCACTTGATGAAAGCCCTAGGACAATGGACAATTCTCCAAATCTCTAATGAGTTGGGCATTGCCAACTTTTCCAGAAGTGATGCTCAAATCTCACAGGATGGGTAGGCTCCTTATTCCTCCTCTTGTCATGGAAGTGCATGAGTCGATTATATTCTAGAAAGCTCCTAATCTCTACTCTGGGCAGACGTGAGGTATTTTTGTCTTTAGCCAGATATGTTGCTATGATAGTTGCTAGACTATCTAGACACATTGACATGCTGACCAAAGACACTTTTCAAAGGCTTAAGAGATTACTTTCTCAGTTCTTCTATGATCTTTGGGGGTATGTCTCTCATAATTAATTTCCTCTTTAAATTGTTGATTAAATGAGAGATATAATTTTTCTTTATTCTGTGCTTTGCCTTTATGCCTTTTCATTTGGTCAAGACTAAGAAGCAGGGTCATGGGAGCTTGATGACCTCCATGGGTTATTTTCTCAACACCAGGAAATAGTTCAAGCCTTAAGAGAACCATGTTCAAAGGCTGCTGGTATTCTCACTAAGCCCCCTCCCCTTGGATTCTCAGTCTCTCCATGTAGGATGAAGCACCACTTTCTTTTGTTGGGACAGTTAGATGTGAGTCAACACGGGTTCCTGAGCGGGGTAATGAGGGACAAATAGAGCTTTCCAGCTGCCATTTGTAGTGGAGGCTGCAAGAAAAGGGGTTTGGAGTAGAGCAACAGAATTCTGTCACTATGAAGCAGAGCTAAGACAATATAATAGTGGCTGATCTGAGACTTAGAAGGATTACCGTGACTTCAGGTGTTGGTATTGAGATAGTATGAGATGGGAGCTACCTAGATTACTGTGAGGCAGAGGAAACACAAATTAAAGCATGAAAATTCACCCAGCAGAGGCATTAGTTGCTGGTTCCAGCTCATTGACAACCCCCTGTTTCCAAGGGCTGCAGCTACTCATCCAGAAAAAGACAAGGGACTCTAGTCCCACACCCACTAGGTCCTGTCACAGGTGCCTTATCCCAGTGACACTTGGTATCTGGGAGTTCATCCCTAGAATTGCAAGTGATTCTAGATGCATACAGTCTAGCTTATATCTGGTTCAATGTAAAAGCAAATATCATTATGTCTTAGTTTGTCTGGATCTGAGCACTTGTACTCATGTGGGGATTATAACATGGTTAGAGACTAACAGAAGTCAGTCAGGTTCACCTCTTCATCACATTTTTGTGGTGGCTCAGGGGATACTCTTAAAAATTAGCAACTGATGAGGTTGCACAAAAGCCTTGAGTTGTTTGTTTGTTTGTTTTTGTTTTTGTTTTTTTGTTGCTCCTGTGAGTCACTGTTCTATCCAGGAATTCTCTGTGAGAAGAATGTTACCAGACTAATGGCTTGAATATGCTAAATAATATTCCAGGAGTGTACTTCTTTGAAGTGATGAATTATGGTTTGTTTGTGATCTGTCCAAGGTAATTATGATTTTGTTGTAGCAAGATTGCATATGAGCTAGGAAAACTACTAACAGACTACTCTCAAAATCAGAGCTGAGGTTCAGTTATCATGAAGATCAGCTACCTCTTACCTAGAATGCAGTTGTGACAATTAATTGTGATAGTTGTACTTTTGGTCTTGGTGTAGATAACACAAAAACTATATGTTCAGAGATTTGCACCAAAGACTCATACTGTGATAGAACATTCTGGAGGTTCTGGTGGCTAAGTTCAATTACATGATCTTCATTTACTTATATTGGGATCTGGCATGGACATCGGAATACTGGGAATATGCCAAGGGTTATAAATCCATAATTTCAGGTAAAGCAAATATTGAATATTGAACGGTTGTTCCAAGAACCCTTTTTCTTCATAATAGTAATACAATTCTGTTTATACAATTTTTTTCTGATTTTTCACTTATACTCAAATAAATCCATTTCCTGAGTTAGTGAGATGTCTGTGCCCTTGCTTTGTTTTCTGTCAGAGTTGAATTACTTACCTAATGAAGATGGAGAACTACAAGGAAATATAATAACCATGAAGAGTTTTTTTAAATCAGGTGTACTATGGCCATCCATAGTACTGGCATCCATAGGTGCACCCGTAAGGGTAGGTGTCGCCCCCACTTGAAGATTTTTGGTATATTATGTGAAGAAGCCACACTGTATTATCATGAAGCTTCCTTGCCATCTGTGTTCTCTACCACCAGGGTACATTGTGGCCTGTTCACTATAGAAAGTTAAAAGCATGTGTTCCCATGCTTGTTCCTTGAACAGTTGTGCCTTTCAGTCTTTCAAAGTGGGCGCGCACGGGAGTAGATTTTGAATGTGAATGGGGAAGACATGACTGATATCAGAGTTTTTCATGGCAAGTGTATGATGATGCTTCAATCCTTACTCTCCTCTTTGGCGATCATGATGGCATAGTCTGACATGGAGCATTTGTTAAAGTGGACATTGTAAGACTACCACCGCCAATATTTGCTTGCCAGGCCACATTCTGTGAACAAACTTTACTGTTTTACATCTGAGCTTTGGGAAGTTTTAGAGCATCTCATTCTATAATTTTTTCCTCTGTGTATTTGTACGGTATCTATACCAGCTAATGAAAATTCCCTTGGAACTTTGAAAGTATCTTTTACACCACATTGAGTGTATCAGTTAATTATTTAGTGGTAATCACGGAGAAGATGATTCTAATAGAGTTTCAAACACAAACAAGAAACCGTTGTTAACATATAGCCACTAAAAACAATGACTTCAATTGGCAACTTGTAGAAAATGTGACTTAGACCTCTCAAGATATTCCAAAATTTTCTGAAATTGAGGCTGTGAAAGAACAGTTATATTTCTAGAATTTTCTTTAGGATGTAAACTTTAAGCAGCACCTACCAAAGAAGCAAATGGAGCAGTTGTTGATAAAGTTTCATGATGGTCAATGGTTTGGATGTTGATGATAATATAATTTGCAAAAGAAATTTCATGACGAGTTAATATACCCTTAGTGATTCCATGTTGTCATGTTGATCACTTCATGTTTGAAATTTATTATTAGTTTGTACTTGAAACAATTAACTAGGTAAATGGCTTTCAGCTGAAATTCTGGGTACACAATTACATGAAAATTAAAATAATGAGGTTAATATACCACACCTGCTTGCTAATAAATACATTACTAATGAGGAAGTTTATCCTGCGGAAGGAATTTACACTTGAGGCTGCAGACGTATAGAAGAGATGGGCAATCTAAGATAAAGAAAGGAAGCATTATTGTCAATTAAATATCAATCAGGCATTTGTTGAACCTCACACACTACTTTAGATCTTCGGCCTCTGGAAAATGCCAATCTGAAGTAATCTGAGTTGGAACTGAACTAATCTGAGGTAGAAATTGTCATTGCAACTTGACCAATATGCCTATCTTCTTAAAATGAAATTCTTGTATTTTTACTTCCAAAATAGGATGATTGCTGTTTGAATTTGGAGCATCCATAGACTAAAACCCTACTCAAGTCCACATTGTTGAGAAATGGGCCCTTTAAGAGGCAGTTGGTACGGAAGGACTCCTCTTTTATGAGTAGATTACTGTTTGGAGAGATGGATTAGAAATTCTGAGGAGACGATTCCTAGGAAAAGAATACCTATTTCCTCTTTCTCACTACCAGCTCTCACCATCAATACCTATGTCTTAGTCATTCTTTTCTTGATGTGATGAGAGAACATGACCTAAGCACTCTTATAAAAGAGAGCACTTAACTGGGGCTCGCTTATAGTTTCAGAGGATTAGTCCATTATTATTACAGCAGAGATATAATCTTGATACAAATACACACAGAGAGAGAGAGAGAGAGAGAGAGAGAGAGAGAGAGAGAGAATATACCTGGTACCTGATAGAGCAAGAAAGTCCTTGAGAAGAAGGCCTGGGCTCCTCAACTTGGACTGTGAGAATCTCTATCCCCTATAAATGTTCAGGGACTATAGAGTGGAAGACAGAATCAAAGAAAGGCCAGAGGCCCATCAGCAGCAACACTGATAACAAGTGTGACAGCAACACACACCTCCTGTTTTGGCTTGCTTCCCATCCTAGTGTCCAAGTGTACCCTCAAGCATGTGGTACAGAAGTGTTGGCCAAGGTTCTATATTGTGCCTTAGGCTCAGCTCCCATCAAGTCTCCTGTGGGAGCCCCTCTTTCAAGGAGACTGACTGGCTGCTCAGAGCAGCATTGACACCCTGCCTCATTGGGGTAGCAAGTCCCTCATCCATGCCATTTTAAACTAGACCACTGTGTGTCAGTGTATCCAGTTGGATGCTATGATGGCATATCACGTTTAGACCGAAATTGGCATTAATTTCTTGTCCACATAAATCCACATAAAAACAATATTGCATTGTCTCTATGACACGCATGTTTATTTATCTCTTCTGACAAAGGGCATTTGAATTCTGTATTGTCAAGGTGATAATAAACATGCAATATAGTTAATAAGCTTCACAGTATTGTTCATCAGATGTTTCTCTTGTTCGGTGATCTCTGGATTCCTTAGTTGGATGCTTTTCTTCCCCTGGAAAGAAAAAAAGCAAACAATCTTGCTTCAACCCTAGCTCTGGGTCTTCACATTGACTAGCAGAATAATTCTTTCCTAGGGCAAAATGCTTTTGTCAACAGAAAATGCATTATCTTTCAAATCGAAATCATAAACACACCTTTTGTGGATAGATATACCTGTATTCCCTTCTCTCTTTATATAAATTTAAAATTATTATATATTTATCTTTTAGATCATTACGGACATAATATTTACTACTAAGCCAAAAGTTACACATTGCCTTTAAGGGGAAAAGGTGTCATTTTGAATTTTAGACTGTGTGCTGCCCTGACTTCATTGTGAAGGCCAAGCTGCTTTAAAATTTACAGAGATCTGCCTGTCTCTGTGTCCTGTACGCTGGGACTAAAAGCTTGTACTGCTGCAGCCACCACCACCCTGCTCAAACATTCCATCTCAGTTCCCATTCATTATAACTCCTTAATTCAGAAACAACAAATGTGAACTGTACTGACATTCTGAATATACTTAAAAATCTTGAAGATTCTCCTAGGTTTTAGTAATGCCAAACGATAAAAATATCCTTTCTATTTCCCTCTTTTAGGGAAAAACAAAAACATTCGAACAAAAATCAAGCAAGGAAACAAGAAAATTCTAAGTTTTGGGGGTCAGTTGCGTTATCTCCTGCTGTAGCATCGAAGCCCTGTCTATTAGTCCTTGGAAGTTAGGTGATGCTCTACGGTATTGGTGGGCTCTTAGCAGAAGCAGCTGACAGACGTCTCACAGCCAGAGAGCTCTGATTTCCAGCTGCCATCAGTGTTCTTTTTCCTAATGGGAAGAGCCTCTTCCTTCCTCTCTTTTTACTGCTTAGAATTTAGCATTCCGTTTCTCACTCCTGTCTTTACCTCTCTGCTTTATTCTGAACTTTTCTTAGAGAGGGCACAGAAAACTGTGATCATTGCTGAGCATTTAGTAACTAGCTCCTTGAGGGCAATAACTAAAATGAAACTGTAAAAGATCTAAGCACCTTCTGCTGTAGACTTTCCCACCTTTTAACACAGAAAATATTTTTCCCTGTAATCTCTGACTCTCTCCTTAACAACTTTAATTTACCAATTTTAAGCTTATATCTTACCGGTTCAGACCCCCGGGGTCTTTATTTTGTACCTTGTGCTGTTGCCAGCCCTGCCCTAGCCTCTCAGATAGCTCAGGGCTCCAGGTTCCACCTTCTGCCAACCTTGCCCAGGCCTTTCCACCCTGCTGTACTTCTTTGCTGTTTCAGGCTGAGGCTTCAGGCCTAGCTCTCTATAACAAGCTTTTAACAGGGCTGCGCTTGAGAGAAATCAGCATTTTTTGGGCACGCATGCTTTAGTTGCTTTTGTTCTTTTTTTAAACTAGGCCAGGTCTCGTGTCTGGCTACCCTGTCATCACGTCATCCCTGCCTTTCATAAGGGCCTTCTTAGGCTGTAAGCTTGGGTCTGAATTGCCATTAGTTGGGTGCCCTTCGTTAAAAAAAAAAATTATATTCTGTATGTATTAATTAGTGCTGGAAGTTAAATTTGTGGCAGTTATTCCTTCAGCAGGTCATTCCCCAAATAATCACACAGATTCCTTTTAATATTTCAAAGTAGTTTAGGCCTTTGCTGGACCCATTATTAACTAGCTCATCTAAGTTAACTTGACCACCTCGCCCCATCCAGCCACATAGCTACTTAAACCTTTCAGACCCATAATCATATCTGTCTTCTCTGATATCTCCTGGTAGAAAAGCCTTCTTCATTCTTCTTCCTAGAGTTCCTTTCTCCCTCCCAGGAAGTCCCACCTTCCACTTCCTGCCCTGCTGATTGGCTTATCAGCATTGTATTAAAGCCAATCAGAGAATACCTTAGGGAGGTAAGGAAGGACAAAGACACAAATTCATGCAGCATACCCCAACTTCTACCACTGTCTTTCACATGTGGTATCATATCCAGCCAGTAGAGTAAACTGTTAAGGTGGGATTCCTTCCTCTTCCTCAGGGAGAAGTCCAGTCTCCTACCGTGTGCAGTCCTGCCCTTTTCCTCATAGGCTCTTTTAATTTCATCCTAACGTTACTGTGAGCGATGATATGAATGAAGAAGGACTTACTGATTGTAACAAACTCATGTAGTAATCTTGTCATGTTTGACAAGTTGTTCTGGGAAAATCTGAGGGGCTTGTATTGGGTGATGTCATTCAGTTCCTGGGGATGGCTGTGTGCATGTCAGAGTTCATGCAAAGAAGGCACAAACATTATTTGTAATGATTTTGATGGGCATCATAAGAAGAAAGGACTGAACCCAAAAAGCACAGGTTGGCATCATTTTCTGCTTTTGAATTAAAATAATTCTGGTGGTGAGTCCAAAAAGACTTTTTCAAATTAATATTTATGTTATCCCACCATCATAATTAACGACCCACAATTTCTTCTCAGTTTTCTCATGAGGTCAAATAGACACTCCATTCTCTCTCTGATGCCACCAAACAGATCCCTGCAGGGGCTCATGGCCTTCATGACTACCAGAGTAACAAGTCAGGGGAGGCGGGAAGGCAGTTTTCCCAATTCAGTAGCAGGTGTTGGCTCAGACGTCAGGAGTCTGACCCCAACCTGCTCGTACTTGGTAGCACACATGTCTAAGAGACTGTCTGATCCTCTCTAACTAGAGCTATAAACACTTGTGAGCAGCCATGCGGTTTCTAGGAATCAACCCTAGGTTATTTGGATGAGTAGCCAACCCTTTTAACTGCTGAGCCATCTTTCCAGTCCCAGCACACTGTTTGGTAGATTTTCTCACTTTCCATTTTATGGTTCTTAAAAGTTCAAAATGCATGGAAGTTTTTAGGGCCTTCTGTCATTCATTTTCCTTAAAATTTCCTTTTTTACTCTTTTCCGTAAAAAAGAGTCTTGTTTCACCCCCAGCTCCGAATGAGGAGTACTTTAGGGATACTACTTACCTATATGAGAAGTGCTTCCGACTCTCCTCCCACCTAAAGTCACCTTTAGATTTACATGCAGAAGCACATGATGCCTCTTAGTGTTTGTGTTATTATCGATAGTTGTAATTAGAACAACATGCGGCATTCACTCTTTTTCTGTATTTCAGGCTATGCTGTCATTCTGGGATGTGGTCATTTATTTCTCTGCAAAAGAGTAGGAATGCCTAGGTCCTGCTCAGTGGAAATTGTACAGGCATGTGATGCTGGAGAATTACACCAACTTTGTTTCCTTGGGTGAGGATAGCTTCCATGATGGATTCTTAATTAATCGTTAGCATGAAAATTGCTCCCTGTGTACAGTATCTCATGGGAGATTGTGTTTCCAACAATGAGGTTTATAGGACTATTTTTTGAAAAAAGTTAAAATTATTCATATACCTTAGAATTTTTCCTCTTGTGTTCATCTTCTCCCCTCTCCCCTCCCCTGTTAAATATATCCTTCATATTGGAAGGTAAGTGGTACTCCATGAAGAGAGTGTCACATACTTCAGATTTAAAACTTTTCCATGTGTCCAGGGGATGTGAAGCTTGGGACCTGTAAATGTTAAATTTCCCCTAAGCATTCTGATGTGCCCACGGGAGGACACATAAAGAACTGGTCCTCTATACTCTTTCACTGCATCTTCTCATCTTTATACACCGAGTCCTGGAAGGGACCTGTTATTTCCCAGGAGAACACACAACAATGTTGTTTCCTTTTTCCACAAACAGGTCTTGCTTCATTTCTGGATCAAAGACAAGAGCCTTCAGATGTGAAGAGACAAGCAGCTACCATGTACCCTGGTGTGTAGGAATCAGGAGGGTCAGAGAATACAGTGGGAGATTCAAAGATCCAACATAAAGCCATTGAGGCACAATATTCTGCTGTAAATCATTTTTACCAATCTTATTTTCTATCTCTTTCTGTCAAAGAAGGACAGCTGTGTTGTGTTTAGGATGAATTGTGCCTCATAAGCTTTGTTTTCCCCTACCATGAGGTTATCTTGTGTTTCCCCTGATGGTCAAAGCTGTCATTTCTAAGCCATCTTTAACTTGGGTCTTTATTTTCTTCATAAGATATGCATAAAACTTATGTTAAATCCTTGAAATTTATTATTTAATGGTATTACAGACAGACTTATTTTTATGTAGTCTAACTTTCATAACATCCAAAACTAAAATATATGTACATACACACCCATACACATATAAATGCAGATGTTTTCCAAGCTAGACTACACACACACACACATGAGTGAATATGTTTTCCAAGTTAGACTACTTTTATCCTTTGTGTTTATCTAGGCATCAACTTCCTGTATTTCTAAAGGGCTGATTTGCATTTGCATAATGCAATTATGAGTTTTCTTAGTTGTTGATGATATGCCTTCATTATGTTTCACATTAATATTCCATTGTTTCCATATTCTATGTTCTCATGATCTTCTTTCTCAGGTGGAAGGTTAAATGATTTTCACCTCTTGTGTGTTCTAAATTTGGCTTCATTGAATGCAGGTATGGAAATTTTATACAGAAAAATGCAAGTATGAACGAATATTTGTTTATAAAAATAAGCATTGTAATATAAAGAATTTTGCTCTGTTTCATTCATTTTTCAACTTTTACTCACCAGGACAAGAATGCTATACTTGCAAAGAATGTGGCAAAGCTTTTGAGCAGAAAACAAAAAAAACCCAAAAAAACAGAACTTTAGAAGTCACCAGAGAATTCATTTAAGAGTGAAGCCCTACAAGTGTAAAGGATGTGGCAAATACTTCCATCTTTCATCCCTGCTTTCTGAACACAAGAGAATTTATACAGAAGAAAAACCCTACAAGTGTGAAATATGTACCAAGGTCTTCCATGCTCCAACATTTCTAAAAACAAGAGAATTCAAACAGGAGAGAAAGGTGTGAAGTATGTGGTAAGAGCTTCCATGTTCCATCAAGACTTTCTAAACATAAGATAATCCATACAGGAGTGAAACTGTAAAAATATGAAGTTTGTAGTAAGGCCTTCCTTGCTCCATCATTACTTTCTGTACACAAGAGACTTCACACAGGAGAAAAACCGTATAAAAGTGAACTATGTAGTAAGGCCTTCCATTATTTAGTATAATTCCAAATTCAGTATTTTATAAACATAAGAAAATTCACACAGCTGAAAAAATGACACAAGTGTGAAGTATCTGGAAAGGCCTTCCATTTTCTATCATTACTTTTAGAACACAAGAGAAGATATACAGAAGAAAATCTAAAATTGTGAAGTGGGTGGCAAACCCTTTAGAACGTCCTGTACTCTTTCTACTCAGAGAGAAACCCTACAAAGGTGAGGGATGTGGGAAAGCCTTCTCTATAAAATCACACCTATATCAGTGCACATTAACTCACAGTGTGGAGAACCCTTAGAAATGTAAAAAAAAAAAAAAAACTGTAGCAAAGTGCTCAACAATACTAAAAGTCGTTGGGGATCAACAAAGACTTGATGCTGAAGAGAAACCGTAGGAATGTAAAAGCTGTGGCAAAGACTTCAGATGTTGCACAGCCTATTCCAAACACCAGATAATTTATACTGGAGAGAAATATTACAAAGTGTGAAGAATGAGCCACAAGCTATTACCAGTCTTCTGGTCTTAAACAACATCAAAGAATTCAACTATGAGAGGAACCACGCAAGAGTGAAGAATGAGAGAAGGTCTTTTGAACTTACTAAGAACTTCTGAAACACCTCATAATTCATACTAGACTAAAATGCTACATGAGAAAAATGTTGCAAACCCTTTAATAAGCTGTTTTAGTTAGGGTTTTACTGCTGTGAACAGACACCATGACCAAGGCAACTCTTATAAGTACACTGTTTAATGAAGGCTGGCTTACAGATTCAGAGGTTCAGTCCATTATCCTCAAGTCATGAGAGTGGCAGCATCCAGCAGGCATGGTATAGGAATTGTTAAGAATTCAAGATCTTCATCTGAAGTCCAATAGAAGCCTGGCTACCAGGAAGCTAGGATGAGGATCTTAAAGCCCATACGCACAGTGACACACTTCCTCCAACAAGGCCATGACTCCTAATAGTGCTACTCCCTAAGCCGAGCATCTTCAAACTACCACAGAAACTTTCTTATATTTATCAATCCAAGGTAGGCCAAACTGCAATCTGTAGAACCGAGAAAGATAGCCTGGTTTCTGGTTGAGCTAAGGTTTGAAACCCCAGTGACCCAGCAGGGGATCCCCAGCAGAGGATAACCCTGCAAGGGACAGTAGGCATTTTGCCACGCTCCTGGGTCCCAGACGCTTGATACAAGGCCGCAGCCCTCCATAGATTTATGGTTATCAGTCACATAAAGACAATGCCCCAAGCCCCTCCACAGGTAGAGGACCTGGCCATAGGTCATGTGGCCTAAAGACAGATCTCCATTTTAGTGAGGTACCTAAAGGCCTGGAGGCTTAGTTGATAAGTTCTCCTTCCCAGACACTCCTCCCTGCAAAATGTATTGAACCTCAGGTCCACCCTGAGAAAGTGGGGTACGGTTTTACTCATTGCAACTATCCACCATGACAATAAATGTCTTAAAATCATGGACTGTCTCTTTTCACCAGGATCTGCTGTGGGGAACAATGGAATAGACCTTCGTCTAAAGAGCTGGCTGCCTAGTCTCCTGCGGAAGGCTTCTCAGCACTCCCAGCCATGGCCTCCACCAAGCCAAGCTGCCAGCCAGAACACTCTCATCTCCCCGAGGGACCCAGCTGGAGCACTCTCCTCCTTTTCCCTTGGCCCCAGATCAGATCCAGCCCACAGACCCTTCACTCCACTCTCAGCTCTTCCGAGGCACCCAGCAGTGCCTGGGATGCCCAAGAATCTGAAAACCAGATGGCCTGGGCCTCTGTGCAAGTCCGGGACCCCCAACCACAGCCAACTCTGGCTGTTCCTGGGACACCCTCCCTCCCCCACCCCTGGTGTCCAGCGGCTTCTCACAGCCTGACACCCACCTGGTGGCAGTGTGGGATGATCACGGTCAAACTTCCCTTGTCCCACCTCCCCCAGCAGCTCTAGCCCTGGAGTGGAGTGGACTCTGGACACCCCAATAACCTAACAGCAATCAAATTGTACAAATGTTAAAATGTCCATAAAAGGCTTACAGTTTTCAGACCCTAATAAAAATCAAAAAAATTCATTCTGAATAGGAGCCTGTATGTGTGAGAAATGTGGTGAAGCCTTTGGAGTCATTCAAACCTTATGAGCACAAAAGAATTGATAGTGGAGGGCATTCAGTCAACATTTCTGACCTCTGTAGAATTTATCCTGGAAATATACCATAACTTTGATGGGTGTGGCAATGCCTTTAAAAGCTCATCACACATGGATGGTGACATTCATGGTCCCACACTTCTAACTTAACCTGGAAGACACATAACTTCTTTCCTAGGCATGTTCTACTAATTGCTTGCAATTTTCCTTAGTAGATCCTGGACTTCCTTCCCTCTTACAACTGGCACCTCCATTATCTTGGGGCACCTTCAATGTTTCGTGATCTTCATGATTCTGACATCAATGACTTGTTTCTTTACAACACATAAAACAATGATGTCATATTAATTCTGCAGTGTGAGCAACATTTCAAGGTAAGCCTGATAAATGAATAACCAGAGGCTTGCCTCTCACATGATTCTAGATCTCATTTAACTGCTGTTTTACTGAAATGAAATTCATGAGATTTTGTTGTGGAGTATGGAAACTTTTAATTGTAGGGTTATGTCATCTTCAAACAGGGATAGTTTAATGTCTTCCTTTCTTATTTTTTTACCTCTTTGCTATTTCTATTCTCTTAACACTTTAATGAAGTTTTTGTACCAAAGAGGGAACCCTTACCACATTTTAAAGGACATATCTTCAGTTTTAGCTCCTTTTACTGGGGATTGGGTATGGTGCATTATACATAGCCTTTATTATGATGAAAGATTCTCCATCCATTGATGCTTTACTAGGGATTTATTATAGAGATATTTTGAAGTTTCACAACTGCCTTGTCTTCAGTTATTGAGACAACTGCGTGAATTCTCGTTTTTTTCTCAGTCAATGTGGATTAATTATACACATGACTTGCACAAGTTGATCCAACCTTTTGTCATAGGGAAGTAAACCTCTCTGTAATCTGTCTCTGTAAAATAATCCCAATAAGACTGACACACACACAAACACAAACACACATACACATACACATACACACATTACCCTTTGTATTCCAGCACTGCTCCTAAGTAGTCTCTCTTTCCTGTGCTGTTCTTGCAAGAGTTGGGTGTATCCATCTATGATTCATTCTGTCAGATCATTCTCTGACTAGTCATGTTGTCTGCCCCTCAATTAGATGTCAGTTTCAAACATGGCTGTTTCTTTCTACAAACTAACTTTACCTTCATTGTCTGAAATGGAAGGCGTGTACTAAGGGTGTGTCTGTATTCCAGCCAGAAGGATTAAAGGGGTATCATTCCAGCTGCATCTCACAGACCTAAGTTTTTGTGATCCCTTGCCAGAGCAGCCACGTTACTGTGTTAAAATTCCTCTACATAGCACACTGATGCCAGCCCAGCTTGTACTTCTTAATAAGGAAGTTTCTTCATTGAAGGGGCATTACTTGGTGGCACTCATAAGTGTCCCCTGTCCCATGACCCCCCAAATAAGTAGGTCCTCAGAAGGATGGAGGTGCTGTACTCTGGCAGTTTGGCTATGGTTATGGAAAGTAAGGTGTAGGACCGAGAGAGCAGAGAGATGTTTGTTGTGTGCTCTCTTGTGTCTCTGCTCTTGAGATCAGCTTCAGAAAATCTTTTTCCCCCCTTTTTTCTCCTTATTTGTTTAATTGGATATTTTCTTTATTTACCTTTCAAATGTTTTCCCTTTTCCCGGTTTCCCCTCCAGAAACCCCCTATCCCATCTACTTTTCCCCTGCTTCTATGAGGGTGTTTCCCCACCCACTCCTGCCTTCCCATCCTCGTCCTCGAATTCCCCTACCCCTGGGCATCAAGCCTTCACAGGACCAAGGGCTGCTTCTACCATTGATTCCTGACAAGGCCATCCTCTGCTACATATGCTGCTGGAGCCATGGGTCCCTCCATGTGTACTCTTTGGTTGGTGGTTTAGTTCCTTGGAGCTCTGGGGAGTCTGGTTGGTTGGTAATGTTCTTCATATGGGGTTGCAAACCCTTCAGCTCCTTCAGTCTTTTCTGTAACTCCTACATTGGGGACCCCATGCTCAGTCCATGGTGCTGGCTGGTTGGCTGTGAGCATCTGCCTCTGTATTTGTCAGGCTCTGACAGAGCCTCTCAGGAGACAGCTATATCTGGCTCCAGTCAGCAAGCACTTCTTGGCATCTGAAATAGTGTCTCTATTTGGTGACTGTATATGGGATGGATCCCCAGGTGGGACAGTCTCTGGATGGCCTTTCCTTCAGTCTCTGCTCCACGCTTTCTCTCCATATTTATTCCCATGAGTATCACCTGTAGGACTAGCTAGGGATACCTGAAAGTAAGCCCACTGTCAGCTCAAGAAGAATACTAAGAGTCAACCAACCTACCTCGATGGTGTTAAATTGAAACAAAGGCAACCTGCTTCTACTTTGCAGAAGATTGGCATTGTGGCCTTTGCAGGCTGAGATGAAGTTTCACAAAGACTAAACATTGTTGTAAATACTGACGAGAGCATGGATGGGGCTGAGAGAAGGCCTTTGTCTGACAGTTATGGAGGTTAGATGTTTGCACAGTTCTTGGATGGGGAGAATCTTCAAAGAGCTGGTATTTAAGTGCTCCTCATAGAACATATCTGTCAAAATTGCCTTAGGTACATGAAGTGAACTATAGATTGGTTTATGCTACAGATTGCCTGGAAATTTCCTACAAATGAAGCAGAAATGGGTAAGAAATTCTGAAAAACAGAGCTGACATGGACCTGTGATCCGCTGTAATCTTTTCTCTTCTTTCTAGTTTCCCATCTTCCCACCAGGCGAATATTCCTCCTAAGGGGACAGCCTATATACAGCACACATTATATAAAACAAGTTATCAGCATCAAAGGAGGGAAAATTACGAACATATAAAAACTTTAAGAAAACACCCAAGTTCAGATACCAGGTGAAGTGGACAATAATAGCATGACATTCTATGAAAAACTCAATTTTCTAGAGAGTTTTCTGATGTCAGTCTAGCAAAATAAACACTAGGAAGAAATTAGAAAGGTCATCCAATTGCTTCCTCAGATTGTTTTCTCAAAAACGTATAATACCATTTATCTAAGCTAAGAACTTGAGTTTTAAAATCCCATGGACTATTGAACAAGGGTTTAAAAGATATGAGAGAAGGTAAAGATTATAAACTTAACACAGTTCAGCTTGAAATATCCCAGATTCTACCTACAAACCATGAATTGGCAAAAGGGCAGGTTTTCACATTCAATTAAATGTGGAGTTCATACGTTTTACCTCTGCTTCATTCCAAGTGCCTTATTTTCTTAAAATGAAGCTCACTTTGACCTTCTCACATAACCATCTCCAGTCACTGGAGGAGGGCCAGGGAGCATGATATGATGATTGGCATAAGTTACAAGGCGGAGTTCACACCTGGAAGTCCATCTCCACCTCTTCATCTGAACCGACGATAGTTGAGTAAGACAGCAGACGAGGGCTGTCTCTGTGTGAACCAATAAAGGACAGAATCATAATAAAGTACAGACTGTATAGATTATATCCTAAAGAGGAAAAGTGGGAAGTGAAGGTGCTGTAAAATAATGGGGAAAAAATGATACACAGAGGAGAAAGCTCAACATGGTCTTGGCTGCCCAGTTCTCTGGGTTGGGGGAAGGAAAAGCAGCCGACTATCCCAAGACTGACTGAAGGGATGAAGTTGTGAAGAGGATGAAGGTCTGGGGTGACGTGACAAAGAGTACATGTGTCAGGTAGGCTCAGCTCAGGCTAGCAAGTGATCTCCAAACCTGGAATGCCATGGGATCTCATTACCAGATAACGAGTTTGCTATCTATGTTTCTGAGTCCAGTGGGCGGACTGGAGTCTTAAGTCACCTATTTGTCCTTCATGTCTGTAGACTTCAAGACCTACAAGTTCCAGAGGCAAACATGATAGAACAGCTGTGTCCCCCAGCACTGTGGTTCCTGAAAGTGTGGAGATAGAACTTGTACTTGCAATGCTCTCAGAGAAGGCGCTGTTTCCCACACTCCCAACCCACTTCTCAGACACCACTCAGATAAAGCAACAGTTAATCTGGAAAGGTACAATCGGGAGAATCTCAGGAGGCTGAGATAAACTGAGGAACTCAATATTAGTACAGGAAGAGGAAATTTACAATGGTGGAGACAGGATTGGCAGACATCAGATATGTGCCCAATACAGATTCAGTAACAGCATGAAGTGCACTTTCCTTCACCTTCCTACACAGAATTGGTATGCTCTGATCTCCTAAGACCCAGAGGGAGCTTTCCCAACACCTCATCTTTTTAAATACTGTATAATGTATCCCTTCTTTTTCTTTTTAAACTACACTTTTAGTAGTATTTCTAACTTTGCTATGTTTTTTTAAAATTGTTTTTGGTTTTGTTATTCCCCTTCATGTCTTCATCCAATTTTGTTTGCTTTTTACTTCCCACTTTTGGACAATATTTTGTCTCTCTCTGTATTTCCTTTTTGTTTGTTTAGCTTTGCTTTTTCTAGCCACATCTTCATTTAATAAAATTTTGTAGTTGTGTGTTTGTACATGTGTGTGCATGAGTATGCATTTGTATGCATGGGTATGCACAATGATGTGTGCGTATGAGTTGTGTATGTGTGTGCATGAGTGTGTGCATGTGTGTTTTGTGCATGAATGTGTGCACGCATCTATGTATATGTGCAGATTATGCATGTATATATTCATGAATGCATGTGCATGAATGCACATGTGTACACATATGCGTGCACATCTGCATAAGTGTGTATATGTGAGCTGTGCATGTGTTTGTAGATCCATGATTATGTATGTACTTGCACTTGCATGTGGAAACTGGAAGATAACACAGTGTCATTGCTCAGGTGCCATCCATACTTCTCTTTTAAGACTAGGTTTCTCTCTAGCTTGGAACTCACCAAGTAGGCTTAGTAGTCTAGCCAGTGAGCTCGAAGGATGGCCTTTCCTCTCCTTGGTATTTTTGCACTAGATTACTTTTAAATATGGGCTTTGGGGAACACACTAAACTTTTATGCTTGCAAGTCAAGTCCTTTATTAACTGAGCTCTGTCCTTACCCAGAGTACTATTTTGACTTTACATTATTGTTTGAAGTAATCATATTTTATTTTTATTACCTTTATTATAATTTTGTTTTTTTCCATATTGGGAAATTTCGGCTTGATTTTTCCTGCCATTCTTCCAGTCTTCAGTCTTTTCCTCTTCTACTCTATCGCTCTCCTCTCCACTTCTCCATTTTTCCCATTTCATTTAACCTTGCTTTTGCTCTGTTTTCCCACACCTTTTATTTCATTCATTTAGTATTTCTAAACTTATACTAAGCCATTGCCAGCTTTACAGGAGTTCTAAAATAGTTTGCTGATGGTCATAGGTGATGTATCCTTGGACTGTAATTGTCGTCAAATAAATTTCTATTTTTTTATGCTTTGATACTGTTGCTAAAATAGCAGTAGCTGTCTCTGCAGTGAATGATACTGAATATTGATCCTTCAAGACAAGGTGCTTGATAAGAAGTTTATCTCCAATATAGAAGAAATAGCAAAACCAATAGAGGCACAAATCACAACAAGAAATATAAGAAACATAAAAAGAGTTCAGGCCACATGACTTCTCCAAGGTCATCATAACTCTTCAACTGCTAAAATCAAAAATCTTGAACTAGATTAAGGGCCTGGAGAAGATTTCAAAAGTTTCCATATTGAAAAAAAAAAGATGCGTGACGTAAAAGAAGATACAAACAGGTAGATAAATTCAATAAAGGCCTAGTGAGGAAAGTCAGAAACATGTGGGAAGAAGTCAGCAAATTGGCTGAGAAAGTTGGCCATACGGATAGAGGTAAGTCAACAATATGGAATAAACATTCTGCAAGACAACTGAGATTTTGATAAAATGTGTACGTGTGTATGTATGTATATACAAAAATTTTGGAAAGAACAAACTCAATGAATCAAATAAAAACACAGTCATAATAACCTCCAATAGACTCATTCAAGCATAAGAATGAATATCCATGGATGCCTGACAGGATAGATGAAACACTACATTCAAATGTTGAGAATGAAAAACATAAATGTCCCAAAGCACTTGCGATACTGTCAAAATAGATATTATCAAAAGAGCAAACCTAAGAATTTGAAGGGGAAAAAAACAGCTTGAGATAAATTTAGAATAATAGAGAATCTGTTCAGTGAAACTACGGCAAAAAATTCTCCAAACCTAGAGAAAGAAACAGTCACTCAAACACAAATGGGATTTAGAACCATAACTACTCATGATCAGAGAACTCTCCTTGACATTGTAGGAAAGCAAGAGACACCATGCTGTAGTAGGACTGGGGTCTCATTTTCTTTACTAGACTGGCTCTCTCTCTACACATTTAGATTCTCGGCCCACTTGCTCACAGCACAAAAACTCAACCGCTCCCTACTCTCCTGAGAGTAAAATGCTAAATAAAGGATTTTTTGCTAAATGCTGTGAAAATATAGTAACAATCAAGTAAACTTAAACTCCAAAATATGGGGAACAGTGGGACATTTGAACTAAAATATCATTAGTTCCTTTTGCTGTGAGGGGAAAGGGAAAGAGAAGGTAGAGCAGTGGTTGGTATCTGGAGGGTAGAGAAAAAAGAGGGGAGCTAAAGGTATGGAGAAGACTGGAAAACAGGAAGAAGGAAGAAGAACATGAGACCCCGGTTAACAGCAGCACAAAAGAACAGATTAGAGAAATGCAGTCAAGTAAGCTCCACAAGATTCCAGCTCTCAGCAGCTGGGGCATGGAGAAACCCCAAATCAAGCCGGTCTGCATTCTGTAGAGAAAATTAATCAAAAAGAAAGAGAGAAAGAAAAGAATAAAGAAAAAAGAAAGGATAAGACCATTTTAGAGAGAGAATGGGAACAGAGCAGGGCAGAGCTGGCATGTCAAATTGACTTTGGGTATTACATAAAAGATGACCAAGAGTGAAGGGGAAAGATCTGCCTGGGGAGGGAGAAGAGTCTGGCAGCAGTCCCTTGCCTCCTTGCTGGTTCCAATGTCAGCCTTCTATATTCTTTTCTTGGCTTCTAGGTACTGAAAGTGCCTAGTGTTTTGCTTCTGAAAGCCATCAAGTTAGAGAACGTATTCCCTCTCCACATGAATGTACAGTTGGGTAATGGACCCTGGGCTTATCAGGAAGACTTCCATCCCAGGTTGACTCATGGATGTTGACCATTCCCCTGCAGTCCCCCACAGTCCACTGCTACTTACCTGTGTTCATGCTCCTCTGCAGACTCGGACCAGGTTTGCTCATCACTGAAGACTGCATGGCTCTGATTCAAGGTTTCTTTCCTTCAGTATAGAGATATTCTCCTGCCTCAGTTTTTGCTTACAGTCCTATGCCAATGAGTCTAAGAGGCCAATCTCGACTCAAGCAGGGGTCACTTTAAAATCTCAATTAACTTTTAAAAATTTCTCAATAGTTGGTGATGTAGTTTAGTGGTACAGTGCTTGCTTAACATGCACAAAACCGTGACTTCAGCCACTAACAATTATCAAAATAATTTCCTTGCAAGCATAAAATCATTATATTCAGATTAAAATGAGCCATTGCTTATTGGCATAGGGAAAATACATATTATTGAGGAAGGAATTTGTTAAAACAGGTGTTCCCTCATTGTTCCTTTATGTATGGCATACGCATTCAGGGACAGGGTGAAGGCTAGTCTTTGGTGTCAACTTGATTAGCTTAAGACTAGAACAATATATCTCTGTGTGTGTCTGTAAGAGGAAAATACATCAAGAGGGCCTGTGGCTTAATGAGAGAATAAATCTACAATGTATTCATAGTAGTCATGATGCTACTGGAAATTGGTGTAAGTAGCAAATGGGGTTCTTAGAGGAAGTGGGTCACACGGATGAGTCTCTGGGGTTATATTCTTCCCTAGATCATCCTTGTAATCTTTTCCCCCTGTTTTTGTGTTCCACAATTGTAGTGGCTTGAGTGAAAAATTTTTCTCATAGGCTAAGGTATTTGAACACCTGTTCCCTCTTGGTTTTGCTATAGAACATCAAGGAAGTAGAAGCTTGCTAGTAAAAGTGTGTCCCTGTGGGTGGGGTTGAGGGTTTGTAGCTTTGCCTTCATACTCAGTTCTCCCTCTGCTCCATGTATGGGAACATGATCAGGTAACTCATTGCTCCTGCTACTACGCCACGCTTTCCCTAACATGATGTATTCTACATCTGGAACAGAACACCAGAAGGAACTCTTCCTTTCTAAAGGGGTTTGGTGGTGATATTTAATGATAGCAACAGAAAATTAACTTACTGGATGATTTAAAGTACTTTTCACCATGCTCCTGACATGGTAGAGACGACACATCCCAGTAAGTTGCTTGTTGGTTATTCTGTCACAGTGACACAATGTCCAACACTCATAGCCTCTACTTCTTACATACATAGAGGAAACAACAATGAGAAAACCCTGATTTTTCAGGGTTGAATTCTAAGGTACAGGAAAAAGGAAACACATTTTGTACTTGACCATTCTTAAATAGATACAGCCTCCCAAGTCACTGTTAGCCTAACTCCAAGTACTAGCATTGTGAGCTCACCTCCACCTTACACCATCATCACACAGTGCCTGACACTTTCATGCACTGTCATATGTAAGGGGACAGATGAAACTCCCCTAGGCACCACAGTGTTTTCCTCTGAAAGCCAACACATTAGAGACAAGCACACCCTCTACGTGGTTCACTGTCATCATGTGGATGTCCCCTTTACATTTGTTTGGCCAATAAACAAGTAATTGCTGCCTTCTATATGGAACTCAGGTGAAATCACTGTATTTAAGTGAAGCATAGTCCCATTGCAGTAACTCTAATAATGTGTGCCAATCATATAATGAAGCCTGGGACTCTACAGTTAGTTCTTCAGGTAAAGTAATGGATATGGAAGAGTTACACAGCCACATTTCTGGTTCCATTCTTACAGCTAACCTATACTCTAATGATTTTATTACCCATGTAAATCCTATGTCTCACACAACTACTGGACACCCTTTAAGCAGCGACAGGAATCCTTGTATGAGTAGGGAATGCCATAAGAACAGGGTAACTTGTAAGTCCAGCTCCTTTTGAAAACAAACCCAAGCCTAAGCAAAAAAATTAAACATAAAATAGTAGTGGACTTCTCTCTGCATATTTTCCTCAATAAAAGAGAAGCAGGCAAGGTGTGGCATGATTTGTTTTGCTAAAAACACTGAGAGCAAAAGCAATATTGGCTTTGAAAAATGCTATATTGCTTCTTCTTTGAAAATAGATTTAAGACCTGTCCAGGTAAGGAGCAAGCCAACTTTGTTTAACTACAGAGACCATTGAGGGGTCCACACAGAAGCTGCTCTAATGAGAAAGAAATAAAGCCATTTCCCAGCAGTGAAAATCCCCAACACCCCCAGGCCCCAACTCTAGAGCTGAAAGGCAGGGTGACCTCCTGCTGAACTTTCCAGCAGTGTGCCCTGGAGCATGCTGTGTCCTTCTTCATTTATGTCAGCTACTCAACATCTCATGGCAGAGGACACCATGTAGCACAGGCTTCCCACAGGAGGCTGTGTGTTCTGGCACATTTCTAATTGGCAGGACCACTATGGATCACGGAACCACTTGAAGGCTGATTCCCTTTCTAAGAACCTATGTCCATCAATCTTTCACCTTTGTTTGATGCTACATTCAAAGGAAAGATGCAAAGCACCAGCAAATTAAGGGAGTTTGAAATGTGACCCCCTGTCAGGCTCTGTCTGTGCAGGTGAGTTTCTTTGTTCTCCATAGAAAGATAATGAAGAACTTTTAACCAAGTGGGCAGATCCTAGTGTTCTTGTAACAAATAATGAATACACTGAAGATAGACTGCTTAGAGGGTACATAATATTGGTATCCTATCTGTATATGCTGTGAAGCTTTGCAACAAAGAAAGGTTTAAGATTGTGAGCAAGAACTAATTGTTGGTTGCAAGAACAATCATAGTGGCCATGGAAAAGCAGACCTGTGTTCTTCCTGACAAAGCAGCAGGAAGCTATTTCATGCTCTGGTTAATTGCTCTAAGGTCTGATGCAATTGGAAACATGGTCAATATAAAAACCTGGCTCTTAAGGTCACTTCCTCACACTGTGGAGGGTCTTTCTGTGGCTTTTAAAGATCAGGTCTAACAGCCGCATAATTCTTACTTGTCTATCCAATTTGATCAAAGTCAACAATGTAATTGCATCTACAAAAATGTAGGATTCAGAATAGTTACATTTTGGAAAACTGGAAAATAGCATGGGTCTTTGATGGCTTAGTAACTGTCTCTACTATAGAAACCAGGTTACTGTTTGAAAATGACACACAAGGCTTCTAAAGCAGTAGATTGTTTTTAGGAGTCCAATCAGAAAATCAAAATATCTAAAATAGTTAGCTGTGGTTATTCAAAAATCAACTTCTATGAAGAATTGCACTTGGGATAAAATTTTTCTCACAATAAAGAAGCAAAAGTCAAAACGTGTGTGTGTGTGTGTGTGTGTGTGTGTGTGTGTGTGTGTGTGAATATGTGTGTGTGAATGTGGAGAAAACACAGTAAAAATGTCAATATTTATTAACTAGGGATCTATTAATTTCTGCCTAAGTCTGTAAGTGAAATATTTAAATGTACTGTTACATAGATCCTTTATTAAACATGTTATACAAATTTTTCCCAAATCATAAGGGCTCATTTCAATGGCTTTTACAGCTATGAAAGCAGTGCCCCAGTCAAGGAACAGGAAGCCTTATGTACCACTCAGTCTTGTTTAGATTTCATGGGTGCAGCATGTCATCATTTCCCTGTCATGTCTAGAAGTCGCCATCTCATAGCAGACAGCGCGGTCATCTTCTGAGATGCTCTCTGAGCCTTATGTGTAAGGGTTGCGTTATGGATGTATCGACTGGAGGTGGGCATTCCACAGTCGCTGAATTCTCTGCATTTTGAATACTTTTGGATATCTATAATAGCCTCCACACACTTGAGAAAGAAGTTTCCTTGATGAAAGGTGATAGCTAAACTTACCTATCGGAGCTGGTACATGAACTGCTTGACCTAAGCTAGACCTTCTACCCCATTACTTGTTTTTAACCTATTAGAATACAGAAGTTTGTGCACAGTGCATTCTTTCTGCGAGGTTTCCTACACAATTTCTGATGGGTGTTCTATCCTCACACACCTCAGCCTGGACTCTTCTACTAATGACATATATTTATTTATTTCATAGATACCAACTGTAGAGTCCTGAGGTATGTGGTTGAAAAGTAGAATTTCTGTGTTCTAATAGACAGCTTCTGCAGAAGACATGGCCTTACAACTACATTAAATCACTGATACGTGAGACTATACGGTGTCTCAAACCTGCAAAAATGATGTGAGCAAATGTCTTTCACGACTTGCCTTTTGCTCTTCGTGTCAGCAAGTACAGGACCTGGGAAACCGTAAAAGGCAAAATGATGGAGGCAAAATAAAGAAGCTGGACAAAAAATATTTTAAAAAGGAAGTAACTAGGGGCCCCAGTCACCAAATATAGGAGGCAACCTTCCAATCAGGAGCATCATCTCAAATAGTATGACTATGCAAAACAATATGACTCTCTACTTAGTTTCAAATACTGTGCACCATGCAAGCATGTCAGGATGTTACTCTGCTGTTCAAACCTGCTCTTTTTAGCAGCAGTTGCTAAGGTCCCCTTTACTGTTGCACTTACTGCAGAGCCCTTCACAATAGTGTAGGTTTCATAGGATCTCCAAGCATGTCAGGTCCAGAACAGGTCCAGTCTCTCTAGCCCAACCCAGTCGATTCTACTTCAATGAGCACAGTATGTCCAGCCTCATCACTGGACAAATCTCTTCACACTGTTCCAGAACTTCATCATGATGTCTCTCTGAAAACCCATTGACCACATTCTGGGAGCTGCTATACCTTTATACTTCCTTCACATCACCAAGTGCTCGACCTGGGACTTCATATACCGAGTATTCTGCATTTGGCACACTTCAGCCAGTCACGCGGAGTGATGTTTGATTAAAGAATCACATATAAGAATCACATAATAAGAAGGCCTAGATATTGCAGACTGAACTGTGTCCTTCAAAAATCCATATATTGAAACTCTAGTCCCTAGAGTGATGGTATTTGGAGCTAAGCCATTGGGAAATAATTCAGATTGTAAAAGGTTACAAGATCAAGTCTTAAGAGGATTGTTACCCTTATACAAAACAAAGCCAAAAGGAGACACCTGAGACCACTTTTCCCATTATGTGAAAAATACAGACAGTACATGAGTCTGTAAGAAAGGAAAAATATAGCGCAGGGAAAGAGCTATCCTCCCAGGAGTGTGGACAAGCCTGTGATCGGGGGTAAGGCCAGTACCTCTGTTCAGAGGAACCTGCCCAGAACCTCCAGGACACAGGGACCTACAAGCAGCTTGGGATAGCACCCTCCCAGTCTCCTTCTGCAGCCAGGACCCCAGTCTGTGCCACAGAGCTCCATAACCAAATAGCGCGAGGAGAAGGCTAGCATCCAGGGAGTGTGGACAAGCTGGGGAGTGGAGGTAAGACAGGCACCACTGCTCAGCAGGACCTGCCGGGAATCTGCAGGACACTGGGACAGAGGAACAGCCTTGATCAGAAGTCTTCCCTTTTACACCTGAGGTCTGTGCCACTCGGCTCCATACTCAAATAGAGCAGGGAGAGAGCTACCCTCCCAGGTGTGTGGACAAGTCTACGATCAGAGGTTAGGTCAGCACCTCTGCTCAGAGAGACCCGTCCAGAACACTCAAGACACAGGAACTGAGGAGTGGCTTCTGGTTTCCTTCTGAGGCCCGGGACCTGATCCCATGACACAGGGCTCCATACTCAGTGCCAGGAGAGAGGTGGTCTCCCAGGAGTGCCTACACACCTTTGAGCACAGGAAAACCACCACTTCTGTTCAAATTCCAAAATCAAGAGGGACCCTCACAGAGCTATCAGGACACAGGAACCAAGGAACAGCTGGAGACAGAATCTTTCTGGTTTCTGTCTGCACTCCAGAGCTGACCATGTACCACAGCTCTCCAAATCCAAATTCCTCTAAGAGAGAACTCGTCTCCAAGGAGTACTGATGAAAAGGCCTGTATGAGGGACCAGCCACAGTCAGGGAGAGCAAGACCAGCTAACACCAGAGATAACCAGATGGCCAAAGGAAAAGGCAAGAATATAAGGAACAGAAACCAAGGCAATTTAGCATCATCAGAACCCAGTTCTCCCACCGCAGTGAGCCCTGGATACTCCAACACACCAGAAAAGGAAAACTCAGATTTAAAATCACTTCTCATGATGATGATAGAAGACTTTAAGAAGGAAATAAATAACTCCCTCAAATAAATACTAGAGAACACAGTTAAAGAGCTAGAAGCCCTTAAAGATGAAATACAGGAAAACACAATCAAACAGGCAAGGAAATGAACAAAACCATCCAGGATCTAAAAATGGAAATGGAAATAGAAACAATAAAGAAATCACAAAGGGAGACAACCCTGGAGATAGAAACCATAGGAAAGAGATCAGGAGCCATAGATGCAAGCATCACCAACAGAATACAAGAGATAGAAGAGAGAATCTCAGGTACAGAAGATACCATAGAAAACATTGACACAACAGTCAAAGAAAATGCAAAATGCAAAAAGCTCCTAACCGAATACATCCAGGAAATCCAGGACACAATGAGAAGACCAAACCTAAGGATAATAGGTATAAAAGAGAGGGAAGATTCCCAAATTAAAGGGCCAGTAACATCTTCAACAAAATTATAGAAGAAAACTTCTATAACCTAAAGAAAGAGATGAACATAAACATTCAAGAAGCCTACAGAACTCCAAATAGATTGGGCCAGAAAAGAAATTCCTCCCGTCACATTATAGTCAAAACACCAAATACACAAAACAAGGCAAGAATATTAAAAGCAATAAGGGGGAAAGGTCAAGTAACATATAAAGGCAGACCTATCAGAATTATACCAGACTTCTCACCAGAGACTATGAAAGCTAGAAGATCCTGGGCAGATCTCATACAGACCCTAAGAGAACACAAGTGCCAGCCCAGGCTGCTATACCCAGTAAAACTCTCAATTACCATAGATGGCAAAACCAAGACATTCCATGACAAAACCAAATTTACACAATATATTTCCACAAACCCAGCCCTACAAAGGATAATAGATGGAAAATGCCAACTCAGGGAGGGAAAACTACACCTTAGAAAAAGCAAGAAAGTATTCTTTCAACAAACCCAAAAGAAGATAGCCACACAAACATAAAAATAACATAGAAAATAACAGGAATCAGCAATCACTATTCCTTAATATCTCTTAATATCAATGGACTCAATTACTCAATAAAAAGAGATAGACTAATGGACTGGATACATAAACAGAACCTAGCATTTTGCTGCATACAGGAAATGCACCTCCATGTTAAAGATAAACACTACCTCAGAGTAAAGGGCTGGAAAACAATTTTCCAGGCAAATGATCCTAAGAAACAGGCTCAAGTAGCCATTCAAATATCAGATAAAATCAACACTCAACCAGAAGTCATCAAAAAAGATAGGAAGGACACTCCATCCTCATCAAAGGAAAAATCTACCAAGAAGAACTCTCAGTTCTGAACATCTATACTCCAAATGCAAGGGCACCCACATTCATAAAAGAAACTTTACTAAAGCTCAAAGCACGCATTGCACCTTACACAATAATAGTGGGAGACGCCAACACCCCACTCTCATCAATGGACAGATCTTGGAAACACAAACTAAACAGAGACACAGTGAAATTATGAACCAAACAGAAATTATGGACCAAATGGATTTAACAGATATTTATAGAACATTTCATCCTACATCAAAAGAATATACCTTCTTCTCAGCCCCTCATGGTACCTTCTCCAAAATTGACCGTATAATTGGTCACAAAACAAATACTAACAGATATAAGAAGATTGAAATAATCCCATGCCTCCCATCAAATCACTATGGATTAAGGCTGGTCTTCAATGGCAACAACAGCAACAGAAAGCCCACATACACATGGAAGTTGAACAACACTCTACTCAATGATAACTTGGCCAAGGACGAAATAAAGAAAGAAATCAACGACTTCCTAGAATTTAATGAAAATGAAAGTACAAAATACCCAAACTTATGGGACACAATGAAAGCAGTGTTAAGAGGAAAACTCATAGCTCTGAGTGCCTCCAAAAAGAAACTGGAGAGAGCATACACTAGCAGCTTAACAGCACACCTGAAAGCTCTAGAACAAAAAGAAGCCTAAGCTTGGCTGTCCTAAATCTTGCTCTGTAGATTGATCTTGAACTCAGAGATCTGCATGCCTGTCTCCTAGGATTAAAGGTGTGTCCCACTATTCCTGAATCTAAACTTAGCTGAGTAGGATATTGCCCCAAAGTCCCACTCTCTTAATCTGCTGTCTCCTAGAACACAGGATTCGGCTTCATTTCACTTTCTGGTGCATGTCTAATAATAGAACCATATTTTTTATATTTATCTCTCTAAGCTTGCTGTGTTTGTTCAAAATGCTCTTCATGAGACTTAACGAGAGGAAAGAGTCTCTGCTAGGTTTTTTGTGAGACTTCCTTTATCAATGCAATTAATATAAATATCATTATCTTAACCTCATGTAAACTCTTCACACAAGGGCAAAATGCAGCCACATTCTTCACCAAATACCACAAAACAGTCCCTATGTCACATACTAAAATTCTTCTCCTCTGAAACCTCTTGGGCTAGGTCTGCACAGTTCAAATCACTCACAGCAACAAAGTCTTCCATATTCCTACTAGGATGGCTCATTAAGCTCCACCTATAACAGTCCATGGCTTTCCAAATCCAAAGTCCCAAAATTCACATTCTTACAAACAAAAGCATGGTCAGGCCTATCACAGCAATACCCCATCCAGTCTCTGGTACCAAATTCTGTCTTAGGGTGTTACTGCTGTGAACAGACACCATGACCAAGGCAAGTCTTATAAAGGACAACATTTAATTGGGGCTGGCTTACAGGTTCAGAGAGTCAGTCTATTATCAGCAGGGTGGTAGCATGGCAGCATCCAGGCAGGCATGGTGCAGGCTGAACTGAGAGTTCTACATCTTCATCTGAAGGCTGCTAGTGGAGGGCTGACTTCTAGGCAGCTAAGATGAGGATCTTAAGCCCACACCCACAGTGACACACCTACTCCAACAAGGCCACACCTCCTAATGTCACTCCCTGGGCCAAGCTTATACAAACTATCACAATGGCATTACTTCCCACACATGGCTTGGATGGTTCTACTGTCCAAAATTATTGTTAGTGTCTAACTTGTGACCTGCTTGTACCTAAAGGACGACCTGCCTCGAGAATCCGTGAAATAAGACAATGTGCCTTTGATGGTTCTGCACGTGGCTGTTTGGATTCAAGCATCCTTGCCCTCTGCTATAAGCTTAGCCCCCTCCCCATATCCACAGCTCACTGTGCTCTCAGAGATCACTGGCAGCATCAAGGAAGAACCCATTTCACCAGCAAGGTATGTTTCCTTTCTTCCCTGGATTAGCATTTAAGATGCCTCAAACTTAATGGACCCTTTATTCAATATAAGTAAAGTTCCAGTTTTACATGAGTAGTACAGATGCAGATTACTGAAATAAATCTAATATTTTTCTACCTCATTACTGGGTTTATTTAGATAATTAGTTTCAAAGAAAAAGGCTGGTTTTATGTAGGCTATATTAACTCATTTTTGTAAATGGACCTTCATGTTGTCTGGTTTTTTTTAGACTACAAAAATGTTCTGTATATTTTTCATCTAAGTGTCATCATGACTTTATAAAACTGTACATTCCCAGATTATAAACTACAGAGCAAGTACAAAATGAAGATTAGCTAAGAGCTTGTCCTGTTTGCCATACACATACATACTGTTAAAAGAGAAAAAATACTCATCTCTATACATATTTATAAAACCATGCATATACATCTAGTGATGCAATTATGGTTGTCAGAATAGACATGTTCTAGGGGTTGTTTTGCCTCACCATCTCCAGTCATAGACTCAGAACCCATCTCTGTGCTCTGTGTTCTGCACAACAGTGCTTGGGTTCAGGAACTCCCTTCACAGACATGAGCACAGCAGTAGGTCTCACATGACTACCCAGTGTCATCATGTCCCGCCACCTGGAAGCCAAAGCCCAGCTAGACAAGAGACCGCTTACCTAAGACCCAGTTACATCACAATTGAAACACAGTACCCAAAGAAAATGATGTTTAAGAGGATGCAACAGCTGGATCTTATAGTGTGTGTGTGTGTGTGTGTGTGTGTGTGTGTGTGTGTGTGTGTTTAGGGATCACTACATCATGCGTTCTCTCTCAAAACCAGAATATTTGTGTCTAGAAATCAAGTGTAGATGAGGTACACATATTTCCTCCTCAAGTTCTTCCTACCACTTAGCTGACAGATATTTTGATTTCAGGCCTGGGGAAACTAAACTCAAAGTACAGGAGCCCTCTTTCCCAAGGGCCAGTTGTGTTCCAGACATACAGCAATTTTTCATCAAACTCTAAGACTAGCATCAGGACATGTGATCCTCTGTCTCTGGAACAAGTTAGAAGATGAGGACGAGGCAATTGTTCTGTCTGTAGGGAATGACCCTAGCAATTGAGGGACAATTCCAAGGTTGCTACACAATGAAGGGCAAAAGAAACTATGTCCAACATCTGGAGAGTTTAGCTGATATTTAGCACTATCACATCTAATATCAACAGTTAAATGAATAAATACAGGCATTCAAATAGAACTCTTGAAGAATGAAGGTTTGGATCACCTCACCACACAGAGAAAACTAGCTGGCTGTTATTTATTAAGAAGAAGAGAAACATGGAAAGATTAGTATAAGATACACACAAGAATAAAAACCTGAAAGACATCAGTTACAAATGAATCTGATTTTAATAATGAAGATCATAGAAATTTTCTCATATTTAATGTTATATATCATCAACATATTATTTTATCTTTCACTCTAATTTCTGTATTATGTACAAGTTGTTTGGAGGGACTTTCATACATAGAATTAGGCAACAAAATATTGGATGGTATCCCGCTGAATTTGAGTAATCAATTGTCAAAAGGGACACAATGACAGCATCAATGAATGAAGGTCAGCTTGGGTAGTTAGAGCTGTGTCAGGGTCGGGAAGAAACACAAACTTATTCAACTTTCCATACACATGGCAGCTCTAACTTTTCAGACGGAAGTAGAGTCATGTGATTATTGTGTTCAAGTTCAGGGACACACAGAAAGATGCAGATGCAAGGCATGCAGCCAAGTAGATTGTCTGTCTCACACAATTTACTGGCCCTTGGCTCAAAGCTCAGCTTCCTCTCTTGTAACCCTGGATCTGAGACTTGGAAGTATTTCTTCATTGACCCATCCTTCAGAGCACTGAAGGATGACGGTAATAGGAATAGGACCGATTTCTGTCAGGACTACCCAGTCCTGTCTCCAGCAGATTGCATCACAGAAGCTGCTGGCCAGCTCTATCTTATTGCAGCTTGGAAAGCTGCACTGTCAAGGAGTCAAGGGCATCAGCTGGTGTTCTGTCCCATTCAGGGAGAATGAATACTAGGTCACAAATATGTTTTGACAACAAAGTTCAAATCTCAGCCTTGGGGACTGTTGCCACTTATTCCTTTCCTTAGAGAGTTCCTCTTGGTCTTAGGCCCTTTGCTTTCAATAATGCATGGAACAACTAGGCAGGCAACCAAGGATTTAAGAAACTTTAACAGCAAGATAGCCCAGCTTGATCTAATAAACATATTCATTGCACATATTTATGGAATTTACAGGATAGGCAAAGCTATGCATAAAACAATTGTCAATGAATTTTAAAAGACTGAAACCATACATCAAAAGATAGAAATATATTTTCTAATCATATTGAATTAAAATGAAGAGTCCATAAAAGAAAAAAGTTTCTAAAATGTATTCATTTATGAAAATTAGTTAAACTATTCTTAAATAATTACCATGATTTAAAGATGTCATAACATATGCTTTGGTCTTCAATTCATTTTGGGTTGATTTGTGTGAAATAAGAGCCTAGCTTTATTCATATGCTTGGGGATATCCAGTTTTTCTAAAAATGTTTATTGAAGTTCTTATTATTCCCCTAATTGAAATCATAACCACTTGTGATATGTGGACATAGAATTCAGCAATTGTAGTAAGCAAAGGAGAACTTGAGCTGAACCAATGTCAAACAATGGTTCAAGCACACAGCTGATCTTTCTACCTTGATAAATCAGGAAAATATAAACAAACAAGTGAAAAGCAAACAAAAAGTCAAAAATGGTCCTTTACATGAGAGCATAATTAACCTAGAGAATTAAAAACATTAAATTCCAACAACTGTGTTCTGATATTTAGATATGTTTGTCAACAAGGTTGGTGATGTTTTAAAAATAAGAAAATACATGTTTATTTTGTTTAGGCAGAGTCTCACTGTGAAACCCAAGCTGTCTTGGGACTCCCAATATGTATGATGGTGGCTTCAAACCAGAGATCTTCCTATCTCTGTTTCCCAAGTACCAGGATTAAAAGCATGCTTCACCATGTCCCCCTAAAATTATTTAGTAAATAAAAAACTAGATATAGTCAAATTGCACAGCTGAGGGTAAAGGGGAAACTATAAATGACTTTAGGGAAATAAAGAGAATTATAAAGGACCACCATGAACAACTGTAGGACAATGAACTAGACAATGCCCATCAAATGGACAAATTCCAATGAATACACAAAGTATCATACGGGACATAGGAAGAAATAAAAATTCTGGATGTCTTTAAAATATATATGAAAGTTGGATTCATTAGTTTAAAGTCTTCCACACAGCAAAGTTCTGGGCTTGTTGAGCTTGCTAATAGTTTCTGTTAAACATTTAAAAAATTTTAAGGATAACCCTTCACAGACTCATTTAACGGGGCTGAAAGGACGGCAAAGTGATTAAGTGCATAGTCCTCATGCAAAGGACCTGAGTCAAATTCCCAGCACCCACATTGTGTGGCTCAAAACTGTCTCTGACTCCAGCTTTAGGAAGATCAGGCACCTCTGACCTCCATAGGCATCTGCACTCACTAGCATGTATCTCCATGTACACATACACTTAAAAATATTGTATCAAAAGCTTTTTGAAAAAATAAAAAGATTCTAATAAGCATTAGAATGGATTATTCTGCTTCATTCTATGAAGTTGCTGTTACCAGGACAGAAAACCACAAAAATCACACCAAAAAAAGAGAACTTCTGTCCAACATTTCAAAGGAGTGAAGAAAGAGAAAATGGCAACATTTGCTACAGGGCCAACTAAACTCTCAAGCAGGGGCCTGTAGCTCTCTCTGCGTTGCTTACACCTGTGATTCGCAGTGACCTGCTCTTAAAGATGACAGCGTGGAAACGGAGAAACAGAATAGAGTCTGACTAGAGAAGTCTTCCCAGGAGGCGTTGAGCTATGCCCATGCCCAGTGTCTAGATGAGGTTCACAGCAAATATGATTATCTCCTTGATCTTCCTCTCTAAAGCTCCTTATCCTAGTTTAACCCTGGGGAAACTGTCCAATTCCAAGAAAATGGTATCTTGCTATGGAGAAATCCAGTGTTCCTACACAAAACAGCAAACACACACACACACACACACACAAAATATATCTGAGGAAAGTTCATATCCAAGAGGAACTGACAACAACAAAAGTAAATGAGTAAATGGTATTTTGAATCTTGGAAGAGAAAAAAGACATTTCATGATACTTAAAAAAATTGAGTAACTGTAGGTTTTAGTTTATATTAAGACCCACTTTAATACATCAAAGTTCATTTTAAATGTATTATACTGATGTATTATGGTAGGTACTACCACATGCATGGCTGGATTTTTTTTAATAACAACTATGTATTTTAATACTTTTTAAAAGTATAAAACTGTTACATAAAATAAAATCCTCTAATGAACTTAAACATTATAAACATGGGTAAACTATTTGAATAGGCATTTCTCCAAAGAAAACATATAACTAGGTCATGATAAGATACTCAACATCATTAATCGTTAGGAAATTGTTGATCAAAATTATAATGAGGTATCAGTTCACATATAATGGTTGTATACTTTTTTTAAAAAAAAAAATAGGAACTAGAAAATGGTTGTCAAATTTGTGAAAATATTGGAACCTTCCTGAATCTTGGTGGAAAAGTAAAATGATATTCTCTGTAGAACAGTAAAACTCACATATAATTACCCATGATGCAGCAATTCCACTCTTCCATGAACACTACAATGAGCTGAAAATATGTATTCATACACACTTATGTGTTCAAAATAGATTATTCATATAGTGAGAAAATGAAAACTAGATTTCTTTCCACTGAACAGCAAATCAGTTTGATATATTCTTCCACACTATGCATTGTTGCCAGCTGTAGAAAAGGAACCAAGTGCTGTTACATACTACAAACAGAACAAACAGAAAATATTTTTGATGAAACAAGTCAAATACACCAAACCAAAATTACGTGATTCCACAAATAGGAAGAGCAGAGCAGGCAAATCCGTGAGGCAGAGGTAGAGCTTGCAGGCACTAGGGGCTGAGATTAGCAGAGAAAGGTAAGTGAGTGGTCATAGAAAAAGCTGTGTGTATGGAACTAGGAGACGCATTTTAGACATATACAGACAGATACATTCAGGTCACATTTGGGTTGAGATGTTCTCAAGTAGTTGAATATTTCTTCTTCAATTTTACCACTATAACTATGTAATTATACTTTTATGTTGCAAAAGTAGGATTCATTTTGTATCCATAAATATAACTTGATGATTAACCAGAATTCTTTTACTGACCAATGATATTGTCAATTTGAGACAAGCTACATGAATTTGATATAACCACAATGTACTAAAAGAAGAAAACCTTAGACAATTGAGGGGAATAAACATTGAAACTGACAATATGGAAGAAGACAGGATCTAACAAAGCCTTGTGTTAGCACAAGCTCATTGTTCCTATCTCTCCAAGTGTGTCGTACAAAGATATCTATCTATAAGCAGGAGCAAAGTAGAAAATACCGGGGATCTCAAAGCACTTCCTTGTCCTAGCATTGAGATATGTTTAAAATCTCCAAGATATACTGATTAGTGTTAGAAATTGTGGCTGCTTCTGGGCAGTGTAGGTGTCTCCCACACTGAGCAAATCCTGTATGGACCACATGTCCAGTATTGATTGCCCTTCAGTGCAGGAAGGAGAGACGAAGGAGAGTCTCTACCACCAGTTACTGAAATGTCTTGGCATCATCTCCAAGTGCAAAGTGGACAGTGTTATGTGCATTTGTGCATAAAATGGTGTGAACATGGCTTTATCTTACTCTGCTTCTTCTGTGGTATCCTCTACCTTGGGTATCTTTATATAAATTAGTATACTATGGTCACTGAATGATGAATTAACATGAAATGAAAACTTTTCAAAAGAATTCTTTCATTTTATTATATGAACAGGAGTGACACAATAGGAAGAAAAATATGAGCAACAAATATTCTAGAGCAAGTAAAACATATACAAATAACACTTTTAAAGTAAGAAGAATCTAATTTATTATGGTATAAAATGATGGACTACTCATTGAAAATAATATTGCTAGAGTAAATATTTAAAGTGTTTAGCAGGTTGAAAATCTATATGGAATGCATTCAGTTTATGTGTCAAGAGAGATTGGATATTGTTTCTTCCTACAAAAATCATGGTATCTAACACCTGGGTTTTATAAACCATAAACATAAATTTTTCAATTAGAGATTGGAAGCAGCATATCTTGGGAGTTATTAGCTCAAAGGCTATTTGTCACTGTTACACAGGTAATAAAAATGAATCTTCCCACTTTCCTACTAAAAAATTATTGCTTTTTAATAAAGTAAAAAGACATTTATAGGGGGAAATGTGTGGGTAAGGAAAGACCACTAATCTTGGGATTCAGTAACCTGAGCTCTAATTCCTGCAGAAGCCACCAGTTACTCAAGATAACCCTCAATTTTCTCTTGCTTAAAACAATTACAAAATTTAAGAGCATTCTGAACAGTCACCTTTGATTTAAACCTTTAAGAAATAGGCATGGGATCTGGGGCAATGGGGAGATGGCTCACCGGGTAAAGTGCACTCATAAGGACTTGAGTTCAGATTCTGCAGCACCCACATGAAAAAAAGTAAGGCATGTGTGTACCTGTGATCCCAGTTCTGGGAGGAAGAGACCCGTGGATCCAGGAGGCTCTCTAGAAAGCAAGTCCAGCAAAAACTGTGACTTCCAGGTCCAGTGAGAGACCCCATCTCCATAAAAACATGGAAAAGCAATTAAGAAAAATGTCTTGACATCAAACTTTGGCCTCCACATATCCCTTCATGGCAACCCCTACATACACATGTGCACATGCATGTGTATGCACACACACACACACACACATACCACATACCACATACATACACATATGCACATGTACATGCACACACATACAGCACACATACATATGCACACATGCATCACATGCCTACAACACACACGTACACGTGGTAAAATACAATAAAGTTGGTATAATTTTTACCCTGCACTTTCTTCAAGGTTGTTTGGAGCAGAGATGAGATGACAGACTACTTTGAGAGCAATAGTTCTTTACAAAATTATAATAAATTTGTTCATCAGGAACAAGGAATGAGGTATAATCAGCCACTCACTAGACACGTTCATCTCTAGCACTGAGAATAAAATCTGTCACATGAGTGTTCTATTACAAGATATAGAAGATCAGGAATCATATATTTCCATCTCACTTCCATCTGCTCTGTTCCTCAATTGCCTGGTAACTTCAAAATTCTACTTCATGCAGTAACAAAATAGGCGTGGTGACAGATCTCAGCTGGGCACTGAATTCTAGGGGTTACAATCAATGACACAGGTACAGTTCCCTGTGCCATTCATGTTTTTTGTAAAACTCTTCACAATCCAGCCTCCTTTGTATGTCCACTCCCATCAGACTGCATGTCTACCAAGCACATCATAAAATATTCAGAACCAAGAAGACCTCTTATGACCATTAGGAGACAGTTACCCTTTCTATGCCTAATTAGGAATTCTTCTGTTGGCTCAATACTTATGTCGGAGGGAAAAAAAAATCCCAGGAGGCTATGTCAAAGAAAAGGAGGAGGAGGAGGAGGAGGAGGAGGAGGAGGAGGAGGAGGAGGAG
>JADRCH010000212.1:2871899-2918487 GCA_019843965.1 Rhynchomys soricoides | reverse complement strand
GAGGAGGAGGAGGAGGAGGAGGAGGAGGAGGAGGAGGAGGAGGAGGAAGAGGAGGAGGAGGAAGAGGAGGAGGAGGAAGAGGAGAAGGAGGAGGAGGAAGAGGAGGAGGAGGAAGAGGAGGAGGAGGAAGAGGAGGAGGAGGAAGAGGAGGAGGAGGAAGAGGAGGAGGAGGAAGAGGAGAAGGAGGAGGAGGAAGAGGAGAAGGAGGAGGAGGAGGAAGAGGAGGAGGAGGAGAAGGAGGAGGAAGAGGAGGAGGAGGAAGAAGAGAACCCTTTCCCTAACTCTGATATTCACTTTCCAATGCTCAGACATTTAGAAGCCCAGTGTCCTTATGCAGATGATACAGGAAGCCCAAGGTACCTGATTCTTTCCTGAGGATGGCTCTTCTCGCTATCATCTCCATCACCACTTCCATCACAACCTCCACCTCCAAATCCCCCACCATCACCACAAAAGCAGTTAAATAAGTAGCAGTAGCTGCTGCTGCTGCTTCATTAATAAGTTTTTCAGTCACACTCACACGGAAACACACAGTAAGGTTCTATTGAGGCAGTGGTGTTTTTCTCACTTATCTCTCCTAATAAACTCGAGTTCTGTTCCTGTGGTGGTCTGATGATTTGTCAGACCCTGACACTGTCCACTCACTTATGCTTGCCAATGTCCACACTCTGATCCAGAGGTTACAGCTGAATATCTACTCAGAGCTCACATCTTATTTGTACAGTTCATAAAAATGGAAACAGAATATACAGCCTTTCATGTTTAACTTCTGTGTCTTAGTCAAATCTATTTAAAATTCACCCAAGTTGTAACTTGTATCAAACTTTATGGCTCTTTTCTACCCACACCTTCACACACACACATGCGCACACACATGTGCATACGCTTCAGTTTGGATACCCATCTACTCCTCCATCTATTGGCAGACAATGGTTTTTTTTTTCATCTTTTGGCTTGTATGTGTCACCATTCTAGAAAGAGAGGGACCTGGAAGAATGGAGCCAATGAGGCAGACTATCATGAAATAGCCAACCTTTCTCAGAGCTTCAGGCAATTTATACTCTGAGGGTTAAGAAGGGTCACATGAGTAGTTCTCATGAGTTCAAGGTGTATATAACCACAAGGACAAGCCTCACGTGGCGAAAAGGTGTTTTTCCTTAGAGAATAGCATAAACTTTTAATTGAAAATCAGCAGCAAGCCACAACAAGTATTCTGAAGTATACTCACTCCTATCTGCTACACCTGGGAGAAGAATGAAAACACATTCCAAGAACGATTTCCTATTTTGAAGAAATCGAGGTCCCAAGACTCTTGTCTTGTTTTCTTGGAGTGTTCTCACAAGCTGTCAGAATTCTCCTTACAGGTATGCATTCCTGAAGCCTGTTCCAACAGCTGAATCATTGTGCTTCTTTGAGCATGTCTGAGTACCTGTTTCCAACTCTGAGGAGTGTATGTCTAAGAGTGGAAATCCTGGGCTACACAGTGATTTGGCCAGATGTGTAATTTTGTGAGAAACCACAAAAAGTTACACCTGGTGTGAGTGAATGACTTTGCGTCTTTCCCAGTAAAATATGAGTCCTTTCTATCATTTACCATTTCCTATATTTTAATCTTTTGAGGCTACTGTCTGTCCTTCTGCTGGGGTACTCTGTGTGAAATTGCGTCTCTGTCTGTCTTCTCCTACCTAAGGTATTCTCTGATTGGCTTTAATAAAAATCCGTTGACCAAATAGCTGGACAAGTGAAATGCGGGACTTTCTCGGAGGAAGAAAGGAACTCTGGGAAGGAAAAAAGAGAAATGGCTTCTCATCAGAAGACATCAAAAGAGGCAGGTGTGATTCTGGGCCTGGAAGGTATAGCTGGATGGGGCTAGGTGGTTGGATAGTTTAGTTAAGCTAGTTAAGCTTAGTCAAGCAAGTTAAAAGTGTCCAGTTAAGGCCTAAGCTTTGAAATATTAAAACATCTCTGTGTGGTTATTTGGGAAACTAGCTGGTTAACAAATAACTGCCACCATGTTCATTTCAAGCATTAATTAATATATTCAGAATAGTAATATTAATTAATAATCATTTGAAAATCCTTTTAGTCTCTAACATTCACGGTTCTTTCAAAAGGCCTGACAAGATCTTTGACTATATAGACAAAGAAGCACCTAAATTATTTTCATAAAAATATTATACTCTTTCATTCTTTTTTACTGTATGGTGTTTTGCCCGACTCTATGTCTGTGTGTCGTGTATGGAGGTGAAAAAATGGTGTTGAATACCCTGTAACTAGAGTCACAGACTATTGTTAGCCATCAGTGCTTGTTAGCCTGAGTCCTCCAGAAGAACAGTCAGTGCCCTGAACCACAGAGCTATCTTGCCCTGTGTAACAAGGCTGTTACACAGATCTATGTAACAGTCTTCATGGATACAGAAGCAGAAAGAAACTGAAGACTCCAGATGGAGCTGTGTTACTCACTGTCTTTTTTTTTTTTTTTAACATTATAAGTCTGTAAAATAATCTCACATTATAAGTCTATAAAATGAAATAACCATAGGTTTTTGATGGTTATTTTGGTGTTATGTAAAATTCACCTTGATTAAAAAAAGAAAAAAAAAACCAGTTCAACAGCCAATAGGAAAGGAGGGAGGAAGCAAGAGAGGGTGGAAGGGAGGAAGGGAGGGAGGGAGGGAAGGAGGGAGGGAGAAAGGACTGAAGAGCGGAAAGAAAAGAAAACTCCATATCTATTTGCAAGGGGACCATACCTATAATCTATATCCCTCAGATTCAGTCCAACTTGACTGTCAGTGTTTAAATACAGTGGAAACATGATCTGTCAGGCAATGTAAGGAGTAATTTGTCATTGGACTCAGAGGAAGTTCTCCTTACTGTGTTCTAAGAGTGCCCAAGGAGCCTCTATTCTATCCAATTGTGAATGAGAAATCCAAGACCCCTATCCTGGAAATTCCATCCTCAGGATACCACCCTGAGATGCCCTGGATCATGTGGTCCAGGAAATGAAGGGATGCAAGGGCTGGATCCTCAGAGGTGTAGCCCAGCAACAGGATCCATCAGCACCGAGGCAGAAACATCTTGGGTCTTTGTGTATAACACTGGAATTCTACTTCCTGCCATGCAGTTACAGTGGCTTCCATTTTCCTCCCTACATGTTCTTAAGTCTCCCAGACCAAGCAACCAGGTTAGTTATGGTCACATGGCTAATGTACACTGAAAAATAAAAATTCCCAGTGGACTGAGTCTGGGAAGTTCGTTACCAGGGAGCTGCTTGTCTTTTAATTAGAGAAAAATCCATTATTCCCTTTTCTTGTGCATTAGCCTTTACTCTGTTTTAACACTCAAGTAAGTAGGGAAAATTATTCCATGGGACTTGATGAATATGCAAATGTTAGCAATAGCAACATAGAGTCAATTATAATTAAATTTATCATGTTTCCAGCTTGGCCTGATTCATTACGAGAAGGTTAAGTATTCAGGCAACTTTGTATTAATTCTAGAAAACAGTTTTGCCCTCCCTTTCCTTCCCAGGAAACACTATTAAGAGTCAGCCTGTGGCTGTAATTTAAAATGCATACGGGTTGGAAACCTGACAGGAGGAACTACCCCACAAAATAAGAGGAAATATTTGGCATTTTCATTGGCCCATTTCAGAGTCTAAGTTAGTGTAACTCCTTGAAAATGCGTCAAAAATTAGCCGTCCAAATCTTGATACTTTTGTGGTGACATGTGCAAAAAACTTGAATTAACATATGGCCCCCCACAGCCACACACGAAGTGTATAAACTTTCAACAGACTAAGTCATGCGACTGCAGTATGGGAAAGCTGTGCATCTCCATCAAGACTCGGCGTCTATAAGCCCAGGATAAACATACCTGTGTCAATATGTGTGCGTGAACTAGGACCATTACTTACAATACCATCGCCTGTGCTCTTTCTTAGAAAGGTGTAATTGGTTTTTGTTTTTTTTTTCTTCCTTCTTTTTCTACTCACACTTTGAAAAATGCATCCTCTTGGTGCACTAATCCATGAGCTTTTCAAATTGGTTCCAACTGTGCCTTTAACTCCACCTTAAACTTTGCCCCTAAAATGTCACCCTTCCCTCTGGAACCTTCTGCAACACCTTCTTTTGTTATTAATTAATTACTTAACTAATTCTTATTCCATGGCAGTTTCATTCATGCACGTATACAATATATTTTGGTCATTTTTACCCCCTATGGTCTCCTCATCTGCCCACAGTCTTGCTGAACTCCTTCTGAGCAAGACTCTCTCCTACTTTCATGTCTTTTGCTTTCCTGACTGTGACCCACTAAGTTTAATTAGTGTTGCTTGGTTGTGCATAGGGGTGAGTAGCTTACTGGTACATGGGCCGCTCCTCAGTGGCTGATCACTGCTTGTAACCAGCCTGCAGGCACTACTGTCATAGGACTGTCCCTTCCTAGGCACTCTCTGCTTTGCTCTCCCCAGATCCTAGCTTTTCACTAGGGCATCTCTGAGTCAGCCCTCTTTACCGAGGCTCTCTATCCTCCACTGCGGAGACTGGATTGTCTTCATCTGCTGTGTAAAGAGTGACTGACTTCACTTGTCTGACTTCTCACCAACTGCACGCCATGTTTTCTGTGACTATGGTATGTTTCCATTGCTCATCTGTATCCCCACTAGATCCTGGACAAATTAATAATTTTCTCTAGACATACTTTGAAAATTGAGCAACACAATTCTATTAAATGTGGCACAATGGAAAGGGGGAACCACTTTCTTAAGCTTTGTTCTGTGCATTATTTATAAACCATAAAATTAAATTCTGTGATCAAAGGCTGCTTTTGAAATGAGCAAGAGAAATAGAATTACATTTCTGTGAGCCCGGCATTCTGTGAATGAACACACCATTAATTACAGCAAGGCTAGCTGTTCATGTAACTAACAAGGGCCATGGGTCCAGAATAGTTGTCCTCAAAGCCATTTTCTGCTTCTTTATCAGCATACGGCTTTGGGAAGTGTCTCAAATAAGTTAAATGCACCTTGTCTTAGTTTGGGTTTTACCACTGTGAACAGACATTATGACCAAGGCAAGTCTTGTAAAGGACAACATTTAATTGGGGCTGGCTTACAGGGTCAGAGGGTCAGTCCGTTATTATCAAGGTGGGAACATGACAGCGTCTAGACAGGCATGGTGCAGGAGGAGCTGAGAGTTCTACATCTTCATCTGAAGGCCGCTAGTGGAAGAGTGGCTCCCAGGCAGCTAGGACGAGCTTCTCGAAGCCCATACTCACAATGACACACCATTACTACAAGGCCACACTCCCAAATAGTGCCACTTTCTGGGCCAAGCATATTCAAACCATGACACACCCCAAACTCCAACTTTGACAATAGTCATAAGCCTACATCATAGGTTTATTATGCTATGCATAAGAGTCAAATGGGTGAATTCACCTAAAACCCTTAGCAGAGCAGCTCATGCAGGGCACGTCTCCTCTGTAAGCTCTGTGTTGTGTAATGATATAGAGTATCCACTAAGGGAGAGGACACAGAACATTACAAACACTAATGGTTAATGAGGATGGAGATCTGGACACTGCTGTTAGAATTCAATCTCACTGTAGATTGATTAAACTACAATAGATATCAAAACCAGAACATTTTTTCCCACATTTCATGTGATCTGACATTTTTTCAGTTTATATATTTTAATTAGTGATGTAATCGATCTAGCAATCTAAGAAACTGGTAGCTGATCAAAAAATAAATGGCTGCTTTTAAAATCATATGACTTGCTTTATGCATAATGTCGATATAATATTAAGGTGAACTCAATTCTATATGGAAGATTATTGGCCAAGTCACTAGAATAAATCACTTCCATTCTATCCTTACTGTTTTTTATTGGAAACAGTAGAAAACAGCCATGCACCTTTATTGAAAGTGTGGAGCAGAGTAATTGAAAAAGGGCTACAGGGATCCTAATCCACTATGGAAGTCTAAAGCCCTGCCGAGACTCCTACTTATAGCTTCATACTTAAAGTTTCCTGTGACAAGTACTCAATGTCTCAACTTTCAAAATTTGCCATCAAGGAACTGTCCTTGTGGTCTCTTCCTAGAATTCTCATCAAAATCAAATTAGATAGTAGAGTTAAATGTAAACCTTTCTTTCTACTGCTCCTTTAATTACCAATGAGTCAATACTGATGCTTGCATTTGTGTGTAGGAAAGAAGTATGCTGTCACAATGTCACTGTTAACAGACTGCAGACATGCCACAGAGAAAAGGCCTGACCCCCTATCTGGAAACATTTTTCAACAACTATCTGTAACTGTCTAAATTAGCTAGTACTTATTAACTATATACAAAATATCTATTTACAATCCTGATTCTCCAATTAAGCTGCTAGCTCTTTAAAATATCTGTGTCATTCTATTGAGCTAGCCTACCTTTCAAGACACATATCTCTCACCAGAGCTCCTTCTATAAAGGCTCTTCCTAAGGGGTTGGAGGTGGGGTCTATCAAAGGTCCAATTGCTTATAAAAGAACGAATTTCACTTTTACGTAGGGGGTAGATTGAAGCCACCTAGAGACTTTCTGGGTGAAACAGCAAAGAACACAACACCTTCTCCAAGCAGCTTGCCTTAAAATAGACAGGAACTTTATACTCTTTAGCATTTTTATCTATGGTGGCTTTTAGAGATACACCCAAGCTGCATCTCTTCAGCACACATCTAATTGCATCTAACAAACACAATATCACTACGTTTTTGTATATTGCCAACAATTAGATTTTCAATGTACAATAATTAAATATCCTGTAACAGCTGTCTATCTAACAAGCAGTATAATAAGCAAATTCTACTCAGGGAGCTCTTCTTACTGCTCCAGGGAACCTATTCCCTCTATGATTTTGTTCATAGGGCATCAGTTACAGGAATGTTAAGCATTGGATATCTATTGTTTGCCTTCTGTTACCAGGGCAGTGAGGTAAGAGTGGTGAACGAGTAGCTAAATGGTGGGGTCTCTGTTGCTCATGGGCTCCTGTAAACTGGGGACAGGATCAACTTGCACAGTATAGAGGTAATGACTAAAATATAACTCAAAGAAAGAGGCTAGGTGACTGAAGATGGTGGGACTGTGGGGAAAGCCCTCTAGTGAGACAGGAGGCATCAAAGGGCATTCCTAACTGGAGAAAACATATGGTGCAGGCCTGATTTCTGTGAGCACCTTAGTTCAAGGCAGAAGTGTCTTCTCAGAGTGGGTCCAGAAAGACCTTTGGTCCTCCTACTGCCACCTCCACCATGACCAGTAAAGCTCACAAACATGCCCCATGGAGAAGAAAGATGAATGTAGTTGCCAGGTCCCCACTAAACGTTGCAGTACTCTTCCTTTTGGAGATAATCATGAGAGGTCAGTACCTTGTCAGAGCATAAAGAGTATCCACTGCACAAGGCTGGTGGCTTCAGCCCAGCTGTCTTTGGAAGCCATGGCTGAAAAGAGAAATAGATCACACCACAGCACCGGGGCAGGAGATGAAATAACCTGGGATTCTTACTGTAGCCTCTACAATAACTCCACAGTAGTGGGATGAAGTGTGAACTTTCAGAGAGGATACAGTCTTGGTTTGCTTCAAGTGTGTTTCTCCCAAGGTTCCTGTACTGTGTTCCAGACTAGCAACAATGGAAGACTGTAGAACATTTTGGGGGTGGGGCCCTCTAAGAAGCCAAGCCCCTTAGTTCACTGGAGAACTGCAGTTTTCTTAGAAGGTAGTTTTCTAGAGACCAAATTGTCATCAAAACATCGAAGGAGCAGGCCCTTCCTGATGACAACATGATCTCTCCCTCTCCCTCTTACTCCTGCTGTTTGTTCATGAGGCTGCCTCAGAACCTGCCCCATGCTGTGTGAACATTCAACATCCAAAATGTGTTGTAGATGGGCTTGGTGTTGTTTATACTTTGATACTAATTCCGTTCTCCTGCGAGGGAATGTGGACAAGAAATGAGTCACGTACTCAGGTGACTTCAGGTGACTTCTTGTGAATCAATCCCCTAATCAATAAAGGAGACAATCACTGGGCGAATAGGAGGGACTTTGGGTTGGATAAGGCAAGTGGAGGAGGAGGAAGAGGAGGAAGAGGAGGAGGAGGAGGAGGAGGAGAGAGCACGCTATTGGAATGAGAATAGCATAAGGGCAAGATGTAGCTGCTAGAGTTTTCCAGTATCATGGCAGATCCTCAAGGATTTGCCACCAGAGGAATCAGATTTAATAAGACTTGCAAGATTAGGTTTTAGTTGTTGCACCCAGAGATTGAGTTACCATTGTATCTGAGCTACATTTGTGTGGTGTTTTTCTTCTTGTGAAGACTCGACTGGGTTCCAGAGAGAAAGGTACAGCAGCAAAGTTATTGTCAATATCCTTAGGATGACTCTCCTCAGGTCCTTAGACCAACAGGCAAAACAGCTCTCACCAGGGAATACCCAGGCTCAGAATTACTTGACAACTGGCTAATTGGAGGGGACAGTGTGATGAAATGTCTCTCAGCTAAGCCACTGACAGAGTAATATGCTGCTCCACCTCTACCACATGCCACCACAGCCTTTGTCAAAACACTTCAGAGTCAAATCAACCATATGTCCTTTCCACAAGGGTTCCCTGTCGTTCAGCAAAGGAACAAAAGGGATATTTATTTAACAAAAGTGAAGCTACAAAATATGACAGGAAATCAGCCAACTCAACCACACTTACTTTAAACTTCATCACAGAACAATTAAGGCTATTCTGCATATTGTAAGATGATACTTTCGGGAGAAAATGTGCTGTCTCCTTTAAAGTTTCTTCTACAACACACATTTGTTGGCAGCAACGGAAGTCCTTAAACTGAGGGTAGAGTGATTTGTAACATAGTCAAGTTCAGAAGTCCTATTTTAATAATGTGTAATCAAAGCCTGGACAGTTGTTAAATATTGTGTTTTCCAATGGCTCACACATTAACACTGACAAGCAATTGCTTCATCGGTCCATAGCTATTAAACATTTACTATTGAATTACTGATTTAAACGCATTTAAGTTTCATGCATGGAGGACCATTTCTCATAAATGGGTAAACGTAAACTCTGCCAAATTCAGATATTATAGCATAAATACTCTAATCAGTCTACATGAATACTAGGATTTTTGTAGAAATGACATTTTAATGTCACTATAAATGGTAAATACAGTACTTTGGGCATGTTTTATTGGGGTGTAAATACTAAAATATTAATCTAAGGTATTGGAAATTGGATTAGAAGAAGAACGGCTAAGGATACATTCAGGGCAAAGTGATGACCCAGGAAACCTGAAACCCCATTTGTAAAAGTCAGACTGATCCTGCTGACACACACGGTGGAGGCTAAAGAACACTTGCAGCAGCAAGAACAGATGTGAACTTCCTGGATGCCAGGCCCTGTGCTGAGAATGCCTGTCCCATTTCCTCTTCACAGTGGCTCAAGAAAGGTGTGTGAGGCTCAGCGCCTGGAAGAACACTAGGCTGAGCCTGGGTGCTCTCAGTCAGACTGTGGCAAAGTGGCAATGTCTTCCTCTGTCTTCCCATTCCTTTCCCTTCCAGTTCTCTCTCTCTTTTGAAGAATATTTGGAGTAAATGTTTCTAAATTAATTTCCATCATACTTAAGGACTAAGCATTGAGTTCAGAAGATATTGTAAGCTTCGATTTCTCAATCTGCAGAACTACTATGTCTAAAGATAACAAAAAAGTGAAAGTGACTTAGCAGAATCGTTTGAGACGTGAGAGAAGGAACCAGGCTATGTAGAACCAAACATATAAATACAATATTAGGATTAAAAACTACCTTAATGCTGATGTATAGGAGTTAATAACTTACCATACTGCTCGTATGAAATGGAAGGATTTTAACAGTTTTCCGGGGTCAAGTAAGTTTTATTATTGTACTGAGATCATATATTCAAGGTTTGTAGGAAAATGGAATGAATTGCTAAACAGAGATGATGTGTGTTCCTTGTGATGCACAAACTTACAGAACTCCATATCCAAGAGGAAATGGTTAAAACCGCATCTTCTGGGAGGAGTCATCAGTGTGGTCAGAGGATCTCACTGGAGGAGGAGCCATCATCTGCCTTTTAGCAGGAGAGTAGCCCTGGTTTCCCTTGCACATTTCATGTTGTGGAACGTGTGGTGGCAAAAATGTGAGTCAGCTGGCCATGCAGCATTAACAGTCAGGAGAGCGCACACACACACACACACACACACACACACACACACACACACGCAGAGGGGGGAGAGGAGGGGAGGGAGAGGGGAAAGGGTAAAGGGAGAGGGAGAAAATGAATGAATGATTTACTCCTACTCAGCTAGCTTTCTTTTGTTGTGCAGTCCAGGACCCTACTGTTCACACTTGGTCTGGCTAGGATCCTCCTAGATTTTATTATTCATGAGAGTCAAAAGAATGAACTCACCCCAAACTCTTAGTCAGGGCAGTACACAAGACTGACTCATTTATTTGTGCTTCTCATTGTGCAATGACATAGACTTTCCACTAGGGGGCAAAACAGGTCTCACTCACTTTAAACACTTAATAAGGAACAGGGTACAGATCTGGGCACTTCCTCTTATAAGCCTGACCCACAGCCTGCTGCAGTGGAAAACAGGTTTCCAAGTCAATAGACATCAGACAGAACATTATTGTCTCTGTATGAGCTCAGTTGTATTTTACTCAGAGGTATAATTGGATCCCATGGAATTGTGCCTCTCACATTTCAGGTGTGTCTTCCTACCTTAATTAACGTGACCTAGGGATCCCTTCTAGGTGTGTTCAGAGACTTTGAGTCTTTCCCAAAATATGCCACAAGTTGGCGAAGAACACCTGCTGTTTTCCTTACAGTGTCCATAGTTGGGAAATATTTTCTTCCAGATGGGTTCTTGGAAGAACAAAGCAAAGTGATACAGAAATGTTCAAATTACTGCCTGCTTTGAATCTTGTAGCTCATCCCAGAACAATCTTTTTCACAAATGAGGCAGCTACCCTAACAATGGTAGACACCTGTGCCTTCACCATCATGCTCATGACGACGTACATCAAGCAAGAGAGACACAGAAGTGTGGCTTAAACACACCCGTGAAGAAAAATCAAACTCCAGTGAGTTCACCTCTTAGGACTCATCCATTTAAAGATATTTTATCTTAAAGTTAGAGACTCAATGCTTGTGGAAATGGCCTCACTTATGCAGTTATCTTAGTTGTCCATTGTATTAACTGAGTTTTCCAGTGAGCATCCTTTATGTTTGAAAGATGTCAACCTATGCTATTCAAATGCATATACTGGGCAAAGATCTAAATGAACCAGTGAGGCCGTGGTATGGAGAGAAGAAGCTTAAACGTTTTGTTTCCTGTGTTTTCTATGTTGAAGCCTGGGAGTTTAAATGAAAAAAATAACATTTAGGTGTCATAGTTATGCTGATTTTCAGTCTAGAGTCACTGAATATCTACATTTCTAAGCATGCCTTTGAGGGAGTTTCTAGATCAAACAAATTAAGGAGAGAAAGACCCACCTTAAATATGGCTGGCATTACTCTAGGAGAGAGTTCATTAATAACACAAAACCAGAAAACCAGCTAAATGGCAGCATCCTTCTCTCCCTGCTCCCTGGCTGTTGACGCACCATGACCAGCTGCTCCATGTTCCTTCTCCCAGGCCTTTCCCACTAACATAGACCACATACCCTTGAATGTAAGCCAAAGTAAACTCTTCCTCCCTGGTTTCTTCTTAAAGGGTGGTTTGTCACTTCCCAATACTTAAGTGAGCTTTCTTATCAAACTAGAGGTCATACTGGTGGATATGATCCTTTTATGTGAGTGGCATTTATAATACAGCATGAATTACACAATGCAAATTTTTGAACCAAATAATTTCTGAAAAATTCATTAAATATTTTTAGAATATAAAGTAGTCCTCAAACAAACAAACAAACAAACAAACAAAAAAGTAACCTGGTATAATACTCTGTTTTAATCAACCCAAAAGAGAGGTAAATAAATATATAAGTCCCACTCATATCAATAAGAGTAATTTTCACTAGTGGAGACCCTTAGCTAAATTTAAATCAATTGCATTGACAGTCAATAGTATTTTTACAAGGAGCCATTTTAACATGGCTAGGAGTAGACCTGTACAATGTAAACTGAAGTTGGCTCAGTCTGCCCTGGAGGACCCACGCTGACCACAGTCGTGGGTGCTGGGGCACTTCCCAGCCATGGTTATGAAATAAAAACAGTCTGTATATGTTCTAGCTCTGCTGCATACCACATCAAGACAAGAAGTGATACTTGCCAGTTTTCTCATGTTTAATGTTTGAGTCAAGAGGCAGTGCCCTGACAAGAACACACAGAGCAAGGTATAGTTTCACAAGTGCTCCTGATGATGACACTAAGGTGGCAAAGAAGCAGTCATGAAGCTCTCTCTCGCAGCAGTGAACCTCAAACACATGCATGTTCAGAACCCTTAGAAAGACACCCAAAGCCATTAGCAGCTGGGCCCTATCCCTAGTCCAGCCTTATTGTCTACAACAATCTTGGTAGGTCCCTTCCTGTCTGTTACAATTCCTAGACTCACGCCCCTTCACTTGATGGTGGTTCTGACAATGTCACACCATTCAGCAGACCTCAGGGAGGAAGTAAAGGAAGAGGTACAGAGGCTGCTGGGGGGATGGGGGGCAGCTTTTTACCAGGGCCATGGCGCATGTGCAGGAGGCAGTGTTTGGGCAACAATGGAAATTGTTGGGCAGCTATTGCTAAAGCATCTTGTTGTTGCGCTGAGTCCTTCAGGGACTGGCTGTGAAGGTGACTGATTGTCAGCATTGTCATGGGGTCCCTTTGGGGCTGCCCACAGAGGTGCCTGATTGCTAGCACCAATCCTATGTTCCACACAGTCCAATTCCACATCCTTTCTTTACCTGGCTTGTTTTACTTAATGTCACCTCCTACACATTCATCTACATTCTCACAAATATGCTTTTTCTTTCTTTAAATGATGTACAGCTTCACAGGAAAGTCTGTCAAATCTTCTGGGTCTGGTGACTGAAGATGTATGCCCCACCAACCACCGCGAAACCTTGGGTGACTGTCTGGGTAGCCAGTAAGTCTCTGTCATGTTTATAGACTCGGAAGCTGCTTCGTCTTCACTTCCTGCTTACGCAGGTGAACTTTATCCTTCTCGTGTCTCTGATGGAGCTAAAGACTAGTTATAGTTTTATCAGTTTATTAATCGAAACCTCTGTAGTTATCTTCATTGGTAACATTCTGACCGCAGGCCTCGCTCTCCTAGAGCTACATGTCTGCCTTACAGTTTTCCTCGTTACCAGATTCCAAAAACAGAAACTCAAAGAAGAGGTGTGAAGCTTTCAAAGGTTGGATGACATAAAACCTTAAGTTGTGAAGAATTTAAGGAAGTATTTTCGGGTGTAAGGAGACGGTTTAAGGGTAGGAAAAATGCAAGTTATGAGAGTTGGACAGTGTGATCTTAAGTTATAGGAAGGAATTTTAAGGTTGGTAAATGCAAGTTGTGAAGGTTAGAGCGTAAATGGCGATAAGAAAATTATTTACGGTATATATGCTTCAGACTTCTTTCCCTCGCTAACCTGGCACAAACCTTCTACAGAACTCTGAACACACAAGATAGCATAGATGGTGGAGTACTTTCTCTAAAGATGCCAAATCCAAATGGACCGGCCATTGTGAATATAATTCTTGCCCTGATAGTCTCATATTTGTTCTTATTGTATATAGTTTACGAATGTCAGAGATAAAGCCATTTTGGGACTTAAAGGGGGAGATACTGGGATGACCTGTACCCACATACATTGTAGCAAATGGCTGTGTAGGTAGGTCCCTGTACTTTCAGTTGTTAATTGCTTTGCTGGTAGAGCCAAGTGCTGGCAGGATATTTGGTATTGTCTTTTCTATGTTTTGTTGCTTTCTTTCTATATGTATTTGTCATTTCCTCTCCTGCCCAAAAAAGAGGATTCTCTGAGATTATCACGTTAAAAAGCAAGCAGTCTAGCGGTGGTGGTGAAGATCAAGTAGCCATCAATGCCAAAAGGCAACAAAGAGAGATGGACCAGCTGTTGTCCTACTGCTGATTGGTTCGGGCTGGATGAATAAGGAATGTGACTTTCTGTAGGCTGGGAAAGAGCAACCAGGCACACAGAAGGGAAGAAGAGAGAAGCGGGCAGTACAGAAGCAGAAGGATACAGAGCAAGGAGGTAGAGCAGTGAGAGCCACATGGAAAGATGCAATGGCAGAGAAGCCAGATCAAGTTAGGAGGCTAGCTTAGAGATTGCTCCAACAAACAGGCCAACAGCTTTAAACTATATAGATTTCTCCATGTCTTTTTTTAATTATTAAACCTCAAGTGGGACCCCCCAAATTCCAGAAATACCAAACTACAGATACTACACATTCTTAGTATTTTTCTATCATCAGTTGGTGCTTGGGTTTCGACTTCTTGACTATTAAGATTATCACAACAACATGAACATGCCAATTGTTTCTTTAATACACAATTATTTCCACTGGATGTGTCTATAAATAGGATTGCTGTAAATAGGATTGTTCTTCTATTTTTTGTTTGTTTTAGAAGTCTGCATTTTTCTGCAGTGGCTCTATCACTACACAACCATCCATATCATTCTTGGGTTGTCTTTTCTCCAAGCTCTCATCAATATTATGATTTCTAGTTTATTCAATGATAGCTTTTTTAGATAGTACAAGGTCAGTATCATTGTGGAATTTGTAGTCAAAGTATGGTAATTTGGAGTTAGATAATAAACAAATTATCTAACAAAAAGACCTAATGCACAATACAGGTATTATGGGTGGGTTAACTAATTTGATTGGATAATCATTATGTGATCAATATTTCTATCGATCACTACATTATATAACCAGGATGCATTTGATCTTTATTAATTAAGTAATTTACAGAAATGACAAATGAGTGAAAGAATGATAAAATAAACAGAAAGTTATGTTACTAACATCAAGACACATCATTCCCAGGCAGAATGTATAATCTCTTCTGTGGACCATCATGGTAGTATGGGGTCTACTATGCAATTTTTCTCATTACATGTCAACATGCCCAACACAGTACTTGACACATAGATGATATTCTTAGAACTAGTTCCTGACTTGAGATGAGAAAAATTTCATTACAGTGATTATGATCATGGAGTAGGAATAATTAGTTTCCTTGATATTTAAAAGTGCCACTCTGAAAATGAGAAATATATTGCAAGAAGCCATAAACTATATAATGAATGTGGAAAAATATATTAACAGTCATGCACTAGTAGTGATGCACACTCAATACAATGAGAGAACTGATAAGTCAGTAACAAGTAGATTTCTCAACAGAATAATGGTTTGTAATTTATGCAAACTTTAAGGGACACCCTCAGAACTATGATTAAAATATATGATCATGTCTAAAATCTGCAGTGAGAGGAGTATATGAAGGCAGTGAAAAGAATGACTCAAAGTCAATCATGAGTACAAGCTGATGGCCTGTGTCATGCTTGAGACAGCTCTCTCTGGACATCTCCAAACAGCTCATCCAGATAGCTCAGTTCTCACAGACCAAAGCCCAGTCTTTTATTTACATATCAGTTCAGTCACTTACTCCATGTTCCCTTTTGATTATTCCATGAATCAGTATTCTACGACCTCAGCCTCCTGATTCAAGTACATTCTTCTTCTTTTTCTTCTTTTCCTTAACATTGCAAATGAATTCAGAGATATGCCTGCCTTTGTAAGCACAGACAATAAGTTTAGCTGTGTAGGATCCTGTCCTGAAATTACCATTCTCACATCACCTGGGCCTGATCCTAAACTTTCTCTGTCCCAGGTCAATCTTGAACTCAGGAATCTGTCTGCCTTTGTAAGCACAAACAATGAACTTAGCTGGGTGGGATCTTGCCCAGTGATCAGTACTTCCTAAATCTCTTTATCTCCTTTCTTAGCATCTTTCTGACAAGCTGGCTCATAGGGCAGCTGCCTCTGTTCTTTTAGATTCATGAAGCTTGTTATACAATTCATATTGCATATTATATTTTGCACAGTCAAGAAATTATATATTTTTGAATTCATTTTTTAAGTGTTTTTTTTCCCCACAGTTTTAAAGGCTGTCCTGAAGGTCTCATCATTTACCATTTTGCTGAGACATTAAACACACCCTTGCCTTCTCATGCTGTCTCTGATTTTCATGGAATCCTTGAGCTTGGCAGAGAGGACATTCCTCAATAACCTTGGCAGGGAGAATATTTCCTGAACATACAGTAAAATATATATTTTTTATATAAACTAGCCTCATGTCCGGTAACTGTCAACACTCATGGAAGCCCATACCCTGCTGACTCTGTTTCAGGAGCAGGAAAACATGCCACTCCATCCCTTCCACATGGACAAGCAGGACTTGGTAATCCACAGGCCATTTTTATATTGATGGAAACTACAAAACCATAGCTTTGTCTGGTTGTTTGTTACAAAAAACTGTCACGGTAGATTATCCTTTCTTAAAACTAGGTAGTAATGGGAGAGGTTTTAGAAGGGAGGACATGATAGAAGTATATTTATGAAAATATTTCAATGAAAAATAAATACTGAGTCAATAGAAATAAATTTAAAAAGTCTCAAAAATAGGTAATATTAATCATACAAAACATGAAAGGCAGATAAACAGAGATTAAATATTTCAAGTTGCTTCAATTGATAAAATACATACAGTGGATTCATGTGTGCTTCTTGGAGCATGAGGAGGAAAAATTTTGCCTCTCAGAGAGGGTACTTTCTAGAGATCTCAGTGGTTACTACAAGCTGGAGGAGAGAACTGGCCATGTACTAGGCAGAAGGCAAGACTCCTCTAAAAATTGTTAGATGGTAGCCGTTTTCTATAGTTGGCTTTGTGACTCAAAATACCTTTAAGACTGAGACTGGGAAACTAAGATATAAAATGTCCATTGAAAACTGGGGAGAAATCTGAGCATGCAATTGTGTTGTCCTACTGAAAAGTTTGCAAGTAGTGTTAATTCAATGAAAGTGAGCACTGAAAGATACATGAAAATTCCACAGTGACATTGTTTATAATGGGGAAAATGTGAAACTCCCTAAATGGGCCATCAAAAGTAGATGTCTAAATAAAACATAGGCTATGCCTTTAAATCGTGGGATGCTACTTAAAAAAATTCATCAATACACACACAGAAAAACATAACGCAAGATAACTTCAGCAGCACATAAGGGAAAAAGCACCTTGAGAAACATACTCTTTGTTTGTCTTCATAAAAATTTCAAAAATGGCCAAAGCAGATCCAGAGTACATGACATGAAGATAGTATTTTCTGGCTGTGGGAAGAGAAAGAGAGGCAGGAAATTGCAAGTGTGGAGCTGTGTTTGCATGAGCTTTTCAGAGACACCCTCCTTAACTGACCTAAAGCTATGTTTTCAAGTCAGTTTAGTTAGAGTAGATTTAATGCATGTTAAGAAAATGTCTCAGATTTAAATTTACAAATAAGAATGGCATTCTTCACATTTATGTCACCATCAGTATTATTTACTTAGGAATTGATGTTCTTTAAAAGAATTTCCAACATTGTTCTTTTGTGTTTTAATTTATACATTAAAATATACATATTTATGGGAAAACATAGGCTTAACCAAATGTGTATAATGTCTACATAGGGCTAAGCTCTTAAGGCATTTACCTTTTATTTGTCATGAAAACATTCAAAAGCATTTGTTGTACCCACTTGGGGTGCTCTGTGTATTTCTCCCCATACTCAACCTACTATGCAAGGGAGAACCAGAACTCACTTCTCCTAATTGTAGTACATCATCCACTGTCCAACCTGTCTATGATCCTTCCTCCCTCATCTCACCCAAATACTACTGATCTTATGATGTAGGATTTGTCTTTCCAAGCCTGGCTTATGTCACATAATTCATATTCTTAGGTAATGCTCAGAAATAAAACTGATTTTGAACCTATGACACCGAACATGTTCTTCATAGTCACAGTATTCCTGGTATGTGCAAGCTAGAACACACTTGTATTCTATCCCACACCTACTGAAGTATTCCAGATGTGAGCAGGCCAGATCTCACCTATAGTTTCTCCCATGCCTACTGTGGTATTACTGAGTGAGTCAGAGAACACCTGTATTCTATTCCACACCTGCTACAGAGAATCTCTTCGACTGGAAGCTTCCCACTGCCCCCACTGAGCTCACTACATAGCCTCTCTTCTCCACAATGAACATAAGCTCAATTCCCCAGCACATCCTTTCATACACTTAACTTTAAAATACATTCAATTTCTTCTTTACTTAAAATACTCTCAAAGAAATCCTGATAACTCCTGGGACTCATCAGCCGTGTTTCATGTCAACAAGAAAATTACCTGTTTATATGCAGAGCCCACATTTGAAAATACATGAAAGAGGAGTTTCATTCTTCAGAAGGTAATTTAGCTGCACAAATTGAAAGCAAGTGGATTTATACACATAGAAATAGACTTATGTGTCTTTTATTCTTTGAATAACTTTCTACATCACCCTGATTCTGAATTTGACAAAATTATCCACCTATTTTCTGCTTTCTTCATTTTTTTAAAAAATCAGAGTGAGAAACTGGGAGCTGAAATTCTATTGGAAGGAGCAGAAGAAACTTACAGGGCTACAGGAGGAACCTATTGAATAACCCCCTGCCATTTCCCCAGAATCTGATGAGAAGCCTGTGAAATGACCAAGAATGACCAAAAGCCACAGGGAGGACATCATCTGGAAGCCATAGTGCCCTACTGTGGCTCTGTGCCCTTGGTACCTGCGAGGAGAACACAGGTTCCCTATGTGGGTTTCCAGCTAAGCAAGTAAACTAGCTGATAACAAAAACAACACAAGACAAAACAAAACAAAGCCAATATTTACCAAGAAAACAAAACAGGAAAAAAATGTAATGAATTTCAGGACATGCTATATGTAGTGATTATAACAAAAATGAAAACTAGAAAATGTAAGTTGTGTTGTCCTGTAACTCTGAGAGGACACTGCCTCTGAAGGCAGTAATCAACTCCTCAAAGTCTAACATGGTGCTCTCTTACTGTCAGTATCCGCCATACCTCAAGAATACTACTTTATGCCATTTCACATGAACCATTTTCAGTGAATCTCAGTGGTGATGTCAGGGTGTCTGATTTAAAAAGGAAAAGCTGAGGCTTCATCCATTTATCTAGTGCTCAACCCACACACTGAGAGTGACAGAGTCTATGGTCATGATGGACAGGCCTGCCAAGAGACTGTAGATTCTGGCTCACTAATTCCCTATTTCTGATTAGTGGATACTTCAACTTTGAGAAATGCTCAGAAGCCAAAGTCTCTAATCTGCCTCTACTGAAGACTTTCTTTTACAGTTTAGAAGATTCTCCCTCTGGGAATGTCTGTCAACTAAGAGACGTTTAAATCAACACTTGTAGTAAGGTCATAGGAGACATGTCCACACAATGTCAGGCAATGCCAGCATGTGAATTTCCTTGGCTATGAGACGATGTAACAGTGAGGAACACTGTACACACACACACACACACACACACACACACACACACACACACACATACACACACGGGGGGCGGGGGGAGAAACTTAGATATTGAAACTAATAGTGAAATACAGAGCTGACCAAAATGTACATGTCTGACTGTCCATTCAGAACCTGTTGTCAGGATCATGTGACCCTAGTTCTATCTGCAGTAAAATTAAGAAAATCATGAGGGGCTTTTTTGAGAATATTCTTCTGAATATACATACATTTGAATATATTGTGTTTAATTTTAGATGAACATACAATTATATGATTCTTCGAGGTCTTATCAATGTTGATGTTATTTGTCCCTTGATCCTTTGTCTCCTTCTGTATTGACCTCTTTCTCCCTCCCAGATTGGAGCCCCCTCCCATTTTGATGTCTCTTGCTTCCCATCTACTGTGTTCTGCTAAACAAATTCCAACACCACCCCCTACCTCCATTATGTTCTTATACGTTCCTGGTTTCTGCAGTTACTCTATGTTGTACACTCACATCTGAAGAGTTTGAGCTAGAAATCACAGGCGAGAGAACACACAGCATTTGTTTTTCTGGATCTGGGTTACCTTGCTCAACATAGTATTTCCTATGTTCATCCTAGACCTGCAAATTTCATCATTTCATTTTCTTTACACTTTATGTAGTGTTCCACTGTGTATATGAGACACTGTCTCATTACACACTCATCTGATGAGGCACATTTAGGTTGTTTCCATTCCCTACTTACTGCGAATATTGAATATTGTGGCACGGAACATTGCAGAAAATCCTTGGAGTATATGATATCAGGCTTTTGGGGCATATGCCATGTAGTGGAATAACTGGGTTACATGAAAGATTGAGGGGTGGTTGTGGCTGCGTTGTCTGTTTGTCTGTCTGTTTGTTTTAGGATTTTTCCATACTGATTTCCAGAGTAGCTGCACCAGTTTTCATTTTTTCCAGCAGTGAATGAGCTGGATATTACATGAATTGTTTTCTTCATGACACCTAGCTTCTATGGCATCAGAAAATACTCCATAATGTGCCAAGGAAATGAGGCAGTTAATAGTCCTACTCTGTTGTAGAAAATATTTAATCCCAATCTGGGGCTTATACCCTACCTTTGACCATTTAGCTCCTGGATAAAAGACACATATAAACTTTATATTTGTAACAAGCCTTAATCAGCACAAGAACTGGGAGACATCTATCCTTTATGTTATTATGTCCATTTCCCAGCCAACAATCCCGTTATATAATTTGGCATGTTTCGTCTGGGCTGCTCTTAACTCCAATTAGCCAACCTACATGGCCATTATTTTAAGATTCTTACCCCATCGTGGCGTTTTTTCTCTCCTCCTTCTTCTTCCTCATTGTCTCCCCACTCTCAGGCCAGGAACACTAAGCATCATCTATCTCAATTCTGCCCAGTTATACGCTATAGGCATCTTTATTTACTAATTAAAAACAACTTGGGGGCAAGGTCACACAGTGTCACTTGAGTCTAGGTGTGGACTGTCTTATCTCTGGGACAATCAGATCTTGGGGGCCTGCACTTAGTATTACAATACATAGCAACACACAGGACCTCAATACTACCCAACTGCAACACACATTAACCAAAAACTTGACCAGCGTGGTAAGGTAGTCATAAGGGGCACAGTAAGCAGCACTCAGCTGTTTAACTGAACTTAGGTCCACTCAGAAGAAAAACCAAAAGCATTCCTGGTAGTAGAAGCCTAGCCAATTTCCTGGGACAGCATAGGCCCTAGCAACGAATCTATTCATTTTACTGGAGCAGCATAACCCCTTAATACATTCTGAATCTTATCTTTATACCTATATCCTTTATCAAAGGTGCCTTGCTTTAGGAGATCATGACAGCAAAACAGAACTGGACACGATGCTAAGCTCAACATATTGTGGGAAGCCAGCCCCACTGGCTACATCTACATCATAGACACTACATCAATGGCTCTAGAAAAATTGAAAGAGCCAGAATACCAGGAAGTCTGTGATGAACCAGTCTCTCTGAGAAATGTCTACACAAACAAGACTGGAACAATGGTCATATCAGTGGGCATATTGACATGGAAGGAAGAACATTTCAAGGGACCCCACTTCTAGACAAGGAACTATAGGCAAATAATGACTGCTGGGAGAGGGAGAATTATATTCTGCCAGGGATGAGCTCCCTAACTGGTTTTCCAATGCAAAATTGTCAGCCCTGAAACTATAAACACACAAATAACAGAAATGAGCTCAGCAGGTTATACTTATCTATTTGTGTATAATATACATACATATACACATATGTAACAAAAATAAATAAAAGGATGCTGTCAGGTTGAGAGTGTTGAGAAAGGAAGGAGTTGGGAAAGTACAGCTATCTGGGCGGGACTGAAGGGAGGAGAGGGTTAATGATGGAATTCTTTTTTAATTAAAACATATAGATTTTTAAAGTAAAAAATTTAAAAAGGATATCCTTTTGAATAAATGAGTTGTGCCAGAGAACTATTTTGAATACTTTAATGGAAAGCTATTGGAATGAAATAACAAAAGTGGATTATAATATTGAGCATTAGTGGAGAAAAATTAACAATGTGAATCGTTCCAGTAAGATGCATCTTTTAGTGCAATTACTGTTAGAGAATTCTAAGTTTGCAAAGGTTAAAGCCCTTTGCTCTCATCTGATGGGGACTTCCTAAAGCTGTTACAAAAAAGAAAAATTAGATTCCAAAATCTATTAATTTATGCTAACTATGTGAATATTTAGAATCTACTTTGCAGCATGTTTACTGAGAAAAAACTAAGAGGTTATGCACTATAGCCGACCTGTGTATTCGTGAATGGGGACAAGGGAAATAATGAAAAGAAATAGGAGATTGTGTTCACTGCTGGTGAATACATGGCTGGATATAAACCAGTGAAGCAACTGTAGAAATCAGTGTGGAGATGGCCCACAAAACTAAAAGTAGAGTTTCAATATTACCCAGCCGTAACTCTTTTGAGCATACCATATCTGTTTACTATTGGTGGTTTGAATAAGAACGGCCCCCAGAGACTCAGATTTTAATGCTTAAGCACCAGGGGGTAGCACTATTAGGAGGTATGGCCTTGTTGAAGTAGGTGTGGCTTTATTGGAGGAAATGTATCCCTAGAGGTGAGCTTTCAGGTTTTAAATACTCAAGCCAGGTCACTCTCTTTTCCAACTACCTGTCAATCTGGATGTAGAACCCTCAGTTCCTTCTCCAGCAACGTATGTATCTGCTTGTGTGCTGCTGTACTTCCCACTATGAAGACAATGGTCTGAACTTCTGAACCGTTGTTAGCCCCAGTAAGCCCTTGTCTTTATGAGTTTCTGTGGTCATTGTGTCTCTTCATAGCCCTTAAACCCCGACTAAGACAACTCTTTCATATCCACATCTATTGCTTTTCTACGTACAAGAGCAAGGAGGTGTAATCAACTTACATGCACCCCAACTGATGGGTACATTGGAAAAAGCTGGTACATAGATGCAGTTTTATTCAACCCTAAAAATATAATATTGTACAATTGCAGAAAATGTGTGGAACTGGAAAATATTATATCAGGATGACTAGGGCTTGGGAAGACTAGAACTTCATCTTCTCTCTCATATGCAGATCTCAGCTTCTAATGTTTATGGTGTGTATTTGTGGAAGTGAACAGGGGTATAGATCAGGAACTTAGAAGACTCTGGGCCAGTGGAAGACTGAGCTTGAATGACAGAGAACGGGAGTGGTAATTGAACACATGACATGAAAGTACTGAGAGCAGAGGGCAGAGGACTATGGGCAGAAGGTAGAAGTAGGGACAGGTAGAAATGACACTGAGGAGAGGAACAAGTAAAGGGGAAATCAACCCAAAAAAAGGGTTATAAAAGTGCCATACTAAAACAAAACTTGTCAATTAGTGAGATGACTAAGAATAAAATTTAGATAAAAGAATTGTCAGAAATAACAAATGTCAAGCAACATCTAGCACATGATTTTACTTGATTAGTACTTATTATTATAAGAAAGAAGCAAAGTGAATGGAATGATAGGATGCATCTTTCACAGTCTTTGGGATAACTTAGAGCATGGGAATTCATGTGAAGTGCAGGAATCTGCTTGCTTGAGTTCAGATAATTCATGTGTGAATGGCTAAGCTTCCAGATGGCCCAAGACAGTGAGCAGGAACACAGGTAAGGAGAAATGCAACATCACTCAGCTATGCCTGAATCTTGGATAAACACATTTTTTATTTACTTTACCCCCTGATTATAGCTTCTCCTCCATCCTCTCTTCTCAGTGCCTCTCTCTGAGTTTCCCTTTCCCCAACCTCCTGCCTTCTCTTTCTCCTCCCATGGACATCAACCACTTAGCATATCAAGTTGAAATAGGACTAGGCTTATCTTCTCCTACTGTGGCTAAGCAAGGCAACCTAGTTAGGGGACAGGGATCCAAAGGTGGTCAACAGAGTCAGAGTCAGCACCTGCTCTTGCTAAGTATGGATACATTTTTTACTGACTTGAGAAATAGGCACAAGAGTCTAGATAAATACGAAACTGAGAAAGTGAGGAGGGAATCCTGACATAATGGAAAGGTGCTAAATTCTGTGTGTGAACTTGGCTGCTAGCCAGCTCTTCAAGTAGCCAAATGCATGGAATAATAACTACATTGAAGTATGGTAAAAAGAGAAGAAATTCTAGCTGCTGCCCAATTCTAGTGAGACAATGTGGAAAATTTTTACTACTTGTCAAAAAAAAAGAAAAGAAAGAAATAGGGGAAAGGGGGAATACATTATAATTTCATTTCTGTCCTGGTACAGTCAGAATATTCAAAATACATTAGGAAAATAAACCATAAAAGAATTATGGAAGGCTGTCAACTGAGCCATTGCTCCCCGCAGATTTTTAGCAAATAGAATGTCATGGGCTTTCCTGCTAGCATGGCCTCCAGGTCCCCTTCTCATTTTCACAGGCTCATCAGCATTCCACGCTCCTTGCTTTATTCCTTCCTGGTTTCATACGTTGGTCTTATACTGTTAGGGCGAAGGGCAAGGAGATTCTGTAGAACAGTATGGGAGACAGGGAGGCAAGCTGTTTTATTTCCTAGTTAGCTGAGTCCCTTTAGCCTTCTCTGTTTGACAGCTCACTGTCTAAAGGAGCTATTTGGAGCAGCTTCCGGTCTGTGGTGCTTCTGCAGCTCTTTTGTTAGACATTTGTAGGGCTGAAATGTGTGTACTGCCCCAACTCACCCCTAGGGCTTACGCTAGTTATTTTATTGACACCCTGAGGACTACAGTGCTCTCAAGAAGTCAACTATTTCACTTCCATTTTCTAAGAATTATTTTCAGAAAGTTCAATACTCAGAAAAGCTACACAACACACCAGGCCACAGCCCCCAGTTCATTGTGTTTTCCACACCTGCACTTTTCTACTGGTTCATTTATTAACTAATAAAGTTAATTTTATCACATATCTCCAGGTTCCGGGAGTTATCCTAGAGTGGAAATATGTTAGAGAAGGTGACAGAGAAGGCCACTGGCCTCCAGTTTTAACTGCTGCTCCGTCCTGGAAGCTACAAATCTTTTGACTTGGAATTTTAATCAATTAATATGCCCATTATCATTTTCATTTCTGAAAATGGTGTTCTATTTGCTGATTTTCTTAACCACCTATCTTCCTGAAGACAAATGTCTAAAGATTCTGGTGACAATCAGAGGCACTTCCAAGCATTACTCTCTTTCATCTATCATGTCTCTGTCTGTCATCCACTCCTGTGACAACTGACTCATGGGAGCAAGCTTGAAATGATGCTTGCTAAATTCTACAACACAGTTTATACTCCAGAGTCACTTAGACATCTTTTACCCTCAACAGATAACAAATAATACAGGCATACAGCATTGGCCACTACTCTTCTTTTTAATGAAAAATTCATTAAAAATCCATTCAATGAAATCGATTATCATCTACTATAAATTCATTTCTCAAAAATTAAACAACCTTACATATGCTTTCATGGCCATTTTTGAGGGATGCATAAAACTTTGCACTTATTGCGCTCCAGATAGTAAAATTTCAGCTAAATTCTAAGTAGGTGGCAAGAACTAAAATAATGTGATCATCAAACTGGTTTAAAGTGAATGATTGTTCAGTGTGAGTTGTACCAATGAGGGAAATGTTATTTACTATATCTTTGAAATATAAAACGTAAGTTTATAGTTCAGTGAGCTTATGAGTAAAATTAGTTCTCAGGTACACCTAAGAAATATTTATTCAAATTTGGTCTCTTGTGCTATTATTTAATATCCAAGATCAAAAAGTTAAAAATAAGTTGGGCAATACTTCAAATGCCTACCTACACATTCAATACATTTAGTGGAACAGGTGTGCTAATGAAGCATTGACTCTACCAGACCATTAATCTGCACAATAATAGAAATAAGCCACTTCTTAGCAGCTTGAATCAAAAGCCAAGGGCAATTTTAAGATTCTTTTCAAAAGCCATTCTTTTCCATGCTTTTACATCCCTAATGTGAATCATCATTTCTGAAAATATTAGACTTCCAGCCAAAAGAGCAGTGGAAATTCACAGCACTCGGCCATCTGCTCGAAAATAGAGCTGAAGATGAAGATAAAAATGGACCAATTCCAAAATAAAGTAAGATACATATTTTCACTAAATAGGGCTAAATATTTATGCACAAAGAACACTAGAATTGAAAAAAAACTAGAGGGTTAAATTCAACTTGCCTTCCAGCAAAAGCCACAAGACACATCCATTTTCTCTAGAATACTAACTCCGTGGATTCATTGTGGCTTGAGTCTGAGGGTTTTTTGTTTGTTTGTTTATTTGTTTTAAGTTGGAAATGACAATTGCCAGTATTTGGAGTGTCATCTGGGAGTAATTTTCTTCCCACACAACAGAAGAATATAAAATCTCCACACAGCAGGCCCAGGATTCATTCTGAAGGATGACTCCAAGGTAGAGAGAAATACCCTGGGAGGAATCCCAGAGTCCTTAATACAGGACATGCTGACAGCTGAAGGGATAATTTTCCCGACAACTTTGACTTTCGGTCCTCTGTGCGTGACCTGGATATTTTGCAGTAGAGTCCAGTTTTTCTTGATGTTCCTGGCTTGAATTTCACACTCATATAATCCATGAACACTTGAATCTTTACTTTTGGGGAAGAAGCCATTTGTTCCAAAACTGCCTAACTATTTGTGATTTATATCTTTTTATAATGTACACAGCGTGGATTATTTTGCCCTCAAGTGTTTAGGACAATAATATGATTTATTGCTTTTCTTCCAACATTTTTTTTTCATCAGGGAATAATTTTCCTCTGACCTTTACTTTGGCATCTTTAGGCAGAATACTTTTGATATTTAACTTTATGTAAATAAATTATAGATAGTTTTTATACCCATGGTTTGTGGAGATCATTTTTCATTAAGAGTTATCATATCTACTAGGTGCAGAATAGAACAGTATTTCTTCCCATTTTATACTCAAGTCCGGGGTTAATTTGCATATGTTTACTGAAGGCAGTTATGCAAGGTGTCTGCAGTACATTGATACTCCACCTCGATTCTTACAAAAAATCTAGTCTCCAAAATGACTACATTTCCAAGACCAAGGCCAAGCACTCCAGTGATCAACCAGACACAGGAAAGCAAATGTAAAGTAAACCCCAGTCTGTGTACATAAATACTTTAAAAAAATTTAAAGTTATTTGAAACGAGGATTTTGTGTAAACGCTAGTTATCTAAAGAGCCATAACAAGGCATTTTGGATTAGTCGTGTTTGTATAAACAGATTACAAATGGAGTAATCCAGCATTTTCTTTATTATTGCTTTTGCTGAAGGCTGTACTACAGGTGAACCATCTAAACATGATGTCAACTGAAGTTCCATGCTGCTACTCGTGATGACATCACACCAGCACTCTCGCATGACAGACTTCTCCCTACATACATCATTTCACAAGCCAGGAACTTTTTACTTCGTTGTCTGACCTGTCAAAGCGTGCTTTTCCGTGGATAGCTTAAGAGCCAGAGTCCTTCAGAGGAGGCTTCAGGGGGTACATTTTTATGCTGTACTTCAATTATGATCCCTGCAAGTTCTGCTGTGGTCAATTTAATTTTTCTGCTGTAATTTGCTTGAAACCATGATACAGAATAAGATCTGGGGGAACACCTGGGGTGCTAATCAGACTGATGAAGAAGCATTAAGATCGGCTTGGTATGAAGGAAACCTAGATAGTCAATTCTTCAAACTCCACAGTGAGTACTTTCCTCTAATGCCTGACACCATTCTTTCTTTAGTGAAAATTATGCTATTTTCAGCATTAAGAGATGTATGCTTTCTTCCCGTAAATTCTCCTCATTTGTAATATGGCTCTAGCTTCTTGAAAAGGAGCTAACCATTTCTCCATCGCTGTACATTTTCATCTCTGTGCTTTTCTTCTCCTTTGTTGTCTTTAACTAAAGCTCTGGAAGTTTTAAGTCAATTGGACACAAGCTAAATTTATCTGCAAGAAGGGAATCTCAACTGCCTTCATAAGATCCAGGTGTAAATATATAGCCACCAAACCCAGACATTCTTGTGGATTCTGAGAAGTGCTTGCTGATGGAAACATGATAAACTGTCTCCAGAGAGGCTCAGGCAGAGCCTGACAAATACAGAGGCAGATACTCGCAGCCAACCATTGGACTGAGCATAGGTTCCCGGATGGAGGAGTTGGAGAAGGGACAGAAGGAGCTGAGGGAGTTTGCAGCCCCATGGGGAAGGAGCAACAGTGTCAACTGGTCAGGCCCCCCAACCAGAGACTGGACCACCAACCAAAGAATGCATATGGAGGGACCCATGGTGCTGGCAGAGGAAGGCCTTGTTGGCCATCAATGGGAAGAGAGGCCCTTGGGCCTGAAGGTGTTAGATGCCCCAGTGTAGGGAATGCTAGGGAGGGAAGGGGGGAGTGGGTGGGTGGAGGAGCACCCTCATAGAGGCAGGGGGAGGGGGAAAGGAATAAGGGGTTTCCAAAGGGAAAAACATTTGAAATGTATATAAAGTAAATATCCAAAAATTAAAAAAAAATAAAATAATAACTTTAAAAAATCCAGGTGTAAGCCGCTTTCTTAGCTAATGATTGATAGGAGGGCCCAACCAATTGTGTTTGGGGTAATCCTTGAGCTGGTAGTCCTGGGTTCTAGAAGAAAACAAGCTGCAAAAGCTATGATGAACAAGCCTTTAAGCAGCATCCCTCTGTAGCTTCTGTATCACCTCCTGCCTCTATGTTCCTGCCCTGTTTGAGTTCCTGTCCAGATTTCCTTCAATGGTGAGCAGTGATAACGGAAGTATAAGCCAAATAAACCCTTTCCTCCTCAACTTGGATTTTGGTCATAGTGCTCCATTGCAGCAATAGAAACCCTAATGAAGACAATTATCATAGGCTATCTTACTTACAAAGGAGCCGGATGCTGTGAGTTATACTCATGTCATGCCATCTGTGGTATATGAGGTAGGCATGTGCATGGTTCATTACATGGCACAAACAGCTTTTACATCATTACAGCACAACAAAGGTTCTATTATTAAATGTTTGAAAAATCATGTAAATTATCTTATTATGAGTTAGGGAGATGAATTACTGAGCAAGAGCCCTTGCTGTGCAAGCATGAAGACCTGAGTTAGATTTCCTAGCTCACATTGGGGGGAAAAGCCAGGAGCGGATACAGGCACCTGTAACTCCAGCACTGTGGGAGACAGAGAGACAGGAGAATTGCTGGGAACTGCTGGCTGCCAATCTTGCTCCAGGTTCAGTAATAGACTTGTCTAAAAGAGATAAGGTGGACAGTGACAATGATAGCATACCTTTGTTACTGCTCCACCCAGGAGACTGACTAGGACACCTCTATGGGCTTATTTTAAACCTTGTTCATATCAGCACACAAATCCTTTCTTGAGCATGCCATCTAATTCCTCTTGGGCCATTGATGGAAATAACAGGAACACACCAATTTTCTGAAATGTATGCCTTACAAATAGCTGTAGTTTACTGACACCCTCATTCAGGCATAACCCTGGACAGCTTCAATTTAAAGGCTAGAAGAGCACTCACAGCTTTGCAGAGAATATTAACCATGGTCTCAATGAAGATAAAGCTGAAACAGAATAAGAATATGCACTATGCTGTTTTCCTTGGGCTCAGATTTCGTTTTTCCTCATCTCCCTAAAGTGTTTGTGATAACTAACTCTCTCTATGTAGCTAGGCACACTGTTATATCAAGAGTCTCAAGGAGAGACTATATTAAGTGCATTCTCCAAGGAACCATGCAATTTAAAAGGAGCTCATTAGCAACAGAATGTTAACTTGAATATTAAAGAAACATTTCAAATTATTGAGTGTACTTACTGTCTCTTAAATTATGCCAATATAAGAGAAGCCAATGAAATAGATCTTATATAATATAATCAGTTATGACCCATTTATAGGTCTGAAAAAAAAAACTAGTGATTATTAAAAGTTGAAGTTGAATTTGAGAAATAATTAAGGGCACATTTCTCTTTTGTAACCACATCATTTTTACTAACAAGGACATGTTTTCCTCCTGTCACTAAGGAAGAAAACAAACCACACAATTCTGGACACGACATCCCTTCACCATGCAATTCTGGACACGATATCCTTTCTCTCACTTTTGACAGCTTCACATTCTGTGGAATCATTTCTGAGCTCGCAAATTGCAAATGGGTTAAGGTCACAATATATAAAGCAAATTATTGAGTGCCCCCTGCTTGACCTCTTGTTCCTGTTCTTTTAAAGGGCTAAGCACCTCCGTGACTTCCATTTCTGTGAGAGTGTAATAACTTGTGTACTTCTTTAGGGCAAAGGGCGAGAAGTTCTGAGGGCTATTTTTTTGTGTGTTCTCTTGAAATACAAAGCTTAATGTTTGGGGGGGAAGGAAGAAGGCTGTATACAGGATATAACATGTAGAACCCTCCTATGCTGTATAGGAGCTCCTATTTGTTTTTTTATTGTTTTGTTTTGTTTTTTTCTTAAATAAAATCGGGCAAGTCTGTAAAAGAAGAAAAATTAATTTTGAGTCCACCAGGAGCACATGGTTCAGAAGTAGTGCAGTGTCTTGAGTTAGGACTGTTCAGAGAAATGTGTACTTTCCTGCCTTTCTGAAGAGAAACCCCCCCTACAGAGAGAGAGAGAGAGAGAGAGAGAGAGAGAGAGAGACAGACAGACAGACAGACACAGAGACACAGAGACACAGAAATAGACTCACAGAGATACAGACACACACACTCATACACACAGAGATACACACATACATACACACATATACAGACACAGACACACATACACATGGATTCAGGCACACACACAAATGTAGACACACACACACACACACACACACACACACACACACTTACATGCTCTCCATTGGCAAAATTTAAAAGTTTGCTGAATTTTATTTATATATTTAACTTGACACCATATTTTCTGTATCATTTTACATCATTTCCTGTGTATTTGAGGGTAGAAAACAATGTCATCACTCTGCAGTATTCAACAAAGAAATTTCACCAGATTGTCAAGAAAGAGAATAAAAATGAGCGTTGTTTTTAAAGCATGGTAGATGCTTTATGTAACTGAAGAAGCTGTGCTTGGAGGGCTGAGTTCTCCAAGTGAAGCAGGAGCTTACACAAAATTGTGGGGCGTAGGAAGTAAAGACATTGGCAGACATTGTGAGGTATGGTGCTGAGGATCTGTGACTGGTAGTTATCACAGTCACTGCTGCATGTACTGATGTTGATGTCCCTGGATTGGTACTATGAATAGTTAAGATTGCAATGTTGGGGCTCCTCACGGGTTGGCTAGTTTAAAAAGAGATGGCACAGAGCTGAGCTGTCATTTTTAATAGAAAGTGATTCTGGTGGTTGTTTTAGCAGAATTTTTCCAGTCCAATTAATTTAAATATTAATACAAGAAGCCTGTGATTGGACAGGGAAAAGGGAGACGGAGCTAAGAGATGCCAAGAGAAGGAGCAACACAGGAGAAAGAGGAGAGGAAGATGGAGAAAGAGGAAGATGATTCAGATTCTTTGTCGTTTTAAATAGTCACAGGTAGTTATGAATATCATATAGGGATAGAATAATTGGGATAACTTGTCTGATCTAGGCGGGCAGCTTGTATCATTATCAATTGGCTCTGAAATTATTGTGTGGGCATCTCGCAAATTGAGAATTTATTGATATATAAATCTGATGATTAATTATAACCTTCTGGAGTTTTGATTTTTACCGGGTTACTGGGTATTGTGACAGCTAACCGCAAGGTGGGCGGTCATTGCATGGGGCTGGTGTGGCAAAGACCTGCCAAGGGAACATAGCAAATCGGGTGGAGATGTTGTGGGAGCTACGGGCCAGAGAGTCTGCTGAGATGAGAACACCCTACCGGTGCCATGTGGTCCACTGGTACCCAGCGTAGCACGGGATATCAGCAGTCTATTTTAATATTTCCTGCAACAGGTTGTTATGATCACAGGACCACGTGTACTTCCTGGAGAGTTAGGCATTCATATCCAGACATTCACTTATCCAAAGTTACATCTGTAGATCCTGATATCCAGTCATGTTTACACTACACCTTGCCATTTCTTCCCCCCATGCCGTCCATGATGGACTCTGTCCCTCTGGAACCATAAGCTTGAATAAAACCATAAGTTGCTTTTGTCAAGATCTCCTCTCACAGCTAGAGATATGTAACTAACACATCAAGGTTAAGTATAGTTTAAACCACATGATTGGATTAATTTTTTTTGTTGTTGTACAGTAAAATTATAGGCTTTCTCTCTCTAATCCTGTCAGCCCACCATTTGTTGAAGACAATCAATATTTAGAATATTCTCGACTGACATGTACTTTAATAGCATTAATTATTTTTATAACCATTACCTGATATTTCCTAACTAGCAAGAGGCAATGTGCATGACTGTTCTTAAAACTTTGCTCACAATAGCTTCTGGAATGATGAAGTTGAGCTTTAGCAACCTGCAGAAAAAATGGCTGAGTTTGGTGAGTTATTACTATTATCTAGATGAAAAGTAAAGAGAGACATATATAGTATTCACTGCTAAAAGTTGTGACCAAAACATTCCTGCAGAAGCATGTTCCAGGCATGTAAGAGAATCTGACAGTCTTGGGCACAGTTATTTCCACACAGGTGCCTGCTTTTCTAGAGGATCTTAGGTCATTATCAAATTTTCCTTGACCATCTGCTTCCAGGATTCCTCTGAGAATCTTGCTTCAGATCGCAGTGTACTGGACATGTAATCAGAGCCATTCATGGTCTCATCCATAGATGAAAGTTTCTTTCAGACTTGGGCAGAGACACTTCCTTTTGTAGTGGGCAGTGGCTAATACCAAGACATATAACTGTCAAAGGGCCAGGACAAAGGTGACAGTGGAGTCGTGTTTGCCTCTAAATGGAAGCTGGTGGATGTGGAAAATGCTATAAAACATTGTCTTTTCCATATGACTCGCTTCTGGCCTCATGGAGTCGATGCAACAGTAGCTGCCTGCACCAAACTCACACAAGACCAAGCCCTTAAATAATTCATCAGGGATAGTGAAGGAGCTCATGAGGCCCTGCTCTTCCCTCAGATGCTAATGGCAGTTAATGATTGCTGGAAGAAGGGAGAGATGTTCCTCTGTGATATAGCCACTTCCAAGCTGCCCATGCTTTTCCAAATCATCTCCCACCCATGTTGAGCACGAACCCTAATAAAACTTGTGGGTCACACAGACATATTCAAAAGATGCAACAATAATAGCGGGGCTTGCCTGTTCCTTTGGGCTCAATTATCTCCTATACTACATGTCTCTACACCCTGAAACTGCCATCCCACGGACATAGATCAGGTAATGCAGTTTGTTGAGCCAAGGTGGCAGTTTGTAAAGGACTCAATTCAGCTGGTTAAATGATACACCAAACCTGGTAGTAAAGAATTCCAGAAGATTGCTGTCTTAGTCGGGTTTTCTATTCCTGCACAAACATCATGACCAAGATGCAAGTTGGGGAGGAAAAAGTTTATTGAGCTTACACCTTCATGCTGTTGTTCATCAGGAAAGGAAGTCAGAACTGGAACTCAAGCAGGTCAAGGAGCAGGAGCTGATGCAGAGGCCAAGGAGGAATGCTGCTTACTGGCTTGCTTGCTTGCTTCTCCTATAGAACCCAAGACTATCCACCCACAAGGGGCCCTCCACCCTTGATCACTAATTAAGAAAATGCCTTACACCTGGATCTCACAGAGGCATTTGCTCAACTGAAACTCCTTTCTCTGAGCAAGCCAGGGTAAGAAAGCCAGTATGTTACATACCTCGATGGCCTCTGCATCAGCTCCTGCTTCCTGCCCTGCTTGAGTTCCAGTCCTGGCTTCCTTTGGTGATGAACAGCAATGTGGAAGTGTAAGCTGAATAAAACCCTTTCCTCCCCAACTTACTTCTTGGTCATGATGTTTGTGCAGGAATAGAAACCCTGACTAAGACAATTGCCATGGCCACAGTGATAGGATTTGCTATCATGGGATTCATTGAATTATTGTGGGTGGCTGAGTCCTTTCTCCTCATGGGACTAGTGAACCAATGAGGGGGTGACAAGCTCATGAAGCAAAGTGTTACCTGTGTTTTGTGTTTTCCTCTCCTTTTCCACTTCCTATGAGGTTTTCTATTTCTAAATTAAAATAATTTCAAGATAAACATTGTTTCCATAAAAGGAAAAAAAGAGTGTGGGGCTTGCTGGGAAGAAGATAATTTCAGTAGGGGGTGGGGAACATGAGACAGAGCAGTGGGGCATGGGTGAAAATGATCAAAATTCATTATATGCATGTAATTGTGAAATAATTAAAATATAGTAAAGTATATTTACTGAAAAGTCCTTATTGACATTTGAGATGTTGCTTTAATTGAAAAAGAAAACACAGAAAGCTCAATTTACAACATTTGAATACTTATAGAAGCTGTGGGCACTGCAAGCAACTTGCTCCCCAACTTGCTTCAGCAGTTAACAGGAGAATCTTTTTGTAGAGCTTTTTGCACAGGTTTCTAGAAAAGGACACGGTTAGGTGGACAGTCAGAAAAATATCCTACACATTTGCATATCTGAGTACGTCTGAAATTAGTGAGTTATTCTACAATATTTATCTAGGTCAATAACTGTGAAGGGGGTATATAGAGAGACCAAAGGATCTCTCTTTCTTTCCCTCTGTTTCTGAACCTCAGTGGAGATATATAAGAACTCCTAAGTCTGTATATCTGTGTATCATGTTCATATATGTTTTCTTTCTGCATTTAGCATCCATATGCTATCTTCCTCCTGTCTCTTCTCTATTCTCTTTCTTTGAGACTTTTCTAATTAAGAGAGAAAGGTTTGAGTAAATTGTGAATACATTACCAAGTAATGCAATTTCATCTATTACTCTGGGATGAATTTAAACTTTCTAACTAGAAATTCAAAATAATATTTTTAAAGTTCTCTGTATGCTAAGAATTTGTTATTAAGCAAGGACTTGTTTATAAACATATATGATTCTAGGAGACGTAATCTCGTATCAAACTCCTTTTCTGGATCTAACAATTTTTCTGCTGGTCTTCTGCAATGATCCATGAACGTTAGGTGCAGGAATTTTGCAGGAACCTTAGCTTCAGGACTGGACACCACATGGTCTGTCTCTTGTTCTCTGTATTTTGGTATCTCCTAGAAATGTAGAAAGCTACTACCATTAGTTCTTATCAGCATGGCTGCATAAGGAAGACCTGAACAAGGACGGCACCAACAGACATGTTTTCATTTAAGGGATGTGCTCATGGAGCCTCACACCTAGACAAAGACACACTGGGATTAAGGAATGCTGAGAGAGGAAGAAATGGACTTCCACAAGGTAGAGCCTTCCTATTAGTTATGCAGTTCAAAATGGTCAGGTCTTCCACATACAGGTAATATTATATGGGATGAATAATTAGACAAGGAGTCTGTGAGTCTGAGTGAGAGCAGAAATAAATGTCCAGTGGCTAGAGGGAAGGAAGGGAACAGGAAAAATGATGTGATTGCATTATAAGGTCAAAAATAAAAATAATACATGTCTTAAAAGCAAGAATTTTTGACTGTTGTTTATTTTAATCTATAGAAGGAAGTAATCATATTAAATCCCTTTGAGATCCCGAGGATTCCTTACAGACCTGCAGCCTAATCTCCGCTGTCACTCACCCCCATCTTTACATTTTTCATGAGTTTTCTTTTGTAGTCTATAAAAGCTCCTTCACAGTTAAGCATTTCACAGGGAAGTCAGCCATATTGACTCTTTCATATGTCCAATCTGGACCTCTTTCTTTAGAGAGTTTGTGATAACAGGGTTTTCCTGACATCTAAACATCTAATAGTATTTATCCCTGTAATTCTCATAGGGTTGCCTAAGCAAGAGCATCATTTAGGTCCACCTTTTTCTGGAGCCATTTTATTTATAACAATTGTATATCCCGTCACACCCGAGGCCATGAATGCAGCCATTTGAAATGATTTTTTCAACTGGTAACGTATTGATTCTACAAAGGATCCTGGCATACTGTTATAGAATGAACCTGATATTATTCCTTTTTTAGAGTTTTCTCTCTTTAAAAATGTTCATAGCAGCCATATTTATTATAGCCAGAAACTAGAAACAACCCAGATGTCCCTCAACACAGGAATGGATACAGAAAATGTGGTACATTTACACAATGGAATACTACTCAGCTATTAAAAACAATGACTTCATGAAATTCACAGGTAAATGGATGGAACTTGAAAATATCCTGAGCAAGGTAATGCAGTCACAAAAGAATGAACATGGTATATACTCATTGATAAGTGGTTACTAGCCCAAAAGTTAGGAATATCCAAATTCATTTCACAGCAACCATTGGGCTGAGTGTGAGGTCCCAGATGGAGGCGTTGGAGAAGGGACTGAAGGAGCTGAGGGAGTTTGCAGCCCCATGGAGAGAGCAACAGTGTCCACTTGCCTGACCTCCCAATGCTCCTGGAGACTGGATCACCAACCAAAGAATATGCATGGAGGGACCCATGGTGCTGGCCACATATGTGGCAGAGGAGGGTCTTGTTAGCCATCAGGGGGAGGAGAGGCCTTGAGCCTGAGGGTATTAGATGCCCCAATATAGGAGAATGCCAAGGGGGGAAGACAGGAGTGGATGGGTGAGTGGGGGAATATCTCCATAGAGGCAGGGGGAGGGAGAAGGGAATAGGGAGGTTCTAAAGGGGAGATCTGGAAAAGGAGAAACATTTGAAATGTAAATAAAGTGTCAAAAAATAAAAACTTAAAAAGATATAATTAATAAATAACACAGTTATACGTTTGCATGGAAATATGAAACACATCAATGTGGGAGTAGACACATCTCACATATTAAACTGAGATCAGAATTACTTGCCCTGACTGCTAGACTCCTATTTCCTGTGCACTATAGAAGCGTGTTCCATGTTGCCTATTGGAAAGGAACTATAGTGTTATTGGGGACCAAACTGTTTTAATAAATCGTTCTACAGTCCTTCTACTGTGTGGGATGACTTGCAGCTTACGGAATTTTTTTGGACTGTAACATGTTCTGTTTTATTCTGAATCACTTCTGCTGTCACTAACGTCTAGATCTTCTCTATTCTGAAACACAGTGCTGTCACTGATGTCTAGATCTGTTCTGATTTGATCTATTGTGCTTCTGAAAGTCACTCTGTAGTGTGTATTTCTGTCTCATCCTTTGGCAGAGAAGACCTTTATACAATAAATTTTGTGGAAATTGAGAACTTCAGAAAGCCATATTTTTCCAAAGGTCTCAAAATAGCATTTTGGTTTGTGTCACAAAGAATGTTTTTAGCTTGACAGGAGTGTTCACTATCTGAGTCCTTGTAAAGTCCCAAGGTTGTGATTATCTCTGTTGTATTTAAAATTCTCTTTGTTGGTTATTATTTTTTGAGACATTGTCTCACTGTATTATGTAGCCCCAGACAGCTTGGAACTTGCTATGTAGATTAGGGTAGCCTCGAACTCACAGAGATTTGTCTGTATCTGCCTCACTAGAATTGGACCAAAGCTGTGAAGCAATCATACTCTACTTATTTTAAACAACTTTATATTCATAATGTTTTGACGACTTCAAGGTCCTCCTATGTTGGGAAGAAACTTTCACTTCTTGATAGTAGCTGGCTTCTACAAACAACAACTTGCAGTGATTTCACAATAAACCAAATAATTCCAAGACTGTAGAACCAAGCACCATTAATCTCATCTAGCTGATTGGCACACACCAAAACAACACCTACTACATTGATGTGGGTATTTCCCATGGTACATCTTCCCCTTCTCAGAGCATGGGCCTGTCAGGAGATGCTTAGTTGGTATAACTTATCTATTTAAGCAAGAAAGCCAAGTGTGTTAATGGGATCTTTCCTACTGATATTGGCATGTTCTGCAGCCATCATTAGGGATTGGTTTGTATCTAGCTGTGAAAATAGGGTGCTATTGACTTACTTCAGAGTATCCCAGTAGGTCGGGGATTCTCAGCCTTCCTAGTGTTGGGATCCTTCAACACAGTTCCTAATACCATAGGGACCCCAACCATAAAATTATTTCATTGCTATTTCATAATTATAATTATGCTGCTGTTGTGAATTTTCACGCAAGTATCTGATATGCAGGATATCTAATATGTGACTACCAAAGGGGCCATGACCAACAGGTCGAGAAATGCGGCACTAGAGAATTTTCACATCTGTTCTCTCAGTTGCTTGTGTTTCCTAGCACCAGTGGGTCTCACAGTGAAGATAAAAACAGCCCAAACTAATCTTGAAAGATGCAGAGACAGCAGGAAGCAATGTTCTATGATATTCCCACTCAGAATTTGTGGGTTTATTGCTTTCACATAGCCTAGTTCAAGGGTGAACAGAAGACTCACATGGGTCAAGGTTACTGCCTCTCTCAGGACTTGGTGATTTCGTAGTAGAAGAGGCCTCTTCAGGGAGGAGAATTGATTTTAGAGACAGTTTCTTTTTGAGATGCTCAGCTGTATAGTGTAATCTGAGCTCTATAGTCTTTCTTGTGTATGAGATGGAAACAGTCTTTGTAAGACAGAAGTCTGCATACAGGAAAGTGGAGCTAGGAGGTTAGGGTGGAGGTCACAGTTTAAATGGTCCAGTGGAAGTATCTCAACTCGATGTTAGTGTGCTTGATTTTTATATTTTGTGCAATGTTAACCTCTTGCTTTAAAAACAATTATTTGTTTATGGACAGAGTCTCATGTAGTATTATTACCTGCTTTGAACTTTCTGTCTCACAATGACCTTTAACTTCTGATCCACCTGCCTCTGCATCCCCAGCACAGTGATGAACAAGGTTTTAGGCATGTGTAACCATGCCTGATTTAAAAGGCCCTAGGGTTCCCACTCAGGACTTTGTGCATGCTACACCAGCTCTCAAATAGCACAGCTATATCCCTGGTCATGAGTGTTCTCTCGTGCTTAGGTAAGGCCCACTGAGTGTCCCATCCTTTCAACCATCATCTTCTTGCCCCCTTGACCTTGGCCGTTTCCCTGTTGCTATTCCCCTGATGACATGTTTGCTCATCACTATCAGGATTAACCTTTGCCTGGAGCCCTCAATTTCCACTGAAGGAAGTGTTAAGTTGAGAAGGATCCATAGCACACTCTCTTCTTTGCAACGGTCACTGCCCTGTTTCTTCCTGGGGAAGCCCCACATCACTTAGAGTGCTCTATGTTGCAAGCGATTGAATGTTCTTTACACTTAGTCTTCTTTCTCCCTTTCTCAGCCTTTTCCTGCCAATCTCAGCTCCATGAAGATGACTCACCTGTGTTTCGGGCACAAATAAAGCTTCTTAATTATTGATCCTGTGATGTATCTGATCACCACTCACACTTCCGGATCATAAGTGTACAGAAAGAAAATGAAAACTTAGATTTCTCACTTCCTGATTGTGCCCTTGGGTGATCTAATCTTATCTCTTTGCTAGAGAATTCATTGTAATGTCACCCACCCATTTCTCTCCCACAGATTTGTGGGGAGAAGCCATAAAGGCAATGTTTAAGAGTGAACCACAGAGACAGGGAAGCACCTTTGATGGACCCCCCTCCCCATGTGCTGCTGTGTGGTTATTGCTCTGTGCATCATCTCTGGCAGATTATCACTCCTCATAGGAAAAACAAAGATGCCAAGCATCCTTAAATTACCTCACAGAGCAGGATGTAAAAACAAAAGTGCCAAATTGCAATCCTCTGTAGCTGTGATGGAATTGTGGACGAATATTGAAAAAACTATCATCCTGATGTATATTATGCATAATTGTAACTATAATTTACATGTCAGATATTTGTATCCTCTAAGGAAACATAATTCCCAAACAGTATTTACAATGTTAGAAATAAAAATCAATGAAAGACATTTTTATGCTTCAAGGGACTAGTCTGTGGTAAGCATATGTGGATAACATTTTTTTTTTCCGATTCTGTGACCTTATGATTTTTCTTCTGGGTTTCAGTCTAGATTAATACAATTTAAATAGATGGGAAAAAATCCTCTTCCACAGAAACGGAACAGCCACAGGATTCCATTCTCATCTCCTTGTCAATAACTACTCGGTACTTCAGCTTGCCCATTGTGTGAGAACACCTTTCCTGTCATGACTTCCACAATAAAATTTGTAAGATTTTTAGATTTAAAGATTCTGCAAACACTTAAACAAAAATTAGAAGTTTGGGGACATTCTGTGCCACATGCCATCAAATTCATGTGTGAACTATTATTATCCATTATGGGAAACTGAGGGCAACTGTGAAATATTGCATTTTAACCCTTTTACTAGACATAGGCACAGCCTCCTGTTACTTAAAATTATAAATTCTCAAATAACTGGTAGATATGAAGACAATTGATGTTTGTTTCTAATGGGGGGGGCAGAGGATGGCATCTGCTGTCTTCCTCAGTTGTTTCTTACCTTGTTTAGGGCTGGTCTCACTAATCCTGATGCTCACTGAATTTGCTAGTCTGGCTTCCTGGTGAGCTCCCATGGATCTGCCTCCCCCAGTGCCCTCAGCCATAGCTGGGTAGAGATACACACTGGCTCACCTGGATTTTTATGTGGGTACTGGGAATCCAAACTTGGGTCCTCAGCAAACATGGGTACAACAAGCAGTTTAGCACTTGAGCCATCTTCCCAGCCTCCATTTCTGACATTTGAAATGAAGAAACAGTAAAATCTAAGGCTCACTTGGGGCTGATACAGTTGTCTTTCTCTTCTACCGAGGCAAGAATGGTGAAGTGACTCACAGAGTCAGGGCTGGGATGACTGTCTGCTGTGTTCAACCAAACTCCCTTTTGGGTTTTGGAAGCATAGGATGACATCTCTCCTCTGTGTAGAGACCAGCTAGGGCTGTCTCCCTCCAAGAGTGTCTCTTAGGCCACTTGAATCCCCATCTCAGTTTGACCAACAAGAGAGGATGAAGACCGCTGCATCCTGTAAAGTTATAAATGCCTGCTTGTCACACCCTGTGCTTGATACTCTACTCATCTGCACAGCTGTCCCTAACAAACAAAAGCCCTATTTTTTTAAGACTCAGGAGTATCAACATGCCTGTGTCCTGAAATGTCAACCAAGTTCATGGTAAACTCTTACATGAGGTTGGTTTGAGGTTACTATCCACATATATGCGTATGTTTATCTATTTGAATATAATATATAATGTATGTGATACTCATGTGCATATGGAGACAGGGATAGACAGACAGACAGACAGACAGACATAGATAAATAGGAGGAACAGAGGGCTAAGGAAAAGACAAGAAATTCTTCAACAGAAGCTGATATTCTGACTAAGCAGGTCTCTAGGGCTTAACTGTAGATTTTGATAAATAATATAAGAACACCTTTCACACTCTGGAAAATTTTGTTTCATTAATACAGCAGGGACATGCATGAGCTGCTATTACCCTGCTGCTGATGGAGCTGACAATTAAATGCCTCTGAGATTTCTGCAGTTATTTTTCTTTCCTATCCAGTAGCTCCCACCAGGATTTTCCATGGGCAAAATCCTTCATCTTAGCTAGGAATTATGTCCTAGGATTTCATCATTTGTTTGCATGTTAATAAAAATGCAAAAGGAGACAGGATAAATTCTAAAAGAGTGGTTGATGTGCTATCCTAGTTCAAAAGGAAGGAAGCCATCTTTCTCAGAGTTCCAGGAGGAGAAAGAAAGATGGTGGCATCTTCATATCTTCTGAATTCTGTGGTGATGTTAGTGTCTTACCAATGAGGGCCAATACCACCCTTGTCTTCTCCTGCAGCTCAAATATCTATGAAGGGGAAGAGACCTCTCCATTCCCATTGCATCACAAACACGAATCCATCCTGTTCACTAAAAGTCATTATTTCATGTGAGTGTGGTCACTCCCCCTTAAGTGAAAATCTTGTGAGTAAACTTTGGTTCTTATAATGTTTTAACAGATTTACAGAAATCTTAATTTTTAAGGTTTTATATTTTACACTGAGTTTGAAACAATAGGCTTGATTTGGCTCACTGAATTGCCAATGCCAATCAGGCAATCTTTTCCCATGCTCCTGTGAGATGCTCTATTCTTCCTCCCCTTGAGATTCCTTGTCATGCTAAACCTGAGATCCAGTGTTACTCTGGAGTGGAGAAAACAGAAGGTGCTGAAGAAATGGGAAGGGATGAGGGAGTTTTGAGGAGCAGATCTTTTATTTTTTTTTCTCGAGTTAGTGTGTACTTTTCTCTCTTAGATTGTGTTCTTTATGAATAAAACCACTTTATTTTTCATACCTGTCATAGTTAATATACCTGGGCTATACAACAGGACTTATTTATCAAAGCTAGATTTAAGGGTGTGAAGAACTATTTCAGTGGGGGTTAGAGTACAATCAAAAGTGCCCAAGTTAAAGTGCCAGCACCCCCCCCCCCCCCACACACACACCAAAGAAGCCTATAACTCCAGATCTGGGAGCAGAGGAAAGTTGATCCTTGGAACTTGCTGTCCAGGCAGCCTAGCCAAACCATGAGCTTAAAGTTCAATGAGAGACACTTTCTTAAAAAATAAAGCAGCCAGAGACAGAGGAAGATGCCTGGTGCCCTTCTTTGACCTCCACATGGCATGCCCTTGCATACCACGTGACTATACACCACACCTCCACCACAATAAACCTCCTATGTCTTCTTTGTTTTTCAATTTGGAATTTGCTTCCCTCTCCATCCACCTCCCCCCAATACCCCCACCCTTTCTCAGGGTCTCTCTCTCTCTCTCTCTCTCTCTCTCTCTCTCTCTCTCTCCTTGTACGACAAGTACAAGGCACATAGTAAAATAGCAGTAACCTTCAGAGATAGAGCACAACCATGGTCAACCCATGCTCAGTAGGTAGGGGAGCCAAGGAATAAATACTGAAATTCTCTTTCCTCTTATCACCCAAGATCTCCCAAGCTTGGACTCAGTAGAGCTGAGCTAAAGGAAGCAATTTACACAGGTTGGCTGGTAAAGCATGGCACAGTTAATCAGGAAGGAGCCCTATTCACTATTGCATTAACTGAAATAGCTTGTATATCTCCTTCGAACAAAGTCAGTTTGGTAAAGAGCAGGGACTGCTGCAACTGTCCACAGTTGGCACTCTGCACAATAGATAGACTTGGTGCTGGAAGAAGGAAGACAATCCATAACTACTTGCTTTCTCACATCGCAAGTGCCCATGGCTTGAGTCAGCCTGACAAAGTGGTGACTGAACTCTCAGTTCCTGTTGTGTGATCATGGGAATCCTTCACCTACTGGATACTGCAGGAACATTGTAAACACATGTGCTCACTTGTGAACATCACAAGCAGTAACAGGAACTGTATGGCGTAAGTCTACAAGGATGTAGAGTGCTTAGACCACTGCCTACTGACTGTGGAAATTGAAGGTCTTCACAACCTTTTCCAAAAGGGAAAATAAGAATGGAATCTGCTTTAGTCACTGTGGTGTGAAGACTGAAATAGCTCAGTGGAGTTAATATTTATAACCAATTATGTCCTGGAACACAGTGTGTACCAAATAATATTTCATTTACCAAAGATGCAAACTCTAAACTGAAAGGAGTTGCCTGTCAACAAAGAGGCCAGGCTGGAGCATGCTGTGCACAAGGGTAGAACTGTCCAGTGGAAGCACACAGGGTCTTGCTACATTTCCTTACAAACAAGGAAGTGGTAGTTATTACCATTTCAATGGGAAATGCCATGGATTCCTATAGGCTAGTGTTGGCTTGGTGTCATTTCCTGAACACAAGTTGAACTTCAATTAGCAGAAGGCAGACTTAGTCAGTGTGGACTTTATTTCCCATTTTTCTGTTCTCTCAGTTTACCCCAGGGAGTTGAAAAGGAATAATGCCATGTAGAGCCACACACTGATCACACACATGCCTACAGAACAGCTAGAGTTAATGACTTGACAGGCCCTTTTACTCTGCAGACATGCCACACTGACAATGCCTTAGTCACAATGTGGCCCCAAGGAGCATGTGCCTGATTTCTCTATATCCATTGCCTGCAGGGCTCTGCCTTGGTAATCCAACATTCCAAGCACTTTCTTCCTTGTTCTCTTCTAGTGGGCTGAGCATTTCCCTGAATAGCTTTCTATTTTCTGTTGGTCCTGAGAGGCATGTTACCTTCCCCTGCCCAAGACTTGTAACTAACACATCATTGCTGATGCAAATGAATATGACTTTTATCTGTCCAGAGCTCTTAGAGAAGGAGGCTAACGACAAAGACATCTGCAGTATAAACAAGTTTCCTGTAAAGGGGATCCTGGTGACTGGGCACTCAGAAATTACACTGTCTGTCAATGTCCCAGTTTTCTTTCTATTGCTATAATAAACACCATGACCAAAAGCAACTTGGGCAGTAACTAAATCTTATCTAGGAAGAATGCTTCTTACCGGCTTGATCTATATGGTTTTCTTAACCTGCTTTTTTATACACCCCAGGAACTCCTACCAAGGGATGAGGATACCCAAAGCTGCTGCTTCCTCCAATATCACTCATTAGTCAAGAAAATGCCCTTACAGACCTGCCTACTACATGTCAGTCTGATGGAGACATTTTCTTACTTGAGGTTTACTCTTCCCCAGTGACACTAGCTTGTGATAAGTTGGCAAACACCTAACTGGCACAACCAGGACAAAGACAGCTCTGTGAAAGGCACATCATAGACATTCACTATCAGAGTTGTGCCAGTCTGTGTGGGCGGTGATTACCATCTTCTCACTGCTGTGAGAAGGGGTCTAAGACCAAGGAAAAATGGGAGAACAAGGACTCTGACAGTTCTACAAGATCAGAAACTTCAAATACCAAAATGAACAAGACAGGAGGCAGGCTTTTGTTACCTCCATAACAGATTACCAAAACCTTGATATCTTAAATGACAATAATTCATCATCATGTATCTAAAAACCAAAAGTCTAATAGTAACCCATGAGTCTAAAATACACCTGCTAATATGGGTTTAGCAAATTTTTAAGTTTTTGGGACAGAATTCCGTTGCCTGCCTTCTCCACTTTGGAGTGACTGTTCAGATGTTGAGCTTTATGGCTTCTTGCTTCTTCTTCAAGAGCAGTCACAGCTGGTAAGATCTGTCTCACAACACAGCACTTTGTATCAACTCTAGTATCTAGTGGTTACAGGGGTCTCTGAATATTTCAGAACAGCCTTATCTCAGAGTCACATGTTTAATAATCTTAATTCTATTTGCAATGTTAGTTTCTGGTTTTGATATAATGTAAGTTAACTTTGGGTGTTGGAAGTCAGCTGGTATATATCAAAGGGTGGTGGAATTATTCTAACTACCTTATCCAAATTCAAAATAATGCAAACTATCATATTGTAATGTTATTAATCCAAACCCATTGTGAAGGTATTTTCAATTTTCTTTTATTTACAAAATTACATGTCTTATTTAACATGATGAGATTTATGTTTCTTTGTGTGTGGTGCTAGAAGTAGAACCTAAGATGCCTTCCGTGTTCTGCCACTCAGCTACACCTGGTCCAAGAAGGCAATTTTTAATTTCACCTACGTAAGTATTTGTTCCAAACAAAAACAAATTACTGTTTAGATGGTGCCAAGGACAATCAATCTCTCGCTTCCTTATACTTGGGGATAGGAAAGAATGAACAGAGCCCATAGTCATTAGAGGCTTTTCAACCACTGCTACACTTCCCAGGGCTTTCGTAGAGGTACTTCTGAGTGCAAAGATGAAGTCCAGTCTCCAGACACTGATGTAATACAGTTTAAACAATAACTGCAAGGCTCAAGTAATAGACTCTTGTATCCTAGCATCTATTAACACTTTTTAATGTATATAGGACATTTCTCTTTTAAACTCAGTGGCCTGTTCATGTGGAGACTCAGGAGGTCTACATGAAATGCTTCTCTGCCAGATTTTTTGAGACACGGTCTCTGACTGAAGTTTGAGCAGACTGCTCCGTCATTGAGCCTCTGGGGTTCAGCAGGAGCTTTCTCTCTGGCGTTGGGATGACAGGTGTGGTGTGTTTTCGATAATTCTTGCTTTTTTGTGTGTGTGTAAATAAATGCAGGTCCTCTCGCTTGTGCTGCCAGGACTTTACCCATGCAGCCTTCTCCCTAGGCTCCTGTGTGACTTTAAAAATCAAATTTGAGTGGGAAATCTGGAACTTAAACCATTTTCAGGAAATCATCTGGTGATACCTATTTGGAAATGCTGTCTACTCTGCTTTCCTACAAGTCTACAGGGGATGGATAGACAGGGGATGGATAGACAGACAGAGGATGGATAGACAGAGGATGGATAGACAGGGGATGGATAGACAGGGGATGGATAGAC
>JADRCH010000212.1:2860993-2871630 GCA_019843965.1 Rhynchomys soricoides | reverse complement strand
AGACAGGAGGATGTAGAGACAGGAGGATGTAGAGACAGGAGGATGTATTTCCGTCAGAATTCTGCTGCTTCTTGTTCCTTCCAGGGCCAGGGTTGGAATCCGTGTTCTGAGCCAGTTTCCTGGGACACCACTGTATAATGTACTCAGGACACCAGAGACTGGATGGTTTGTAAAGAAAGGATTTGTTTCTCAGGACTTCTAGAAGCACAAGTTCAAGGGAGCAGAGGTATGACAAGGGATTTCCATGTCCTCAACTTGGAGAAGAGAGGGTGGACCCGTTCCTGAGCATACTTTTTATTTTATTTTTTAACATCCCTGAGTTTACCATCTACTCTCTTTTCATCAGACCCCCAAATATAACACACAAGACATTAAGATTCTCACACATTCTCTTTGTGGCTGACACTGGAAACATGGTACAGTGCGTAACACCTACAGAAACATTACACACAGTGGAAGCAGGGAAACAGCTCATTCTCAGAAGCTCTGTAAGACAACGTGGGCTATATGGGTGCTTGGTGATATTTAAAAGGGGGTGAGTCTCACCTCAAAACAAACAAACAAAGCAAATTCATCATGCCCAGACTAGACTCTGCAGCTGCTGAGAGACCTTGGCTCATCCCAGAAGACATACTGCACTCAGGCAAGGCTGCTTGAGGTACCCTGACATTGAAGGGGCAGAGCAGGCTCATATCTCAGATGCATGAGCATGAAGTCTAAAGCCACCTCTCAGGCATAGCCCACAGGAACCCAGAGGGAGTGTTACCACTTTCTCTCCCAAATCTCTCATGTTCCTGTCTCAGAGCTTCTCTCACTGAAACCTGCTTTCTCTTGTTCAAATTCAAGCAGCACAGATAGGACTGTAAACAAATTGATCCCTTTGAAGGGTCATTCCCACCCCAGCTCGGTGTTGGGAAAACACAAAACACAAAGTGTAAACGAGATGGTTTGGTAACTTTTCAGAGGCCTAGAAGGTCTGGACATAATGACTTTTCTAGTAAAAAAATAATCAGTTAAAAATAATAAAAGTATTTGAAACTATTTTACCATTGTGTTCCTAACCTTAGAAACCATGCTTCATATAGTCTTCCCAAGGAGGTTATGACTCAGGTTAAGATTTTATTCTTGTCTTGTGGATGGCAAAACTAAGGTTCACAGATGTTATGTCAATCTGTCAATATTATAGAAATAATAAAATATTAAAAAAAGAGAAATCCAAGAAGAAAAACAAGAAGGTAATGGAAACTTGTGACATGAAGGCAGTAGGTGACCTGGGAGGGCAGAGACAGCCATGGAGGAAGGCAGTGGAAGAGAGGGACAGATAGTAACATATTAATGAAAATACAATAATAAAACCCATCACTTGGTATTTTTATTTTACCTTAGAATTTTAAGAAAAAAATACCAGATGGAAGGCAAAAGAACCAGTAAAAAGGAGGCTTGGAAGAAAGGCTCATCTTCCGCCTATTCTGTTGCACTTCTTCTTGACCCATGACTCCTCCAAGTCCCTGGCATTCTTAACCGACCACCCAGCAGCCTCAGAGTGAGGGAACAACTTGTCCCTCCATCCTTCATGTGGCTTGTTCCACTCTGGTTCCTTTGTCCAAACACATTTAAACACCAGGTTACTTGCAAAATATTTACAAGTAATTTATAGAACATAAAATCAATTCATGTGTGGGCTAATAGGCACACAGTGCAGTTCTGCCCTCTTGTGATCAACGACTCTCCAGAGGGATCAATTTGTTTACAATCCTCTCTGTGCTCCTTGATGATGAACAGGAAAAAGCAGAGATTTTAGTGAGGGAAGCTGAGACAGAAGCATGAGAACCTTGAGAGAGAGAGAGAGAGAGAGAGAGAGAGAGAGAGAGAGAGACAGAGAGAGAGAGACAGAAAGAGAGAGACAGAGAGGAAGGTTCCAATCACCCTGGGCTCCTCCTGGCACACATGGGATGTGGGTTTAGACTTGGTGCTCAGTCATTTGAGGTATGAAGCTTCTGCCAAGAGTCACACAATGTCTGGCTCTCTATTTGTCTGGTGGCATCTTAGCACTGATCTCAGTCCTGCCCAGAGTCCTTCAGATTCTGACAAGTCTGGACCAGTGAAAGGACCCTCTAGGGGCTTTACACCAGTGCTAACTGGGAACTTGATCATGGATAAGCATGAAGACTTGTATTTATTTTGGGGAACACATTGGGCTTCATCCCTGGACTTTCAAAGATCACATGGTTGGGTGGTAGGCATTTAGTCTGAAAGACTAAATATACTTCAGAGCATATTTGCATAGAATTGCTAACATGAGTGTCTTGACTACCCATGATGCTGACCAGGAAGGGCAGTGCAGGTAATGCATAGGTAATGATTTTTTTCTGAAACATACTAGTTTTTTTAAATAATACTATTTATTTTTCTTCTTTTGTTTTCGATACTTTATTTACATTTCAAATGTTTTCCCCTTTCCAGATCTCCCCTTTGGAATCCCCCTATCCCATCCCCCCTTCCCCTGCCTCTATGAGGGTGCTCCCCCACCCACACACCCACTCCCGTCTTCCCTCCCTGGCATTCCCCTATACTGGGGCATCTAACACTCTCAGACGCAAGGGCCTCTCCTCCCACTGATGGCCAACAAGACCCTCCTCTGCCACTTATGTGGCCAGCACCATGGGTCCCTCCATATGCATTCTTCGGTTGGTGGTCTAGTCTCTGTGAGCTTATTTTCCTTCTTAAAGGTATCCTGAAGGACAGGTTCTTGTTCTAAATTATCTCTGGGTCACTCTAATACCCAGTGCAGCATAAATGTTATCTCAATAGTATAATGAATAATTTAGGGAAGAATGCCAGAAAAATGTCTGTGCTCGCTCAACATATATCTTAGCCAAGATTCACTAGAAGAATAGAACTAATATGGTGATACGCTGGGGGGTAAAAGTTCTTAGAGATGCTAACTGGCTATGGCCCTCTCCTGAGAGAAGGGCTGAGAATTTGGAAGTTATTAAGTCCATCAGGCAGGACATCTCAGCCTGGTTTTGCCAGCAGGATAAAATGAACTTGCCAGTAAGAGTGAGGGCATGCAGACAAAAAAGCGTAAGCTTCCTTCTTCTGTGCCCTTTTATGTGGGCTGCCAACAGAAGATTTAGGGTGTTTCCTATCTCAAATGATCACTAGTCAGGGGAGGTTTTCCCACCTCAAATGATCCAATCAAACAAAACCCCTCATAGTGATTCCAGATATAACAAAGTTGACAACCAAGATTAGCCACCAATGGGCTGGAGAGATGCCTCAGAGAGCACTGGCTGCTCTACCAGAGGGCCTGAGTTCAATTCCAAGCAACAGCATGGTGGCTCACAACCATCTATAATGGGATCTGATACCCCCTTCTGGTTCAGAGTATATATACAGATAGAGCACACATATCCATCAAGTAAAGAAATAAATAAATCTTTAAAAACAAAGATTAGGCTCCACAAGTCCATCCCTTGTCAGCTTGACACATAGTCATATCTCTGTATGTAAAGCTTAATTTCCAAATTAAAGTAATTTCCAAATGAAAATAATAACCAGTTCATCATTGCATTAGTAAGATATAATCATCCTATGTACAAACACAAATGAATTATGTGTTTTAGAATATGTTGTCCCTTGAGGGTCATCCTATGAGGTCTTTTGGTGTTGCATAACTTAAATATGATAACTCTTGATATTATCATAATTGATGTTATATTACATGATAAAGACATAGGAACAAAGCCCACAAATATCTGTTTAATATTGGTGTATATCTGTACAAATATGGTCTTAATAAAACATGACGAAAGCATGCATGTCATTTAGAATCCTCATTTTTGCAACTGGATACATGGCCTTAGCTGGTATGTATAACTTCCTTCCTCTACTACCCACTGTGTATTTCCTCCACCCTCAGTAAATACCTCAGCAGGTCTTGATTCTGTCCCAGGAGGAGTGACCCATTCCTTCATCTCTGAAAGGTCTAGCCATTTTCGAATTGTCTGGATGGCTTTGTTACAGTTTCCAGTTGACTTTAAGCATCAGTCATGGTAACACCAAGAGATGTGCTAAAGAGTCTCCTGCTCCCCAGACATAAACTTCTTTCCATTTCTCCTTGGAAGTTGAAGTCCTGTTTAGCCTATTTGATTAAGGGCATAAAAAACCCAAAGTAGCCAAGGGGAAATCTGAGCTTCCAGTTCAATGGAATATTTATTTATTTATTGTATTTCCATCTGGAACCAAAACTTCTAGGCCAGAATAACTTAAGGTTGAAGGAACAGGAAGTAAACACTCCTTTAGTGTGTCCCTAAAGGTTATGGTGAGTGGAATCATTCCCCCTTCTATTTCTTGATTCCTGAACCCATGAATCCTGGCTAAGGGAGTAGCTGTACTATGTATTGAATACTGATTCAAAGCATAGACTGACTTCTAGAAACCCCTGATTCAGCCCATCAGGATACTTCCACCTAATTGGTGCTGGAATAGGGTCTTCAACAGAGCACCCTATCATTCTATCGGGCCAGCTACTTCAGGATAATAGGAAATATGGTAAGACTATTCGATTCCATGAGCATGGCTCACTGTCTCACTTCTCTGGCTGTGAAGAGAGTTCTTCAGTCAGAGGCAATGCTGTGTGAAATTCAATGATGGAGGATGAGATATTTTGTAGCTCCATAGATGGAAGTTTGGGGCAGAAGCTTTAGGTGAAGGAAAGGAAAATCCACAGTGAGAATAAACATCTATTTCCAGTGAGGACAAAGTGTTGCCATTTCCACAGGGGAAGTGGTCCAGTGTAGTCAACCTGCCATCAGAACACTTTCTGATTCTCCTGGGGTATAGTGCCATATTAGTGTTGGTCTCTGCTGCTGCCAGATCTCCCAGTTGGCAGCTATAGCCAGGTCTCCCTTGGTGAGGGGAGGTTCTTATTGTGGAGCCCATGAATAATCACCATCTCTGACACCATGGCTACTTAGTTCATGGGCTCACTGGGCAATGGCAGGAATGGACAAAGGAAGAAGCTGATTGAGTGAAGCATCCTATCTACTTGATTATTGAAATCCCCCTGTATTGAAATCACCTTTTAATGAACATTTATGTGGGATACAAATATCTCACATCCTTCGCTTATTTGGAGAGATCTATCCACATACTTCTTCCCAAAGTGCTACTCCCATCAATGTTTCAATCATGCTCTTTCCAAGTCCTGACAATCCAGCCAATCCATTGTCTACAGCGTATGAATTAACAAGCAATTGTACATCTAGATATTTCTCCTTTCAAGCATGATATAACAGTTCATTATCAAAGACAGTCAGGACAAGGACACAAACAGGGTAGCAACTTGATGGCAGGAGTTGTTGCATAGTTGCTTACTGGCCTGCTCTTTGTGGCTTGCTAAGCTTGCTTTCTTATAGAATCCAGAACCACCAGCCTAGGAGTAGGCCCACCCACAATGGGCTGCCCTCCCACATCAATCATTAATTAAGAAAATACTCCACAGGCTTGCTTACAGTAATTAAATCTATGGGTGGTTGAAGATCCAGGCATGAAGCTCACAGATATTTAGACAGACTACATTCTTATTCATGCATAATATGGCAGGCAATGCAGGGACATTCTTTGTCAAGAACTCTCTGTCTCTACTTCTGGAGCAATTCTGCCATAGGTTCAGAAAGAAAAATGCCTACTCTGCTTCAGTACCACCCTGGCTTCATTATCTGAAAAAGGTGGGAAGAGAGATCTCTTCATAGTAAGAGAAGGACTGAAGGAGTCAGCCCTGAGAAGCTTGGTGAGCCTCTGTCCTTGCCCTGGAAGGACAGTTTCAAATTTTCTTTTGGGAGACACAGAGTCTCTTGTGACTTTAAGCCACCTCTCTCTTTAGAGATCTGGGATTACCTACCGTTCCTAACTGATACATTTTAGCTAATATCAGAATGCATAGGAGCACAAGCAAATCCACTTGAAAATACATGCACAAGCATATACCTGTAATTAAATAGTTTAAAACACATAGGCAGCAGGAAGATGTGTCTAGATAATCCCCAAGAGAAGATTAGTGAGTACTGCTTGGCTCTGCTGGCTGGTTCTGGCCTCTTAGATGCCTGCCTCTGAATCACATCACTCCTCTTTCCAGGAAAATAAATAATCCAAATAACACATCTCTTTCCCATTAGACATCACTTTGGTTTGACTTCTTAACTTCTTAGATTTGTCTGTTTCCCCAGGCACCCAATTCCTTGGACAAAATGTAACCTGCACGTCTCCCAGTAGAACATAGGAATGCATCTCCTTCTTACTACCTCTTACACCTCATCTCTGGAATTGAGCTTCTGTACATCAGCCTGAGGAATATTCCTCTTCCTCTGGTCCTCTCCAATCTCTGCCAGAGTCTTGAATCAACATTCTTGAAGTGACTGGTGCACTGTGCAGGCTGACCTCATCTCTATAACCTCATCTTTGTTCCTTCTGTTATAATGACAGTGCTCCCTACCCTCCCCATTTTCACACTCTGTGTTTGTGTCCTTATTTTCTAAAGACAACAAAAGTTCTTAAATATCTTTAATAGAACCCAAAATTGGAAATGGATGTATACATTATAACACCCCTATACTAAGTTTAACTTTTAAGCATATCATTTTTCCTTGTCACCCTAGTGGGCTGGGAATAAAAAGCAGACATTTTGGGCACTTATTAATCATCCTCGCTATTTCTAGGTGTAATGTTTGGGGGCATTAATGTGGCCTGAATAGTTGGATTGCCTTTTTCTGGAAATATAGAACTCTTTCAGGAAGTATTGCACATTTCCATCTGGTTTAAAGTTGGATAATATGAGGAGAAAAGAGGAAATTCCATTGTCAGTCCTGTCATTTCACACGTACATCTGAGCCCTGGAGCAGCAGGTGTTTAAGACACCTCTCCATTCCCAGGAATACTTTGATCAGCTACCTTCTAAAAGTTGAGATGTGGTCACCCCCAGGAACAATGACTTTATTTAATTTTTTTTTTTTTTTATTTCAATGAGACCAGATACCTGTCATGAGTTGACTTTCTTAACATTTATTATTTTAGTACAGTTTTGGATATAGGGCCAGCAACCTTCTGAAATCCTGTCAGAAACTCATTTTATCTTGTCACAGTTAGGAGAAAGGAGAAGCAGCTCATCAGCAATGGTGACTCCACGGCTGCCTGTGAGTAGATAATGAAGTGATGGGACAGCTGGCCAAGTGCTGGCAATGTTTCTAGAATCTCAAATCATGGCTTCAGTAACTCATGGGTTCGCTCTGAGGAGAGACTTGGATTATCTCTTTGGAAAGCATTGAAACTTTTTGTTAATTTTTTTATTTGATGTATGAACTCCAAGAAACCCAAATAGCAGCACTTGTAGGTGCTTGACACTACAATTTCAATAAAAGTTTCAGGGAACATTAAAATGTTCAAATAAAACCATGGAAACTGTTGCCTTCAAGAAATGATGCATTTTCTAGTAAGATTCTTTGATTATTTCAAAAACAAGCTCTGTGCAAGTTTAATGTCTTCTTATGAGCAGCCGCCATTGGAGCCCCTTATCTGTGAAGATACAGTGGAATCAACTTACTGGTAAAAGAACTGTTTTCAAAGATACTGCAGTTGATTTTAGAAGCACTGAAGGGTTTACATTCTAGAAACTTGGAGCAACATCATAACATATAACATTTTGTAATTGCTGAGGTAAACCTTAACAAATAGATACCAATTTTTACAATAGCATGGACTTCCACCACATGTGTTTGGAGAATTGCTACAGCAAACCCACTAATGAATCTAAAGGCAATTATATTGAACCTTTAGGCCCTCTATTTGGTGCCTTGGTCACCATACAACTCCCAAGGATCCACAAGGAGCCTTCTGGCCACTGGAAGGCTCCCACTCGAGATGCTAACATCACGTTCTATTGCTAATACTTCATTCAGTCAGTGATTTGCCTCCCCTCAACATCACCTGTAAACGGAGCATCAATGTGTGCTAGACACTGAAGTACCTTTTATAATTTATATTCAAAGATATATCATTTGTTCTTTTATGATTCCCACTATGGTATGGATACAAGCTTTGAGTTTTCTCCTAAATGGCTTACTCTCCATTTTTTAATTAAAAAAATTTAAACAGCATTAAATCTACTCAAGAGAATCTAAGATGCTGTTCAAGCTGCTTCTGAACATGGCTTCTCACTGCTTATATTCCCATGTTTACTATTCAGTGTATATCAACAATTCCTATTCTTTTCATACAACTCTATACTTCTACATCATTTCCATCCGTGCTGCACGAGGTGTCTGTCTTTCTTCAGCTGTAGATTCTAATCTTTGTCTTTTCATTACTAATCTCTCACTTGCCTTTAATGTTAGTAAGATTAATGTTCCAGTAATATTTGTCCTTCTTCTCAGATGTCGATGGTTTCTTTTAATTTCCATTTTATAACTCTTCTTCCTTCCTTCCTTCTATTTGTGTGTGTGTGTGTGTGTGTGTGTGTGTGTGTGTGTGTGTGTGTGGTTTTAGGGATTGAACCCAGGGCCTCAGGCATACTAGCCACGTACTCTACCACCCTCAGCCCCACGCCATCATTTACTTACTTTTCAGAATGCACCCTTCCTCTTCACCCTACTTATTGGTTTTCCGTAGCTTGTGCCCTGCCATCAACTTCGTGGTTAAAGTCTTGGACACCAAGATGGTATTGATGCCAGGCTATGGCACTTTTGGGAGGTGAAACCACCTAGAAGATTCTTGTGTCACTGAGGGTCTGAGGTACCTGTGCAGCCCCTTAGGAGAGGGCAGTTTATAAACTGAGCAATCCTGGCTCTGTCATTGCTGGTTCAGGGTCCAAACCGTTGGAGTTACTCAGTGATGAGGTTTAAGCTTTTACCTTTTCCCTAATTAAAAAGGTAAAACCGAATTACATCATTTTACTCACTTTCCTTTCTTTCCTACATCTTCTACGTACAGTCTTTACCCTGTTTCAAATTGACGGCTTCAGTTATTTGATTACTATTATTGCATGTGCATACATATATATACAACTGAATCAGCTCAGTGTTGCTTGTATGTATTTGATTTCAAGACTGAGCACTTGGTATTGGATAAGCAAATGGGAGCCACATTCCTGGTAGAGAGGAATTCCTCCCATCCCATCCTCAGTCATTGGGTAGAGTTCGTTGTCTAGGTGGGAACCTGTAACATTTCCTCCTTCCAAGTTATTAGTACTGACACGTTTCCGGTCTTGTTTAGGCAGATGTATTGCAGAAGTATCATAGTTGAGCTTAAACATCTAAATTTTTTAACTAAATCTTTTTTGTTAAAACTTGATGCTCCGTGTATTATTCTAGTAACGCAAAGCTAATATATTTGTTTTCAGTTTTTTTCATACGATTGTAGTGCCAAATTATATATAATCTAAGTGATGACCCTGAATCTTGCCAAGATGGATGATCTCCATTTTCTCTTCTTCAAGAGGTTATAAAAGACAATTTGTTTTCTTTGGTAGTAATTTATTTTGTTTATGAGGGAATAGTCTAGACTCATTTAAAACTTTCTATTGATTCTTTGTGAGTTTCACATCATGCTCCGGATCCCACTCATCTCCCCATCCCTCCACACCACCCTCTGCCCTTGCCACCTTCCCCCAAAAGAAAACAAGCAGAAAATAAAAACAACAAATAAAATTTAAACAAACAGAGAAGAAGCAAAAAAACCTTGATGTGGAAGCTGTGGTGTGTCATGGTTGTCACACAGTGCATGCACCCTTTTGCCCAAACAGCTTTACTTGCAAATGTTCATTGTAATAAGTCATTGGTATGTTTCTAGGTCTCCGGCTACTGCTATACTTGAATACTGGATCTTCACTGGGGCTCCACTCAGATACCCTGTTGTTGCTCTGTGTTACATGCTCCAGAGAGTTCATAGATGGACCAACTCAAAGCCTTGGATCATTGGCCGTGTTCCCTAGCCCACTTTGCCTAGGCAAAGGATAGAATTGGCTCTGCTGAGTTCAAGTCGCTAGCACCAGTTCTCCAGCACTGTCCTGGCTAGGGGCAGGGCCAGCTCTCCCAGTCTCACACCTTCAGGTTGGTTCTCCCATGCCCACATCACCCAGGCTAGCTCTACCTCACTGCCCAGGCAAGGGGCAGCCCTCTCTCCCAAGTACAAGTATGGCAGTGAGTGAGAGGCAGGGACAGCTCTCCTGCACCATCCCAGCAAGGGGTGAAACCACTTCTCCCACACCCATGCCACCAGGGCCAGCAATCCCATGTTACCCAGGAGAGGAAGAGGGCTGTCTCTCTCATGTGCTGGAGTAGGCAAGCTGCAGGGCCAGATCGCCTGCACTCAGCCAACAAGGCTGGCTCACTTGTACCCAAACCACCAGGGATAGCGCTACTGTGCTGCACAGGCAAGGCACAGTGTCTGTTCTCCTAAGCTCTGCAACCAATCAGGGGTGGGACCAGGTCGCCTGGTCTCAGGCCCTTGGGGCAAGCTCTTTCAAGTTGCTCAGGTAGGGCCAGCTGGCCATCTTTCAGGAGGAAAGGCTAGGGGAGGGGCTGGCTTTCCAGAGTGCCACGTCTGGTGACATCAAGATGGCCCCAGGAGGTAGCCCAGAACAG
>JADRCH010000212.1:2724604-2859287 GCA_019843965.1 Rhynchomys soricoides | reverse complement strand
GTGTGTGTGTGTGTGTGTGTGTGTGTGTGTGTGTGTGTGTGTGTGTGAGAGAGAGAGAGAGAGAGAGAGAAGAGAGCATGCATACGTGCATGGGGCCTCAGGATGTATGTAAGTGTTAACATCACTTGTCCTTCTTGTTCAGATACTATCAGGCTCTACTTCATCTCGCACCCTTCCACGGAGAATTCTAAATCTGACATCTAATTATCAGTCTCCTGTTTGAATAAAACATCTACTTCAGGATACATTAAGTGTTTTCGTAGATCCTTGTGAATGGTGATGTCCTAGGTAGCTCTTTTCCAATGAAGGTCTTTTTTTCTGGATTCTGCTTTGGTAGTAGCAGTGTGGATTGTAGGGCCACAGGGGGGCAGAATGCAGTGGACACACCACTAAAGTAATATTTGAGCACTGATTCTAAGAGAATTCCAAGACACCTACTTGTTTAAAGACTAAATCAATGCAATATCCCAGACTTGATAATCACAGCCTAACGAAGACAGCAATCAGCAGTATTCTCAAAGAATTCTATTCCAAGTCACAAAACATAAGATTGGTTTTGCTTTACGCCATGAAAATTTTGTAAACAGCTGTATCCAAGTCTGGTACATTATGGATGTAGGATTAAGGCAAGCCACAGAATTTTCCCCAAATCCCCTTTTCCCTAATGTTTTCAAACATCTAATCTTTTTTATTCCATTAGCACTACTAAACTTGACAAGGTAATGAGTTCTCACCCCTTAGGGTGCTAGAAATAGATACAAATGCATGTTTGCTGAGGTACAGTAAGAGCCTACAAAGGATTGTCTCACAAAGGATTACCTGCACAAGCCCCCAACCGATTATTATGCCACCCAATAAAAGGGTTTATTGATACCTCGGCCCATTTTTACTTTTGGTACTCTGGTGATACTTGTAGTAACCTGACTAAATTATAGAATGTAGAGAGAAGGACTTAAAAGTACATCAGTTCATTACTATTAAAAGAGCTCTCATACTACATCCTGACCTTTGGGTTAGCTAGCTGACCTTGGCTGAGCTCAACACCATAGTGTGCAGAGCCAAAGCTCCAGGTACTTGACCAAGAGGCTTTACTCTCTTGGCACACCTCTCTTGCCTTCTTCCTATTACTCAGTAATGCTGTGTTTCTCTCTAGGCTTTGGTTACTCTGGGCCTCTGAGTGAACAAACAGCCTTTCCCAGTGGTGTCTGGCCAGGTGTTGATTCCTCTAATGAGAAAGAGTATTTGAAAGTTCTATGTTTGTAATTAGCCTGTATCTTCACTTCACCTAGTGTAATTCTGGCCGTGTTAACCTATAAAGGAATACCTTAGTTCTCTTTGGTGATTTTTCTTCTTAAATACTCTGTGACTGGAGTCGTGGGACTTACGACCTAGTCTAAAAATGAAGTGAGAGCTAGAAGAAGAAATGTAGGCTAAATTATCTCAGGATTATTACCTCTGTTACATTTTCATTTCCTAGGACTCAGATCCGAAACCCTCCCCAATATTAGAGGGATTTCAACACATTCCTTTGAACAATCTGCCTCAGGCCATGCCTGTGACCCTTGCAGCAAAAGCTAGATGGGCCGGCAGCTCTGTTTCCCTCAGCCATTGGTGTACTGATCACTAAATGGGTGATGACATGGCCCTGTCCTCAGGACAAGATGAGATCATTGTTGGTGTGCTCTGTGTTCATACAGCCCAACCACAAATTTCTAAATGCTTGAGTCTTTTGTTGACTCTTCATTGAATTGAATCACCACAGACAAAGCATGTTTACATTTATTTTAATTCTCTATAATGAAGACTGTTTCCTTCTACTGGTTTCAAACAACAGAACATGTCTCAGTACATTTGTAGTTGCATTGGTGTATCAAATGAATGGCTCACCTAATGGTTTTAACCAACGCTATGAATAGAACCTATAAGTTTCCTTTCCAGATGACTTCTCTGTTCCTTGTCGCCCTTTTTTGCAGAACCCCATATGCGCCATTACAACACTACTGGGAGATACCATGATTCTTGTGAAAACAAGTTTTGCTTATTTAAATGTTAAAAAAAAAACATTAGAAAACTATGAGGCAGAGAAACACACTAATCAACTCTTTAAAAGTATAAGTGGGCTTGAGGATATACTGCCTATGGAGTTCCCATCCACATTCATGAGCATATTATATAGGTTGATAGTGGCCTTGTGCTCCATTTTCTAAAGAAAGGTTTAAGTGATTTTTGTTGCTTTGAATGTAAATCTTTCCAGATTATGATTTTGGTAAAAGAAAAATAGTTGAGAAGAAATATCAGAGAATAAAGGAAATATTTTACAGCTGCACATCTTTTAAAATGTTTCTTTCTCTTGTAGTTTGGTTTCTGCTGCTATAACAGAAAACTACAGACAGGGAAATTTATAAACAAGAGAAGCATGTTTGGTTTACTCTTCTAGAGACTGGAGAGTTCAAATCTAGAATCTAGTGTCTGGAAGGGGACTTCTGTAGTCAATAAATGACAGAAAAGCAGTGGAATATGCTGGAGACTGAGAGGTCAAGGACAGGCAAGCTAGCAGCAAATGCTCTTGTTTGTTAGCAAACCCAAAGTGCCACTATAGAGCAGTTCATTCAAGAGAGCAAAGCCCCCAGGATAGAATTGCTTTTGAATGTGTTACCTCTTAATTAAGATCTTAATTACCTCTGTATTACAATGGCAATTATATTTCAGCACCAGTTCTCAGTGACATTCAAATCATGATACCAAGAGATCTGGCAACTTTCATCACTGGAAAAAAAATTGATCTTGTCTGTAATTTTTGAAAACCTTAAAGAGATTCACATTCTTTGTTTAAATAATACATGTTAATAATGATACCTAGATTAACTAGAGGCACTTTGTGTTTGAAAAAGTCTGCTGACTTTTATTTGAGTTCAGGACACAGGAGGGCTCTGGCAATCAAGAGCATCAAGAATAAAAATATTCCCTTTTACTGTGGCATCAGTGGGCAGGCTTAGATTTTTTAAAACCTAGGAAATGACAAGAAGCAGTGGGAAAACTACCAGAAGTTCTTTGCTGGTTTTCTAGCTATGATGTCATGACAATCGATGACCAGGGAAGAAAGCAATTTGAACCAACGTAAGACTGTCCTCATTGAAGACGACCCTCAGCAAAGCCCAGTGATAACCAGCAGAGTTTCAAAGCAAACCAACACAAGACCATTGTCCACTTTCTACTGGATTAAGTATAATATACTCGTTCCAAACATCATTCACCTCACAAGCATCGGCTCCAGCAAAACATCACATGCCCTTTCACCAGGCAACTTCCAGAAAACACAACATGGCTGTTCTCAATAAAACATCCTCTCGTGTCTGCTTCAGCAAAACATCCTCTCATAAGATATTGTCCAGAAAAATATCACATGACACAACTGAGTTTCCAATAAAACCAGGAATTTCCACTTCATCAGTGTAACAGACAAGGACAATTTTTCTGTTGTGTTGATCACTGTTTTAGTCATTAATTTGTTATTTTATGACCTCAGCCATCTAACGAGTGTGTGCTGACCACTCCTACCTCCAACTCTTCTGTTGCTCCCTCAAAACTCTTCTATTCCCCCTCTTCACCTACAAATCATTTTGACCTTCCTATCTATTCATTTTGTTTATGACTTACTGAGTGTAACCTGGGTCATCTCTGTGACTATGCATCTGGAGCTGTTATATATGGTATGGTGTTTCAGCAATGGATACAAAACTGAAAATATGACTCTCCCTCTTCCAGAATCTACCAATAGCCAGTAATTTAGCAATAAGTGAGAGGGCCATATATGAGTCTCTTTCCCGTTGGTGACTCATTGCTGAACAGCCAGTATTGTGTGTGCCCAGTGTGGGAAATCGCAGGAATTCATGATTGCAGTGATAGTATAGAGTCTAGGGGATGACATATTATATAGCTCTCCACTCAATCTTCTAGTTCTTATATACTTGCTGCCTGTCTTATGCAACATTGCCTGAGCCCTAGAGAGGATTGTGCAACAACCACTTAACCTCAATATCTTAGGCAGCCAGGTGCCTCTGTATTTATTAATGTTCACTGCCGAGAAAGACTTCTCTGATTAAGGCTGGGCATAGCTGATATCTGTAGGTATGTTCATACATATCTAGAAGGTAGTTTTATGTTATGTCAGTTTAGTTAAACAATAGTAGTAAGTTGCCTACTTGAGCTTATGATATAATAGATTGCTAACTAGGCAACTAACAGTACCAGGGATGAGTTTCTTCCCATGGAGGGAGGTCAGAGGGTGGTTGGTTATCTCCATATCACTTGTGATCCTATTTCAAAGGATAAGACTATTGATTCTTTTCCTCCCCAGTAGCAAGCATAGCATCTCCTGGCCCTTTGAAAGCTAGCTTGGAGAAAGGTTTTCCAGCTGAGTTCCAGCTTACTATCTAGGAAATGAGATGTATAGTGTCTTCAACAATCTCCAAAACGTACTTCTGAAAACTCTGACTCAATTTTTCCCTGTCACAAACACATATATGGTTGACATTCAGTTTAAAAATATATCTCTCTTTTCATATACTGTGAGGTTCTCTTTTAATGGCTTAAAATTAGAGCTGGCATAAGTGTTTAATAGAATACCACTTCTTTAGATACCATTTCCATTCGCCTCTTAGTTGTGAAATATACAGTCATAGGAATGCCCATATTTGGGGAGCACTTCTGACTGAGACGAGCATTTTTTACATCAGCTTTATATGTGTTAGGTCAATGAGTCATTGAAAGAACCTTAGGATGTAAGATCCTCCTTTCATCTTTGTTCTGTAGTCCAGAGACTGAGGAACATAAAGCCAGTAAACACCACAAGTCCATCTGGGAGGTATGAGACAGTGACACAGCCCAGAATCCACTCCGTACTTTCTCCTTGCAATGAGGACCTTGACAAAAGAGCTACATCCATAGTTACCACATTCAATTCACAGTGACATTAAATCTTTCACTCTGCCAAAAATAAATTCAAAATAGATCCAGTAATTTAATATAAGACCTGAAATTCTAAAACTATTAGTGGAAAATACTTCTGATATAACCATTAAACAAATCCTTTCTGAAAATTCTCTAAGCATGGGAAATAGTCCCAAGGACTGACAAATGTGATCACAGGAGATCAAAAAGCTTCTATACAGTGAAGGAAACATCACCAGACTGAAGAGAGAGGCTGTAGAATGGGAAAGAATCTTTGCCAACTTTATTTCCAACATTGAATTAGTATCTGAATTTCACAGATAATTACAGAAAATTAAATATACATTAAAATTTCAGCCAATCAATAAATAAGCTAATGAATTGGATAGACATCTCTTAAAAGAGAAAGATAAAGCAATCAATAAATATTTGAAAAATTGTTCTACCTTGTTGACCACCAGGGAATTAAATATTAAAACTACACTGATATTCCATTTCAGGCCAATAGGGATAACTGTCACCAAGAAAACAAGCAAGAACAAAATGCTAGTTAAAACACAGAAAAATGGGATCTCTTATTATAAAACTGTGGATGATGATGTGTCACCTACTCTGGAAATCAATATGGGGTTCCTCATCAAACTGAAAGCAGGCATACCGCTCCTAGAAATCTACCTAAGGGGCACTAAGTCAGCATATCACAGTGAACCTTGAATGTGAATGTTTATTGCTTCGCTATTCCCAATAGATAAGAAAGGAGATGAGCCTAGGCAGCCATCAACAGTTTAGTGAATAAATGTGTTACATATGCACACTGGGATTGTATTTCTCCTTAGAGAGAGATGAAATCATGACAGTTTTAGGGAAATTGGTTAATGTGGAAATCATTATTTTAACTGTCAGCCAGAATCACTAAGACAAGTAACACATTTTTATCTTATACATGGGAATCTAGATTTAAATGTTTATTGGCTAGATACAGGGACCATGGAGAATCTCCCTTGTTTGAGTTCATGAGTATACCAGATGCTTACACAAAGTCTTTAGGATTTCTCCAATATTCTCAATGTAAATTACATGATTTAATGATCTTTCCCAAAGAATTATGATTTAATTGATTGCAAGTACAAGTGTGAATCTTGTTTAGACAAACACAAAAATGACAATAGCCAATTACATGCTCTGATATGAAGCTTCGTATTTGTTAGTAACTGACAGGGCTTAGTTCTCTGCATGCTAAGTCCTGCTAAAAATCATCTGTCTTTTCTTCAAACAAAATTTTTATGGAACTAACAGGCTCAAAATATCAAGTCTCAATCTCAGGTACCATATTTGCACATAAGTGGAACATGTGTCAGTAAATTATGTTGTTGAACTATACCTACTAAGACTTATGAAAGAACGTGACCCAGTAAGGGCACTATCTTTTTCACTGAGAAAACTCTGAGAAGCTTGGATCCCAAAGTACACTTTGGCCACAATATAGTAACTTCAATAAGGCTGTTCTCTTTGTTTCCCTCTGGGGGGGTTGAAGATGAGTTAATAGGGTGCTCTAAGTGGGAAAGCAAGAGGTGGTAAGCAAAGCACACATTTATATTTATTCTAGTTTTTATTTAATTAAAATATAATTATATTATTTTCTTCCTTCTCTTCCCTCCTTGTCCAAAGTCAGGGCCTCCTCTCTTTTATTGTTGTTGCATATACTCATAAAAGAATAAATGCATAAAAACAACCTGCTGAGTCTGTCCAATGTTGTAGGAATGTATGTTTCTAGGGCTATTTGGTACTAGATAACCAGCCTCAGGGGCTGCTATCTGAAGCAAACCAAATTCCCCTCTCTCAGCAGTTGTTAATTATATGTAGCTCTTAATTAAGGGGTGGAGCCCTGTGAGATCTCCCCATCTACATTGGTGTGTCAGCTGTTGTTGGAGTCTTGTTTAGGCAGCCATGTTTTTGAAATTTCATATGCCTAGCTTCCCTGTCATAGACAGAAGGCACAATGTTATGGCATAGCTCTGACAATCTTTCCACTCCTAAGTTCATCAATGTCCTTTGGGCTTTAGGTTCAGGAGTTGTGTTGTAGAGACATCCACTGGGGCTGGGCACCCTATGATCAGTTGCTCTCTGAACTTTGACTACTTGTGGCTTTTATTATAGTCTCTTGCTGCAAGAAGAAAGCTCTTGGATGAGGAATGAGAGTTACAATTATCTGTGTCCCTGTTACATGCCATTCAACTTTTAACTTGGTTCTGAATTTGGAGGTACCAGGTGATCTTAAATGTAAGCTAATTAGTGAACCCCTGGGTGTTATGCATGTGTCCTCTGTATGCTCCAAATCTCATGAGTTCATTTCCTTAGAAACGTTTTCATAAAGACTCAAAAAGCCAAGAAAACAGCCCATATAAAGGGCACGGACCACACCACCGTTCGATTTCTAACCTCACTTTGGATTACTGAAGGTTTTCTAATGTTGTGAACATGTGCAGTTCTAGAATAAGAATAGAACTACTTCCTTAACGCAAAGGGGTGGGAAAAATATAGTAGCATGGAATAGTTTCTAAAGAACTGAGATATTCCTGATGCTGTGGGCATTCGCAGAGAGGGTGTGGAAGTTCATTTTTCTTTCCAGTTGAGGAGAAATCTATAGAGGCAAAGGCAAGAGAACAAAGCATTCTTGGTAGGAGTCTCCAGCTGGATTGGAACCATGATGGAACTTGGTCATGGTCCTCAGAACTTCTTTCCCCATTTGTGAAGGATGGAAATTCAGCCTCTATCAGTCCATTACAAGATAAATTTGTGCCCAAAGGAAAGGTCTTTTCCTTTTGGAATTTTAGCTAGAGAGGAACCCAGATATAATGGGGTGGACAAAGGAAAAGCTGATAAATTGTGATACTGGATGCAGGAAACTTGTGAGATGTATCTTCTCTGAAATCTTCTTCCAGTAGGAGGACATACATGGTCCTGACAACTTCCTGGACACTATTGTGTTGCTTCCATTACCACTCTTAGAGTAAGAGAGAAATGGCCACCATGGAATGTGAAGATTTCATAGCGACACAGAGAGATCATGTTATATGCATGTACTAACCGGAAACAGGAAGTGATTCAGCAATTCTACGTGGAAGAGAAGAAAGTGAAGAGTGAAAAACATGAAAGCGTTTTTTTCTTACTTCATGTCACTGTGATAAACGATTCAAGAACAGACCTTCACAAATACTTGACTCATATAAGCCTGAATAAAGTTGAAAATCATAATTCAGGCATCACTGCTGAGTTTATCTTAAGACTTTTAAAACACAAATAGCATTCCTTGATATTAGAGATTTTCTGGGCGTTCTGATTTATTCTGTTGGGAAAAAGCTTAACATTGGGTTATCATTGAGTCCCCTTTGTCCTGAGTTTAGGACTTATAGTCTTACTGGTTTGTAATACTCAGACTCTACTTTGCAAATGTGAACTCCAGGCTCTAGCTCCTAGCTCTGGGATCACTGAAATGGAGTAAAAGCTGCAGGAAGATGTATGATAGCAAAATAACAAGAGAAGGTCCTCTCAGACATCATCTCTATGTGATTTAATAAAAGCACCGCTTAAGAATAATAATGTCAGGAAATGATAGTTTCAGAGATTATTTTAAGGTTAATTTCCTCTTACATTAACTATTTAGAGCTGTGGAGTCAATGAAGTCAATCATTTCTGCCGTTCTTCTCAAACTTGGCTAAAGAGACATTTTAAATAGAAAATTACATTAAGCATTTCTAACAGGTGCAGAGTTAATCAATTCATATTTCAACTTTATTTTTTAAAGATCAAATGAAGAACATTCTAAGAGGACAGGGATATATGAGCGGTGTGAATCCATCTAAATATCAAAATATATATTGTGGAGATCACAAATGTTAAAAATGCAGAAAAGAAAATTAGTCTCTAGCATTTATTTCCTAATTTTTAAACTAATAGCTAAAGTGAGATTCTTCATGGAAGACTTGAAATTTTTAAATAGTTTATTTCTTAGGTTAAAATTGTTTACCATTCATGATGATTGATAGGTTAAGTTTATATAATTTTATTTTATTATGTTAATATTTGACCTGTATATTAACTGAGATGTGTTGGGCTTTTGTCCCATTGAAATATATACATATATGTATATATAAAATAATAGGAGCCATGTCTGTTTATAGATACATATCACATGTGCACATATATGTAAATACTTGCATATATTTTAAATATATCAAATAAATGTAACTATTGAATGGATATTGAAATACAGCTCTTTCTACAAACTGTGGATTTCCCAGATAAAGCATCTATCTATGCTTGTGCTGTTTGTTATCAGTTCATTCAGGAAAAACCTTGCTAGGCAACAATGAGTAACATCTGGAGTGCTACAGTAGAGCAAGGCTATCCTCAATACATACATTACCGTCAGGATCTGATACTCACCTCTCAAGCAAAGGATTGGATTGGCTTTCCTTACACACAGCTCCCATTTGCAACAGGAGTGTTGATAAAAATTGATAACCTAATCTGTGAGAGTCTGTGGTTTTTTTTTTTGTTTTTTTTTTTTTTTTGCCTATTCTTCAAGAGGCCTGAGAAGACCAAACATGTGTGTTGTGGGGGTTCACCCAGCAGGTCACCCACACATTTTCTCTGATGAAACTCAATCCTCAAATGGATTACCACACTTTGGTTGAATATGAAAAAAAAAAAAATGCCACTAATTGTTTCCTAAACGGCAGGGTTTATTTCAGTGCTCACATACAACCGAACAAGGCAAACTATTTACACAAAACAGTAAGTACAAAAAATATAATACAATTTATCTGTACATAATTAGGATTCTTTTAGTTTCCACAAAATGTTGGCAGAGAGATGATGAGCGGGATGGGGAGGGAGGTTTAGGAGGGAAGCAGTGCTGTGCTCTTGACAAAATGCAGGACCATTTTATGATTTCATTGTTAAAATCGATAAAGGCGGCGGAAACACTGAGAGTGGACTACACCAAGGGCAGATTCGAAGGAGACCTTTCCACTGCGGTAATAATGGTTGATCTTATTAATGTCTGGTTAGACAGGTGTGAGTTTGGTTTGGTTGATTGGTTGGGAAGTGCCCCTTCCCACCCCCTTTTGGAACTTCCATAATTGGTTCCATGAAAGAAAGAATTAGTTCCCTGCCTAGGTTGACATAATTAGGGTCTTAAACTGATTTCTGAAAACAAGGTATCTGCCAGGTGTCATTAAGCACAATTTGAGGCAAGGGCTTGGCCAGCTCTCAGGAAGAATATCAATCCAGTGGGTTAATGAGTGAAAGAGAAAAATGATAGCTGCAGAAAATACCAATGCACATGGCTATCGAGATTTCAGGGCAAGTACTGACAGCCAAATGTAAGGGTTTAATAGTGTGGGTTGCCTATTATTTCAGGGAGAGAACACTCACCAGCCAGCAGCAATCCCATACACAACCAAGTGGCTGTTCTCTCACAAAACTGACAGGGAAATACAGAGCTATTTTACTCTTGAAGTGGCTCTCTGGTAACTAATATATATTGCCTTTGAAGTTTTAATCTTAAGATCAGTAACAGTCTGCAAGTTTACCAAGGGCTGAAGTTGGCCTAGAAGAAATTTCAATGGCTGAGCAATCCCAAACAACTTTATTTTCTATCACAAAACAGGCAAGGAGGCATAGCATGTGTAAAGTCAAAATCAAGTGGTCACAGGTTCTGCAGAATCGTACACTGGGACAAGCTGGTGAGGTGAACACTATGGTGATTCAGTGGATGGAGGCTCCCACTGTGCATGCTTCAGAAGCAGATCTATGAGCTGATTTGAGTCCACAGTCACAGTGTAAGAGATCAGTGGTCAACTTCAGCATAGAAGACACTGCTAATGTTTTAAACTCAAGCAGAAAGTAATAATTTTGTGTACTCTTGAGCAGTTCTGATTCTGAATTTGCAAAATACAACAAAACAACCCAAATGATGTTCTAGTCAGTTCTCATTTCACATTCTGTACCTCTGTAAGTAGCCCAAATCTGTTTCCCTCAGACCTATGTACGTGCATGAAGCGCAACAGAAACACCCATTGACTTCTACAGAAACAGAGCTGATTCTCTGACCACAGGACAGGCTCTAATACATTTCCATGAAGATGTAAAAATTAAAGCAACATCAGTTTCTTGCAGGCTGGAATAGGGTCACTTCATCTGGACACTACAATTCTTGATCCTGTTCTGAGAGCAAAACCACACTGGAATATGAGACATTTCTTTCACTTCCTGTTCCTGAGTTCAAAGAGACACACAGAGTAGATTTCCTCAAGGTGTATACAACCAATGCATGGTTTCTAACTGGAACAATCAAAAACCAGGAAGAGCAACAGCACAGTTTATAAAAGGCACTAGCAACTTTCTACAGGAAAGTCAATCTCACCTTCTGCAAAGATAACAGACCTCCTTTATTGTCTTGATGGAAGAAGAGTTTTGTTTATCAGAGCCTAAGCTTTTCTTTTTGCTTGTATTTGTCGACAGGTTTCCATGTTGCTTCAGCAACGTGTATCAAATTTCTGATAATGCAACATTATGATATGAAATCCACAAGGAAGAGTAACTTTTGCAACTTCTGTCAATAGTTCAACATTGTACATTAATTACCCACAGGGTGTTTGTTCCCCAAAACGAACAGTAGCAAACTGGAAAGGAACACATTTCCTTCCTTTCATGAGATTATCCACAGAGACTACCTCAAGGCCATAGATTAGTATTTATAGAGTTTGGAAAATCTCCTTACATCATTTTAATTAATGATAACAATGGAAAAGATAAGCTGCAGAGATAAACAATCACTGGACTCTGGACAGTAATCTCTCACACAGCATTTCCTGTGGTACATCGCTTAGGTTAACAAGAACATTAACTTAGGTTTTCCCTTTTATATGTATTTCTCAAAGAAGCAGAGTACTCACAAAGCTCTTCAGTAACTGATAGAAGATAGTATCACATTACCCATGGGTAATAACAGGCTTTGGAATATCAGCAATGGTATATTAACATAGGTCTCTAGATGCTCCATGAAGTAGTAAGAATGAATGGATGAACTGGGCATGCCCAGTTCCATCTTTAGACTCTAGAAAAACACCAGAGAATTTGCAAAGGAGTCTAAGTTTACTGTTTTGACATCTCCATGGAAACTGATGTTTTTGAGCCAGGAGACTTGGACATAACCTGCCACCAATTGATCTAATGCTGACACAGTTCACCCTATCACCCATTGGCACATGCTGTCTGGTATTTCCTGTTGGAGCTCCCAAATTGTCTTTTGACACAGTAGCACTGAACTTCGTGTACTCCAAAGTGTGATTTAAAACTTGAATGGCCCATCAAAGAGACTAGGAAAAGTTTAAAATGTTGATGACCCTTGGGGAAAAGCTGATGAGAAATTTGGCTTGATCTGTTGGGGAAATATTTGTGGTTTATTCTAAAATGGAAAAAAATTCAGAAAAGAAACATGTGGATATATGCAAATTCAAATACCAGTAGGCTGAGTTTAGGCAAACGGACAGAGTGCAAGTCTGATGCATCTTTAGGATAACATCTCTTGAGCTGTTCAACCACACAATAACATAGCCCATAGGTGGATTCCCCTTTGATGAGAAATTGCCTACAGTATTGATGGCATGACCTGATTCTATCATTGATTAAGGTGGAACATTTGCTGACACAGACATCAGTCAACACTGGTGGTTTTCATTCCTTTGTAGATAAATAAGGAGATAATGATGTCCTTGCCTAAGACTTGTGCACCCAGGACACTTGATTATGGATGAGTCCAAATGTCAGAACCTCAGTACTTGGTTTCGGGCCAGATCCTTACCGGGGGGAATGCAGGATAATCAGCAGAGAGTAACGTGACACTTGATTTTTCATATCACATTCCACATCTGTCTCTTTTCTCTTCAATATTACCTGGGAGTCAACAGGGTCCAGATCAAGCATATGGATAAGTCCTTCCTAGCTAGGGATAGAGACATCTCCATAACAGATGCCCTCACAACCATTCAGTTTATGGCTTCTCTTCAATTCCTTTAGTGTCTCTGTCATTCCATCATGCACTCAAGAACCCTCTTCTCTTCCACCAACATACATGTTAATTTCAGGTAGAATCTACTTTAGTATGTGCTTTGATGTATACAACAGGACCAAGATGCTAAGGTGCTATGAGTGAGTCTTAAGGGGCAGAGGCTTAAAGGTGCCTAGCTTACAGTGGGAAGCTTTGAAGAAAAAGTCTAGGACCATGATGACAGAGGTTTTTCTGTGAAGCAGAGCTTCACCCAATGTCCCAGAGTTCCTTAGGACTCATTGAGATAGCTTCGGTCAGTGGTGACAGAGCCCCCAGTTCCAAGAAAGTCTCCAGGGTATTTGGAAATACCTCTAGCTATGCAGTGTGCAAAGATTCTTTTCTTTTTTTTTTTCTGCAGAATGTCAGCACATAGCAGGATTGATGACAGTCTCATCAGAGAGAGGACCCTAGACAACATCAGGACCAACTTTCAATGAATGTGAGTGTGTGACTGAAGCCAGTTTCCTAATGAAAACCAGCCAATACTGAACGCTGACTCTAGGCAATAAGTTGATTAATGTCATTTAGCAACAGGTTCAGCTGGATATAGCTTAAAATATTAATGCCTCTGTGTGTTTCTTTCATCAAAAGGCAAAAGGAAAGAAGAAAGAGGAAATAAAGAAGGAATAAAGGAAAGGAAGAAGGGTTGGGGGGGGAGGAAGTAGGGAAGGAAATGAAAGTGTCAGGCTGGAGTTTAACACATGACCCACACATGGCAGCCTAACTGGAACGTGTGTGTGTGTGTGTGTGTGTGTGTGTGTGTGTGTGTGTGTGATGTACTAATGAGAGGTCTGGAGCGTGGCATACACTGCCCCCGGAGCCACAGCTGTACACCCCAGAAAACGAGCCATGCAGCAGGTAGTGACAACCAGAATGCAGCTCAAGGCATTCCTAAGGAACTGCTCCAGTTGTTCAGCAAAATCAGAGCAAAGGAGCAGTGGTCGGAGGTGGGAATTTGAACAGAGAAGGAGGCAGTCGAAAATGAGACTTTTCAAAAGCAATACTAACATCAGAAAACTGTCTTATTTCGAATATGAGAACTCTGGGGTGAGGTTACTATATCAAATTGATGAAGGCCAGATTAGAGGTCATTTAGAAAGCATTTCCTATCAAGTATAGCTATAAGTTCTTGAAATATTTGTACTCTTCTTCCCAGGGGAAACAAAGTGACCTTTTAAACTAGAGAAATATTCAGGAAGGGGAGATTATTTTTAAAACACTAAAATAGAACTATGCCAAGAGGATTTATTCTTTTCTTAAAAGAAAGTAATGAGATGAGTTGAAGCATCCACTAAAAATCCACCCTAGAGACAATGAATAAATCATCTGACACATTCTGTCTGGTGAGTGTGGATTTTAAAAATGTGTGTGCAACGGAGGCCATGTACACTGTAGAAGAAGTGTGTGAGATGCCACACAATGTCCCATCTCCATATTCCCATATGCCATTTCTTCACTATCTGACACATCTCCCAGGGACCATCTGCCGTTTTAATTTCAATTTTAACATAGAGTTATGTCTGAAAAATGTGTTTATAGGAGAATAATTTGTGATTAATCATCAAGAGTTTTTTGGACTGTTTCTGAGATTGCTTCTTTATATTCCATGGGGGTGGGGGGGAACATACTCACTAAAAACCCTTTAATCTTCACTCCCTGTGCTACACATCTGCATAGACGTGAAAGTTTATGTACCCATAAGAACACATATGATGCCTACTCAGACCTTCATCATAGTGACCAGTGGTGCAGACAAGCCATTTGTCTTCACCGTTAAAAAGCATTGGATCAGTACTATACACTCTGTACCAGATGCTAACCACTCTTCTTTACTCCACAGAGGACCTCAAGAGGAGCTCTAGAACATGCAACCGTCAGAATGAGAGAGAGGGACCACTGAAACCCATTCCATCTCACGGTACATTTTGACTGCTTCTGTCTTGGAGAAGAAGTAGGACTCAGTAAGCTGGAGGACAGGAAGGCAGCAACTGAGGTAAAAGACACCAGAGCTTTTCCCTCCTCTGGTGTTGGGGCATCAGGGGACAAATGAAGAGGCCATGTTCCTGGAGTGTCACTCCAATGTGACTGCACTGAGCTCCAGAAGGACAGCTTTACACACCTTTAATGCTCTTGATAGGGGCCCTTGCTGCACATTAGCCACATCAAAGATGCTGAGTACAAAAACAAAACAAAACAAAACAAAACAAAAAAACCCCAAACAAACAACCTCCTCAAAAAACAAAAGCCATTCACGTCAGTTCATCCAATACTGCATAACACAAAAAACGTAAAAAATAAAAAATTAGCTTCCAATTACATCAGCTAATTCAACACTGCAGAACACAAAATAAATTTAGAAAGTAGCTTTCGATTACAGTTTGATACTTTCAATGTTTTCCATCATAAATGTTGAAGAATTTTCTCCTCATGGAGGGGGGAGGGGGAGGAAAGGGTGTGGAGTTTACCCAGAAGCTCAGACTGGCTCTTCAGCCAGGAAGCTCACTGCCCAGGAAAGTGGCCTTTAGGCCCACAGCATGGCAAGGAGCTTCCTGGGATGACCTGGAATCCAAAAGTCAGAGTAAAGCTAGCTTCACTGTAAGCTTCAGAACACTGCTGTGTGTGTCGCCTGCTGTTCTCTGTTTCATGTGTTCACCAAACAGTGATGACAGTCACTGCCCCAGACCAAAACAAAGGGTCTCAGTAGACCATGACTCGGCAGCTCCAGGGCAGGTGGAATCCTTGGGCAGGAATCACTCCAAGTGCAAACAAGCTGTTTCCAAGAAACCTACAGAGTCACCCAGGTTGGGGAGAGTTGACTGTAGCCACACCTTTATGAATTCTGTGAATTCCTCTGAACCTTGTGTATGTGGGGAAGGCATCTCACAGATTAAAGTACCTGGTACTTTGTTTGTATCTTTGTTTGTTCCCAAGTTAAAACATCCTGACCCTCTACACTCAAAAGTGTGACAATGCTATGTTTCCGAAGACACTTTCTAACATGGTTGGCACGTTTATGAAATAAAACTCATGAAAACAGTAGACTAGTTAGAGTTTGGGATGAGCACAGTACAAAACACTATATCATGGCTCACTTTGCAACAACCAAATGTTTCTTATAGACCAGATTTCCACAACACCACATTTAAGCATTTAAGGGTGTGCGCTTTTTTGGTAGCGATGGGAAAGTCCTGGTTTGAAATGCACTTGAAATGGATCCACATGTCATCTCTGAAGCCACAGAAATATGGGCAGTCATGGAGCACGGCTTTGAGGAGCAGAGAGTTTACAAGGAGCCAAAAGTGTAAGAGCTGCTAGTATTCATCATAATTGTTGAGATCTGTAAAGTAGGCGTTGGAATAGGTCTTCCCAGTGAGATGTGGGTTGAAGTATTTGCTTCTCTCCTCTAGGATCAAGTTGTTTTTGTTAAATGCCTGTAAAATATGTTTGAAAAAAATGTTTGAATTCTCAGTAAGTAGTGTTTCAAATAATCAAGAGTCGCAGTGTTGAATTTAAGCTCTCTCCAAAGGCTCTATTAGTTTGGAAAGTGTCTTCTCATTTACTGCCTTCTTAGCTCATTTGCCCCAAGGAAGACTTGGTTAATGACTGGATGAGGGTGGCTGTCTTCAACAGCATCTGGCCTACATTAGTTCTTTAATCAGGATGGGACTGAGGAAGCATGGATCAGAAATCCAAAGTCTGACTTTCTAGAAAACCTCTAAGACTCATGCAAATTTATATACACTGCTCAACTTAGCGGCCATACCCACTGATGTGCTTCTAGACTTCCAGAGAGAGCTGCATTTAATGTAATAATTCACTAATCCTTTGAGAAATTTATAAGTGTATTTTAATCATATTCATCTTCCATTCCTTCCTATTCTTCTCCCAAACCATCACCTTAATATTCTATTTTTAATTTTTTAAAATAAATAAACCAGTGGCTCCAATTTATGCTGCCTATAGACTCTCGAGTGTGAGGCCATGCACCGGAGTATGGAACAAGAGCCATATGCTTAAAGAAATTAGCCTTTTGGCCCAGATGCCATCATCATTTATCAAGGACCTTATAGAGCTTCTCTGAGCAAGTGAATCTGACTCACATGCCTTAGTCTCTTTATGCTCTGCACTTGTTAAAAGGTGTCTGCTGTTGCTCTCTGTGACTCAGATTGAAGCTAAAGAGCCAAATTATTCCAAGGGGAAGGTAACCACTGAGAAGAACAAGGTAAACATGAAACAGGACAGATAGAGGCTAACTTCAAACAATAAGTCAAACAGAGTCACTGAAGGATTCATTGCAGACTAGGCAGACATCCACACACCACACTTGGGGTCCTACCCATCATGGCAGTAACATGATTAATATCATCTCACAGTGGGAGACTGTTCCTGAGGTGAGAGCACAGGCCAGTTCAGTTACCTACTACTGCCTAAAATAGCAAGACCACAGAGTCGATGATGTGTTAGCATCATTCTACACTAGCTCAGCAGATTTGTTTCAAAGCCAGTAGCTCAGGTTTACCCTCAACATTATAGCTCATTTTTGATAGACTGTGGGTGAGCCCTCCGTCAATCACTGTCTCCTTAATCCATCATCTTTTTAAACGACTCTATTTTAAAATTTTTTACAATTTTTAAAATTTCACAAAATAAAATATATTTGCTTTCCCCTTTCCCCACTCCAACTCCTCTCTTATCACCCCAATATTTTTCCTTTCCAACTGCATGTTTGTTTGTCTGCTTGTCTGCTTGCTTGTTCGTTTAATAACCTACTAGGTTCAGTTAATACTGCCCATGTGTTCATGAGTGTAGGACTGTCCACAGGAGCATGAGAAACCTACCATGGACCATATACCCAGTAAAGAGTGAGTCTTCCTCTCCCAGCAACAGCTACTGAGTAGCAGTAGCTCCTCAGTATAAGGTAGGACCTTGAGGTCATCCATGCCCTATCTATTCTTGGACTGTAGCTGTTTGATCCTGTATAGATAAGCAGAGGTCCTGTGGGACCCTGGTTGTGATAGCCATCGAATATCTAGCAGACAGTGTTTCACAGTACTCCAAGTCTCCTGCTCTTAAATCCTTTCTGCCTCCTATTCCACAGTGTTCCCTAATTCTTAGTGTTGAGTGCACTATGTATTCTTATAAAAGGGAATGTCATTTCAAAGTAAGCCATCACAGCAGAGACAGGATATGCCAACATTTGCTAAGCATATTAAGAGAAACATCGAACTCAACAGGAGTACTGAAGATTAGTCAGTCTTTGATGAGGAGAATTACCTTTATGACCATGGAATATTACCAAAGATGGGTACTGAAGACAAAAGCCCCCCATGTCTTTCCAGCTATACCAAGATCTCTCATATGAACACAGTAAGAACAGCATCTCCCCCATGCTGGCCCTTGTGCGAGGTCATTGAAGCTTCAGAACATGGAGTTATGCGTTATTATATACATTTTACATAGGAGTATACAGAGGCTGAAGGAAACTCAGCTCATTTCCTGAAATGTACATGGACATCTGAGTGCCATACTGCGACTTTTATATTGCTGTCCAGTCCTTGGCTGGAGGCACTTTGTTGAAAGATCTCTTTTCAAAGGCAAGAAGCAGAGATGTAATATAACAAGACACTGTCCAAGATTTACTATCTACCAGCATTTTACATCAGTGTTTTTTAACTTTTATCTCCAGTAGAATAGGTAAATAAGAAAACAAAATTCCAAAGACCCTCCCTCCACCCCCAAGAGTATTCAGCCAATACTCACAGGCTTCCTGCAGCTACTACAGGGGACATATCAAAATCTACAGACTGTGTGCACTTGCCAAAGAGCACCCAGTCAATACCCAAACATCTGGAGTACCTAGGCTCTCTCTATCCATCATCAGGACCACCACCAAGCCTGATTGGCAGTCCTTGGGTCACCTGCCTTTGTGGCCTACCTAGCTGCAGCTGTTACTGCAGATCCCTTACCTTGATGGCCTCCACGGAGTCGTATTTGTCCAGTTTGTTGATGTGATTAGTTATGCTGCTGTTGAGGGCAGCGGGAGAGACAGGATGGATGACAGTTGCATCATGGGACTGCTGCTGGTACCGCTGGCAGTAGGTGTAGACAAGCAGTGTGAGAAGGCAGCCAAGGATGGAACTGCTAAGCCCCACAGCCATCATGTGGAACATGTTGAACTCTGTGGAATAGGGCCATTGTCATATCACTCTTGAGAAGAACATGCTACTTGATTCTCAAAGTGCCCAAGTGAAAGGAAAGCCAAAAGGAGGCACTATATATACCAAGGTATAGATACCATAGTAGTTTAGTTCTTGGAAATGTCAGGGTCTAGAAAAACTTGTCCACGGTGAGCAGCCTGGTTCTAATTTGTGTTCTTATAGATTTGAATAATATCCTCAAACCTCTTGAACATTGTTAGTATTACAATTGAAATGCATTTGCTTTTTTTCTGAAGACATCACAGAGTCTTCAAGAGCATGGTGACTACTGACCTGTGGGTTTTCTATAGGACGTGTGTCTATGGACTTTAACATATTGAGCATGTATCATTTAGTATGGCTACAGCCTTCAAAGGGAGAATTCACAGGGGGCTCTAAGGGCTGCACTCCTGTAAGCCAGGCTATTTCCTCCTTTGTTTTTCATTTAATTATTTTTTCCTATTTACATGAATTCTAATATTCTCAATTGTATTTTTGTAAATACAAATTCTGTCAATACTAGAAGGTTTTGAAGGAAATAGAGGTTTCCTCCTTCTCTCTCTCTCTCTCTCTCTCTCTCTCTCTCTCTTTCCCTCTCTCCCTCTCTCCCTCTCTCCCTCTCTCCCTCTCCAAGACAGGGTTTCCCTGTGCAGATCTGGCTGTCCTGACCAGACAGACCTTGAACTCAGTGACTCATCTGCCTCTGCCTCCTGGGTGCTAGGATTAAAGCATGTGCTATCATCGCCTAGCTCACTCTTCTTTCTCAAACTACTGTAGTTAGCTTTCTAGGTAGCTTGGCTGTATTTCTCTAGAGCTGATGCATAGCTTTATTATTCCTCTCGGCCTCTGTCCCTGTCTCTCCCCTCCCCCACCTGCATATTAGCATGTGGAACACTTTTTCTAACTAGCATTTAAATGTCTTACTCTAAGAAATAAGGAACTCATGCTAAAGGCATCAAAGATAATCTTTAAACTGGACTTGAATTATTCTCTTTTGACTCACTGTTTGTCTCTTTAATAAGCACCCATGTTCTTTGAGGGTTTTTTCCCCTTGACTTATTGACAATAGAAACTCAAAAAGTGAGCTGCAATGATGCATATCTTGAGAACAGGAGTGGTTTGATTGGCTTCCTGGCAACACACAAAGAGTTATGGAATGCCTATGAAACAACCATCTGGAAACCTCCATGTTTGTTGGGAAAACCCTGCTGTTGAAGTTCCCAAGCTTCCTGCAGTGCTCAGAGCAGGGCTAAGTGAGGGTCATGTGAAGCAGACTGTGGCTTCCTTTCACCTACTCTGTCCTGGCACCAGAGGACTAACTGTATTCCGGCTGTTTAACCTCATGTCTTCGCAGCTCAGGAGGCATTGACAGGACCCCAGCTGTCTCCCACAAGTATCATCATGGAATGCAAAGCCACCTGGTGGCTTTCCACTATCTGTCAACTGCAGAACCAGGGAGAGAAGCTACTTTGCATCAGTGTGGCCATGGAGTGACACCTCTACTGTAGAGGAAGCCCCTGAGAGCATCAGAGGGGTCATAATCTGCCTGCAACCCCGAGACCTGTGGTGTTTATAACTGACCCTCACTGGCTTCCTCCCTGGGAGTCTGCAGAGCCATCTTCCCTCTGCTCTATGCCCATTCCTGACACTTGCCACTCAGTAGAAGCACCACCCTAGCACCAGGCCAGTGCTGACACTTGTGAAAAGATCACATGCTAGTATTCACCAATGGAACTAGACATTAGGGCCTTAGAACTCTATCAGGATCCCTGTCCCCACCCCAAGTCACAGGTCAAGAAGCCCAGCAGAAGCTGAGCCTCAAAATATGAGGCTTGTCATCAGGGCCTGACCTGATACATGGTAGAAGGTGAAGATCTCTTACATGCCCTCTGACCCTGAGTTTTCCCCTACACAATGCTTCTGTCTGCTCCTGGGCACCATGTTCTAAGAACTCAGATCCCTGACAGATTGACCCTCCTTATTGAGTCCACTGTCAGCAATGATCAACACATATTCCCAGATGCACTAAGATTCTAAACTGACAGTAAAGTTCCTACCATAGAAGTCTACAGCACTATGGCTGGATAGTGTATTGAGCACATCTTACAAGAATGTTCAATGGTAAGACCATAGAGGGAAGTTACAAACCTTGGGCATTTCTTGCTTTGCCATAGAGACTGTAGTGGGGCAGGACTCTTAGCATGTGACCATGGAATAAATCAATCTGCACCCTTTCCACCAGCAACCACTAGAATTGTGTTGTTTTTCATGAAGATTATGGCTATAGTGATGATAACAGGGCTGATCTCACATGAGTTCTCATTTCTGTCTACTTTAGCTGTTAGGACTCCCTTGAGTCACTGCCACATACTGATAAAAATACTTTCTACTGCCCTGGTAACTCATATTTCATTGTTTCATATGGGAGATGTACAATGGTCTCCTTATGCAGATGTGCATCATTAGTCAGATGAAATATTCCTGCAGGTGCCTGGGGAAGCTGCGGCCAGCTGACATCTTTATGATGAGATTATTCAGTCTTTGTGTCTCCTGCAACTAAAAATAGCTAAGTGGGAAAAATCTCAATAGGAGCACATCTTCTGCAGAAGGAAAAATGGTGCCTACTAAATCTCTTAAGATTCTGCACACTGTGGCTCTTCCCTAAAAATATGCATTGTCTTTTTTTAACATTTACTTATGTATTGTGTGTGTGAGAGTGTGCCTGGCCTGATACATGGTAGAAGGTGAAGATCTCTTACATGCCCTCTGACCCTGAGTTTTCCCCTATACAATGATTCTGTCTGCTCCTGGACACCATGTTCTAAGACTCATATCATGCACGTGTGTGTTTGTGTGTGTGTGTGTGTGTGTGTGTGTGTGTGTGTGTGTGAGCGTGCACACATGCTCATACATATGTAGAGGTACCATGGACAAAGAGCGACTTTTAGGATTTTCACTATGCAGGACCTTGGGATGGAACTCTGGTCATCAGACTTGGTGGCAGACCCCTTTCCCTACTAATCTTGGTTACTGTCCCATTTGTTTTCTTGGTTTTTGGACAATAGGGATAGAATGGAGACCAACCACCCAGTTGGTTCATTTGGATTGCTTTCTGCACAACATTTGAATTATTTTTTCACTAATGGAGATAAACCATCTATAACATTACTCTAAACCTCCCCAAACACTCATGCTAGGCAATCAGTTTTGTTAAACCCATCAGCGGTCACCTAAGATCCATTTTATCTGCTTCTGCTGGAATGTCAACGCCACTAGCTTTAAGGTTGCAACAGTCAGTTTCCTAACAATGCCAATAACATCAGCAGGTTAGATGCTGGATGTGCTCAAGGCCTTAAAGGAATTACACAGACCCTGATATTCTTCCAGGGCTAAAAGAAATTGAGACCCTGACAGCAAGCCAGAGGTGCCATCTATGAGACACTCAGGTCTGTATTCACCTCTTGGAGATAGAACACAAATTGAGCACTTCTGTCTTCCTAACCTGCATTCCCTGAAGGTCAGCACACCATCTGGTTAAAATGCTGGTGACCAATAGGAGGGGACAATCAAGGGCTTCCCTGCCCTGCCATCCTCATCCAACAGTGGAGCATGCTGGGAAGATAAAGGTTGCAATATGTCAGCGTCCCCACAAGAGCTCTGTTAACAGAACTCACCTCCACACCGTTTCTCTTCTACGCTGCTGGATCTTGCTACAGACACTTCTGCAAAACAAAAATCCATTCAGAATGCACCAAGGGTTTGGGAGGAAAATTTACATCCATGCTTTATTTGCAAGCACCAATGATGTTGAATTCAATGAGTTTAAGGTTCAAAGCTTGGTTAATTATCACAGAGTTGGTTAGTTATGTACAGAGTTGGCGTTCAGGGGTTTAGATACATAAAGACACCTACAGGGTCAGTGTAACAAGTGATTGTCCCCCTATGATAACTAAATGTTGATTTTCCATTTAAAAAAAAAAAAAGCCTGTGGATAAAGGAATTACCAACCTCTTTTTCAAGGCAATACTAGTGACAGTCATCTGTGTTCCCTGGTATATTGAGAGGTACATGAGGACAATGGCCCTTTTCTCTGCTATAAGGTACATCATATGTTCATAGTAAAGAATTTAAGGTGATATTAAAACAAGCAATTAGTCTTCAAATTTTGTAGTGAAATCCTCAGGCTACATTAAAATCAATAAATTATATAAGACACGGTGCTAAATTCCAGTCTAGTTACCTGTAAATCTATATTCCAGTCACCTTGAAATCACAACAGTTGACAGGATCATTTTTAATTCATCAATGACAGCCTCAAAGAGCAGATAAAAGCCTGATCCAATGGGTCATTTCCTCTCTGGATATTAGAATGACTCTGTTCACACTGATAAATATCTCTGCTCTTACCTGGGATGAAATTAGAGTCAAATACACAAGGCTGGCTCTCTGTACTATTTCCAGAACACTGGCTGCCCACAGGAAACAGAAGGATGCACCGCCGAGCACGGACCTGGGTACCAGATGCATCACACACAGACCAGTCTGACCACTCTGACCAGCTCTCTGCAGAGACCAGAAGAGGGAAGAGGCAGGGCTACCTGATGATATTGACCAACATGAAATCACGGTGAAGTTACACTGCACTTTAGACTCTCATACTTTGTATTTAAGGGTTCTGTGCATAAATAAGATGTGGTCATAGTTTCTAATGACCTACTAAATAAATCCACATGAGGATTTGTAAAAATTCTAATAAATTTGAACCAGATATAATGAATATAAAGTACATGTTTTAAATCCCATATCATTTCCATTCTGTGAGTGATTTTATTTAAATAGTCAATAAACTAACTCTTGAGACAAACGTGACTTCTGGGAGTCAGAAATCACCAATGCAACCACCATCCACCGTTTCCTACAGAGCAAGCCCCTACAAAGATGTCCTCAGATTATTTCCTGGACATTTCTAACAGGACCCATGTTGGCCAGTGTCTCACACTATTGGGAAGTACCTGGTTTCTAAACAAAAGTTTAAAGTATCTTTATTTTACAATAAAAAACAATTCTGCAAAGTCACTATGCCAAAGCCAGGCTGGCCTTGAAGCAGAGTTCACTTTATTTCAGTTCTGGTGACCTGAATAGAGTCAATTCCTATGTCCTGGGTCAAGGCCAAAAGAAAAGAATTGATAGAGCGTTTCTACTCTAAGGTGGAGAACTTGCTGGAACATTTTTCAATTCATCCAGGTGGGCAGATACTCAAAAGTAGAAATAGGACTCATATATTAAATTAAAGAATGAACTTTCCATATTACTTATTCACTAATATATTTACCAATATAAGAAAGAGATTTTCTTATATAATTTTTTGGGGAGACACCTAGAAATTCAAGTTGTGCACTGATTCACACAAATGGAATGACTTTTCCTCTCAAAGGCATAAAAGACTGGTTTTTGGAGTGATTATGAGGTCCCTTTATATCTCCCTGTGTATACATATTAATGAAGTATTTCACTGTTAAAGTGGTTCTGTATGTCGGAGTGATAGGTCTTAGGTAGAGGGCTGTCTGATACATTCTATGCCAACCACAGGGTCCCGAGCTCCCCCAGCTATGGTCCTGAAGAGGCTCACTCCCCCCATCACTACTTCCTGTTGCTTGCTTTGCTTTGATTCTCTGACAGCTGACTGGATGTACTGGCTGGTTTGTGTCAACTTGACACAACCTGGAGTTATCACAGAGAAAGGAGACTCCTTTGAGGAAATTTCTCCATGAGATCCAGCTGTAAGGCATTTTCTCAATTAGTGGTGGGAGGGCCCAGCTGATTGTGGGTCATGCCATCCCTGGGCTGGTAGTCCTGGGTTCTATAAGAAAGCAAGCTGAGCAAGCCAGGGAAAGCAGGCCAGTAAGCAGCACCATCCATGGCCTCTACATCAGCTCCTGCATCCAAGTTCCTGCCTTGTGTGAGTTCCTGTCCTGATGAACAGCAATGGGGAAGTGTAAGCTGAATAAACCATTTCTTCCTCAACTTGCTTCTTGGTCATGATGTTTTGTGCAGGAATACAAACCCTGACTAAGACACTGGACTTTATGTACTATATTTTCTTGAACTGTATTACCTCTGAGTATAGCCCTGATCCTGAATGAAGTGCCCTCCCACAATGCCCAGTGTTTCCTTAGAACATTTTTGGACTTGCTCTAAGCATCCAACACATGCTGGGCTGGGATAGGCTGTGTAACATGGAGGCATAGGTAGTTCTCCCACTGAATCCAACACATCAGTGGGGGGGGGCACTACAAATTTTGGCTTGCTTTCCATTTATTTTCCACAATCTTCTCTCTCATGCAGCAAAGCAAGTTGCTATGTGAGAGTCGCCAGTGTAAGTTAGCAAGGTCAGAATTGAGATGGAGTATTTTCCTAGGTAGGTAGCTTAGATGCGTCTGCCCCAAAATGTATATGCTTTCCCATTTGTAAATTGAAGAGCGTATAATGTGAAAACTATTTCGTTGCAGAACAATGTGTTATTAAATCACATTAGGGGGCAACAATGTGAGACTGACTCGCCATCGGTTCTTCTACTAGTATTTACTGTGACTTGCAAAACTTTTTAGTTTTAATTTTTTTTTAAATTTTCCCTACTTTCTTTACATTTCAAATGTTTCCCCCTTTCCAGATCTCTCCTTTGGAACCTTCCCATTTCCTTCCCCCTCCCCCTGTCACTATGGGGGTATTCTCCTACCCACTCACCCACCCACTCTCATCTTCCCTCCTTGGCATTCTCCTCTACTGGGGGATCTAACACCCTCAGGCCCAAGGGTCTCTCCTCCCCCTGATGGCTTACAAGGCCCTCCTCTGCCACATATGTGGCCAGCACATGGGTCCCTCCATGTGTATTCTTTGGTTGGTGATCCAGTCTCCAGGAGAATCTGGAGGTCAGGCCAGGGGACTCTGTTGCTCCCTCCATGGGGCTGCAAACCCCCTCAGCTCCTTCAGTCCCTTCTCCAACTCCTCCATCTGGGACCTCACGCTCAGCCCAATGGTTGCTGTGCAATGAATCTTGGGTATTCCAAACTTTTGGGTTGACTTGCAAAACTTAATTTCATCATTCAAAATTAAGAAAGGTGAGTTCGCACTAAAGCCATTTAGTAAGCAATGCTTTGTGTACCTGGGCAGGTCTGTGTGTTGCAGAGTGCCTCTTCTGTGTGCAGTCCCAGGCAGATGTCCCCTCCGTACGCTGGGGCTGGATTCGTACACGAACGGGTTCTCATGTAGTGTCCACCCCCACAAGTTGCTGAGCATTTAGACCAGGATGACCAACAAGACCACACACCATCCACTGGAAAAGGACACAAAACATAGAACTTAAGGCCCCGACAGACCAATATGACACTCGTAGAGATACGATATGCGATATAGAAGAAAGTGGTATACACAGCAAAAGCCTCTTGTGGTGTGAGGGCCTTTGATCTTTCCTACTGGGTGGCAGATATACATTTGAAGAATCCTTCTAATACCTTCTAGTTCCCATATTTGTTCTTCAGAAAATATTTCTAAGCATATAATTTCTAAGCACCATCAAAGTAAGTGACTTGAAGCTTCCAGCCCTGGAACCATGAATCACATGTCAAAATAATTAATATGAAGCACCTAGCTAGTTCTCACCTTTGCTGGTTTTATTATCTAGCTGACTTGAATAGTCCTAAAGCTAAGGATCAATAATTCAGGCAAAAGACCTCCTTGCCATCCATGTTGGATTCTGCCCATGGCTTGAATTACCGCTTAAAGTATCCTAAGTAAGACCAGTTCATGAGAAGATTAGACAAACACCCTGAAGCTTAGATCCTTATTCTTTCAAGGAAAGAAAGCAATCAATTACAAAGAACTATTCTGGTTGAAATGAAATGTATATATTAAATAGTTCACTAATAGTTTTTGTTAAAAAAACATTACTGCAATTGTTAAATACACCACTGCTACAATAAGACAGAAACAATTCAGTTAGCAGAGATGAAGGAGAGCAAGATAAAGCTGCATAATTAACCCCCAAGTGCCAGTCACACTGTGGTGGTGCACTTAGAGCCTATCAGCTCATCGTGTGGTACTAATTCCTCAGCATTCTGAAGCCCAGGCCACACAGTTCTACACTGAGAAATAGTAGAGCTTTTTCTCCTAAAAAGAAGCACTGAGTAGGAGTTCTGTACTCTCTCTCTCGTGGTGGGAAGGTCCAAGGACATAAGGGTGCTACAGATGGAAAGCACAGTGTCCCCAACATACCACAGGTCTGTGTTGTTCTCTGGAGAGAGCACACCTGTCAGAGTCCCCATTCTGAGTCACCGTGCTTTTCCATCAGATTCTTTTCCCCTGGGTCTTATTGTTTACAAAAGAACGACAAATGGAACCTTGTGAGTTAAATCTTATCAAAAGAACTTACTGTGCTGGGCTTTATGGGTGACTCTGAAGTTGCTTTCTTCTCATTTGAATACACATAGCAACAAAGAACCATCTGTTGTCTGTAGCTTTGCCAGACAAGGTCTACAGTCTAGAGTCTTTACAGCTGCATCAAATGCCAGCAGAAAAAACATGATGAACAGAAACAGTCAGGTGCCTCTGAATATTGGGACAAATTATTTAGGAGCAGGTTCAGAAGGTAAAGAATAATCATTTTAGTATGTGTTTGATTTTATTATTTACTTCCTTACTTATTTACTTATATTAGCATCGCAGATAGAGCCACAGCCTCCAGAATTCAAGATAAGCACTCTGCTGCTCAGCTATCTCCCCAGCCCTCATGGGCTTGAACGAAAAGGCCAGAGAAGGAATTTGGGTGCTTTCTGCTTTCATGTTCTCTCTGTCTTATAGCTTTGACATGGGATCTCTCACTCAGATTACCATTTTGACTAGGCTTACTGGCAAGGGAGCTCTTGGGATCTGCCTATCCTTTCTCTCAATGCTGAGGTTGCAGGCACATATAGACATGCCTGTTTCCATGGATCTGGGGAGTTTAAACTTACATCCCCATCCTACAAAGCAAATGTTCTTACCCATTCATCTGTCTGCAATAGCTGAGAACATTGATAAATGGTGGTGCATTTTGTAGTTGACTACTAGGAACCTAGTGGGATTAAATGTAAGTTTATATGGAAGAAAATGTTCTAAATCAGGTAAAAGTTGCCCTAAATGTGGTTTTCTTTGGCTGTAAAGCTCAGCCTACAGAGTGTAGCACTGCCTTCCAGCTCAAAGCACGTTATCACATTTTTTGGAATTTTATAGGACGTGGGAGAAAAAGGTTATCTTCACACATTCAACCTTGACTTTGCTTATTCCCTGGTTGAAAGATACGGACAATTCCACAAAGGAATTTTGGCTTTTGAAAGAAAATGAGGACAGAGTTATTTTAAGATATTCGGGCCATGCACATATAATCTTGGCTCTACAGTAAGTCAACAAAAATAAAATTAAAACTATCCACAGATGATGCTTGTCCCTGATATGGACAAGAAACATTTACCTTCGGGGACCAGGACCACATCCGAGGATCTCTAGGAAAACACACAGGCTACTAATGCACATAAGAAATTAAGTTTGGAGTCTAGAAAAGAGGGAGCTGATATTCCTATGACATTCTCTTTGGCTTAAGTTCACAGCCCTGATTCAAATCTAGTGATAACACCCACGCTGCCTCCAAGCACCCTGGGGAGAAATTTTTCCACATGGGCTGTGGGAAAGAGCAACTCTGTGACCTTTCCCAGCATCGCAGCATCAGTTTGGCTGGGAAAGTTGTGTGGTCTGAAGGGGAATATCCTGAGGCTGGAGAAATTCAAGCATACTGGCCTCCAGGGAATAGCACAGCTGCAGGACCAAAGACATCATTGAAAATCTCAGCTACCAATAAATGGGAAGAACTAGAAAAGATCATATTGTCCTGTCCCGAAAAAACCAAAAAAAAAAAAAAAAAAAAAAAAAAAACCAAAAAAAAAACCAAAAACAAAAACAAAAAAAGAAAAGAAGAGAAAAGATCATATTGAGTAGTATAACTCAGACCTAGAAAGACAAATGTTCTCTCTAGTCTGAATTCTTTACCTCCAAATTATCAGCTATGAGTATATAACCTGGAGTAACTACAGAAACCAGGAAAGTAGAAAGGGGCCATTGTGGAGTGGTGAAGACCAGGAACCATAGAGAGAGGAATAGAAGAATACATGTGATCTGTAAGTGGTGGGAAAACGGGGACTTTTCCTCTGGAGAGGAGAGGGAGGTAAATTCAGAAGGAGGGTAAAATAACAGTAAAATGTCTAAAAATCTCATAAGGAATCATAACTCTTAACTATATACTTACAAATATCATATATACACACACACACACTTTATAATATATATTATATATACTATTTACTACACATAGTATAAATAAAAATTTCCCATCTGGTCTAACAATGCTTTCCATAAGAGCTATAAATTATAGACTACTAAACCCAATAATAGTTCCAAAAAGCCTTCTTTTAAGTTATTAGTCAGGGTTGTCCAAGAGACTCCCAAAATATAGGCTATTGTTGTTGCACCTGGTTGCCTTCTAGAAATGTAAGGTGCCCTACTTCTTAAGACACCCATCTACTTCAGGGTCCAGAGAACCTGAGGTGGATCTAACCCCAAAGATCCCTGAGAACTAGTTTTTATGATAGCCAGAAGGTACTGCTAAAGTTTCCAAAGAAGAACGGCAACCAATAGTCCTACGTATCCATAAACCACAACAATTAACATCGTGATGCCATAACTCTACAGGTGCAATAGTGGTATACACATACCTGGCAGTAACCAAAAGCTCTCTAATTGGACTTCAGGCTGAGTCAACAAGAGGGAACCATGCCTGACGTTGGAAGCTAGCCAACTGCTCAGGGCAAGTGAAGTCATAGATCTTGGAGGAAGAAAACATACAACTGTCCCTTTCTTAAACTAGCATAATTCCTATCTATATTCCAAATATTTATACTTACAGCCAAAGATAAGTGGCTATCGATAGTTTTGCTTTGCAATAGATAGTATCACAGAGAACCAAAATGGGCCAAAATACAAAATTGTGGAGCTCTATCATGATAGATAAAACCTACAGCATAACTACTGCATTCTAGGATGAGAGAATACTGACAACAGGTGGGGGCAAGGGCTATAAGAGCACAAGGATCAGGGAATTAAGTGTGAGGCTGTGCCTCTTAGTAATGCAGGATGCAGTCAGAGCTACATTCATAAAATCTCACCAGCCTGATGCCTAAATATGACCTGAACAAGGATAGTATCATTTGTAATGTGGAATGAGAAAAGCTCATGAATCTACTACTTTACACAAATTAGAAATGCTGATAGCAGAAGAAATAGTTTTCCCCAGGGAACAGCACACTAAATGGCTATAAAATACCAAATGGCCAGCCCAGAAAACATGTATGAAAATAATACTACATAGATTGAACAGGTTGTACTTAAGTATTTATGAACATATTAAATAAAATTAAAGAAAAAGGGTCATGATTTAAAAGAGAGCGAGGGGCACAGGGGGCACTGAAGGGAGGACAGAGAAAGGGTGTAATGGTATAATTTATTATCATCTCAAAAAATAGTTATTTCCGAAAGGAAAATCGTGTGAGACAAAGCTGAGGTCTTAATTTCACCTTTTTTACCTGTTTACCAACCCATTACCATACATACCCCTATCTATCCATCTATCCATCCACCATCCATCATCCTCCATCCATCTGCCAACCCACTCATCCAAAGAATAACCCAGACATTCATCTATCCATCTATCTAAGCACTCATCCATCTACCTACTATCTCAGCCACAACAGCCTACTCAATTCTTATAAGGCAGTTTATTACTCAAATGGTTCAGAAAGTTATATTTATTTATAGGAATAGATGCTAAGAATATTATGCCCTTAAAACCAATGTACCCAATATTTGGAATGAGTCTCTCCTACACAGAATTTCTCATTCCTGCTTGTCAATTTGACTAACTCCTTCTTACTAGGCGTGTACTAACTCCATCCTCAGTACTAGGCTCACACTACAGTGGTTGGCGTTATCTGTTGTGAGTCTAGTTAGTATGTCTTCCACTGATGCGGTCACTGAATTATATCATGTTACAAAACCAGAGATCAGTGACTGTATTAGGCTAACATTATTCACACACACACACACACACACACACACACACACACACACACACACTGCTGAGAAACATAGTGTACAAATCAATGGTGTGCTCTGTTGAAGGAAGATCAATTATTCAGTGCTTTGTTCTTTCATCATCTGACAACTGCCCATCGATATTTTTCAGAGTGTCAGGCTTGTGTCATCTCTGAGTTAAGGATGGTATGTGAGCCTGCTCAGCAGGCTTTAACCTCCTAGGCTTTCATTCAGGCACATGGCAAAGGTGATATACACAGGGACAAGTCTGTAATGGCTTTGAGACATTGTGTTAAAGAGTCTGAAACTATGAGACAGCCAGGTGACACACAGCTCTTCCAGTCTCCGGAAAAGAACTCTGTTCATAGAGGGTTTTGTTCATGAGGTGAGCCACTCTATGTAAAAGGTGGAATTGGGAGCTGGCTGGAATTCCGGGTATAATACTGTGGCAGATGTGACTCTACGGACTTGGTAGAGGCCATATTGGAAAGGCTAGGTCTGTCTGTGTCCTGGAAGTGATTCACATTTATTTTGGAGACAACATGTATTTCTACAAACCACTTCAAAGAACCATCATCTCTATTAGTGTCAGGGCTAAGATCATAAGATCTTAGTATGTGTTGGCTAGTTTTATGTCAACTTGGCACAAGCTAAATCATCTGAGAGGAGGGAACCTCAATTAAAAAACATCTCCATAAGATTAGGCTATAGGCAAGCCTGTAGGGTATTTTCTTACAGAATGATGAATCGGGGAGGAGTGCCTAGCCCATTGTGGGTGGTGTCATCTCTGGACTGGTGGTCCTGTGTTCTGTTAAAAAGCAGGCTGAGAAAGCCCAAGGGAACAATCTAGTAGGCACCATGTCTCCATGTCCTCTATATTAACTCCTGCTTCTAGTTCACATCCTGCTTGAGTTGCTGCCCCCACTGCTTCTGATGATATGGAACTGTGAGTGAATAAACATTTCTTCCCATGTTACTTTTGGTCATAGTGTTTCATCACAGCAACAGTAACTGTAACTAAGACAAAGTGGTTTTGGGAATATTGTGCTTTCTTGTAAAATAAGAATATACTATGTAATTCATTGAATATTGTGTTTGTCTCTGCATCAGGCAATATGGGAGGAGAACCTTGTTAGCCCCGGGCTAGTTGCCTGCATGCCTGCAGAGAGACTAAAGGGAGATTTTAAACCAGTGGTAAGTGGTAATGCTTTGAGTCTAGATAGCCAGGGTGAGTTAGGAATCCAGGACTCCTTTTCCTTGCATTCTGTCTAGTTCCCAACAGGTGCTGCAATCACTGCACACACTTAAGAATATAAGCGGAGTGATCTCCAGTGGCTTCAGTACTTAAAAGCTGCGCTAAGCACACAGTGTTCTCAGTCGTGTCAGCACTGTGCTCCACTTACCTGGACAGGGTAAAATGTTGCATTCCTGAAACTCCAGTGATGGGCCAAGGCATGGCATGCCCCCATATTTGGGTTCTGGGTTGTTGCAAACACGCTTTCGGTTCCGAATGCCCCTGCTGCAGTCTCTGCTGCACTGTGACCAGGAAGTCCAGGCTGACCAAGCCCCATTGACTGTATGAGCAGAGTACCTTCCAGCTCGTAGAAAGTCTCCAGAAAGTCCTGCCAAGAAAATACAAAAAATTCTATAGGAATTTTTACTGCTGTACAGGCCGTGTGCTTTATGTCTAGTATTACTCTAATAGTCAACTGAATCGTTCCATACATCAAAAGCCAAAACCCACGAATGGCAGCCTCCAATAACTCAAGACTCTTTCCTGGTCACTCTCCAATTAAGATGCATATGGCACTCCATCCCAGTAGGCTAACATATTTGCAGACAGCAAGTCCACATTGGTAATTCTTGCCATTTTTTGTAGATGCCTCTAAAGAATGATCCTACTTCCCTTCCCTTGAGAGTTCTACTGTAAACTGTCCTCTCTCATCCTGGGGTTGGTGTTACAGGAACGGACAAAGAGACACCCTTAGGCCTATTTCTTCACAGTTACACTGAAAAGTGTGTATTCATGCTGTGAAAAGATCAGAGTTAACCCCCTTGAATCCAAAGGCCATGGAGACAGCCCTTAGAGAGTTTGCACAGATCCCTTTCCCAAATAAGCATGCTTGCTAACAAAATGAAACAGCAGGGAGTGGGGGTGTTGGTAGGGGTGTGGTAAGGGCGGGTAAGCATTACAAGAATATGGAATTGTCTTCTGAAGACTCCTTGCATGTGAGGCTTGCTCTAAGCATTTTAACTTATTTAACCAGACCCAGTCACCTTTTGTTTGCGGAAGATGGAGCCCAGTGCGATCCTAAACCCATTCACTCATTGCCTCCAGGGTAATGGTGCTTTCATCAACACCTTCCCAGCAAGCTACCCCCCAACTAAGTAACTCAAACAAGCCAGCCCCCAATCCTAGCAACCCAACCCCAACCCCCACAGATAATCTGGAGCAACTTCCTTGTTTGCTTAGAAATGGTCATCTGAGAAAAGGCATTAGGAGCAGCTTTCTGGAATGAGCCAGCACATTTTGAGGTATCAATAAACAAACAACAATGGACAGACAGTTAAGCCTCCTGTAGTGTGGTCAGAAGCAATTTTCAGTTTTTAATCCATCAATAACATGACATAAGAATGATCATTAGAACTCACAACCATCAAAACAGACTGTTTGCCTATCTTTTTGCCACGGACAATGCTTACAGTTTTAATAAAATGTAGGATATCTTTTTATAAATGTGTTTTTATAAAAATTTACAATGTGTGTATAAAATTTTTTTTAAAAATTATAAAGTAAATTTGAATATATACTATTAATCTTTAAAACATACTAGCTTTGGATTTATATGTATCTGACAATGGAAGGAATTACAAAGATATGCCATGATTCATTTTCAACTTTTCATTTTGATACCACAATAAATAAATGCTCATGGCCCAGACAGAAAAGTCTACCAGAGACTTGGTGAAAAGGTCACCATATCTGACAAATGAAATGAAGGATGATCAGTTAAACATTAACTTAAGATGAAGAATTAATAATATTTTAGGATATGTGTTTTCTATGTAGACTTCAAAAACTTCCCAGGATATAGCTGTATTTATGAAATTATAGGGGATGCAAGTATACTGAAATCACAGGATTAAATAGGAAGAACTGAAATATCTGAAATTCATCTCTGAATTTTCATTCTCATATTTTATTTAATAACCTTGATTGGAATGACAAGGTCACACATTGTAGAATGCAGGTGTTCGGTTGGGTCTCCTTTATCCTTCTCTTGGAATTTCCAAGTAAATCTCTTCTTTGAGCCACAGCAAGCTTTTACAAAAGAAGCAAGACTGGCTGCTCTGTTGTGCATCTTTCAGGCGATGCTATTACTTCTAAGTTGTATGTTTATTTTCATAAGACCTTTTATCAGAATAGACTCTTTCTCTTTAAAGAAACGAAGGGGTATTCTGTTAAACTCTACAGCAAGATGAGATATGTCAATACCCACAAACACAGTGAATAAAGAGGGGTGCTTTGAGAGTGAAGAGCCTGATACTAATGGTTGTTCCTCAGGTATCCAGGTAGGCTACCTGCTTCCAGAGAGAGTTTGGGACCAGTGATATGAGAGCAGTGTGGCCCATCCCTTAGAGCTTGACTCGGATAGGAGAAGAAACTCACAGTGCCCTCTATAAATGTACTCTACGTTAGCGTTTCTTCTAGGCTTCATCCAACAGTTACCTAGCAACAGCCAAGTGCAAGCCTGGCTTGCTAGACAAGGACTGTTTTGGCTTCTCTTCCTATCTCTGACCCTCCACCCTTCTGGCCTCTGTCTGTACTTCCTTGTCTCTGCTTGTGTTCCTGGCTGGCCTTAGCTCTTCTCTTCCTCTCCTTTCCTCTTCTCTTTTCTTTTGTCTCTCTCTCTCTGCATCCTCTGCCTCTTCTTTTTCTCTTTCTCTACTCCCTTCTCAACCCCCCTTTCTCACACCCCCAAATAAACTTAATTTTATATTAGACCTATCATATGGCTGGTACCTCGGGGCAGGAGATGCCTCAGCACGGGCCCACTGAGGCACCCCTTATCTCACCGCATCATGCCACCACACTTTACAAAACATATCACCCTATCTGTATGTTCCAAAAAGTAACCTTAATCACTGGAGGGACCTGCTCTGTGTCTGAACACCAGTCTATGAAAATGAAAATGATTGTTCTAGGACATTCTGTGTTACACTTGTGTTGGGACAATTGAGTAACATCACAAGCATAGAGTGCTGAGAAATGCCCATGAATGTTCAGTCATTAGATTTAACTGTCTTTCTCATGATTGTTAGCATTCTGTCTAAACTCCACCTCACAGTTACCTGGCAATAGCCAGGTATGCTCCACCCTAGTTACCTGGCAACAGGCAGGTGGGCCTGGCCCACTATAAAAGGGGCTGTTTGCCCCCTCCCCCCTCTCTTGGTCTCTTGCCTTCTTGTTCCTGCTGTTCCCTCGCGCCCCTTCCCCATTCCCTCCCCCCTCTCTCCACATGCTCATGGCCCGCCTCTACTCTTCTTCTCTTCCCTTCTCTCTCTCTCTCTCTCTCTCTCTCTCTCTCTCTCTCTCTGCCTCTACTACCCTCTTGACTCCCCTCCCTATGTCCCGAATAACCTCTATTCTATACTATATGTCATGTGGCTTGTCCCTCAGGGGGAAGGGATGTCTTGGCATGGGCTGGCTGAGACATCCCATTCTCCAATACCTCACCACACCCCCATAGAACATATTCTTACTGTATCTTTTTATGAACACATTAATGATGTCATCCTCTGGGGACTTCTCCATGAGGATCTCTCTCTTTTCTTTTAAGAACTAGAATGTATTGTGTGCAATTAGGTGGAAGTATTAGAAAAAAGGAAGAACAAAGCAAATAATGAAGCTGTCAGGAAAAAGGTTCAACCATTTCTGCAGTGGAGACAGATGAACTCCAGGAGAGATCTGCCTGAGGTACCATCACAGGCAGTGCCTAGACCAGGCAGAGGATGGGACTGGATCAGTCTTGGGCTTTCTACAACCACACTGAAGTAATTAACAAAACCACTAGGGCAAAGCACTATTAGATCAAATGTGCTATGTAACAGAAAAGTCACTTTATGGTATCAAAAAAGAAATGTACTTCTACTGTCTCTGTTTACTTTGGGTTTTTTAAAGAAAGGGGAAATCAAATATTCTGCTACTATTTTATCCCAGCTACTATTTTCATCATGCCCTTTTATGCTAAGTAAATCTCACACAAACTATTTTGGATCTACTATAAACAGCGTTGTTTAAACAGGGGCTCCCCCTATTTTTCTCTTTCCTTAGAGACATGGTCAAAGGCTTTCCCTGGAATGGCCAGTCCCCACAGAACCCCCTTACCATCTGTGGAACAGCCACTGGTCCCATCGCTGGAACAGTACCGCATTTCTACCCTCTGTCTTCCTACTTCCAGCAAATTTGGATCTGGCAGGCGAGCTTTACAGGTGTAGCGGAACCGCTGCTCATAGTGGCCTCCATTGTCAGAGATGTTGACAGGTGTCCATGGGGTCCACGGTGTGGTCTTCTTCAGCTCTGGGCATGCATTGGTGTTACAAGGCTGGTATTCCTGGAGGTGAGGATACACAGCATGTCTTACTCCTACAGCACACAGCTAGCTGGAGGACGGGTTGGGGGATGGACTCCTTTTTGGCTATGTCATGGGTCCTTAAAACTTTGGAGACTTAGATACTCAAAACTACTTTACAAAACCAAAACCACATTTATGTTAAAACTGTTCTCTAATGGAGAGTTTAATTCTCAAGTCATCTCCTAAAGAAACCAGTGTGTTCTCGTGTACAGACAATAAACATGAGACAGTAAACAGAAGAAAATGTGAAAAAAAGATTGGCAACTTCTTAAAAAGACACCTACCTTTTACATGATAAGTTATTCACAGTGTTGTTTATCTTGGTGTTTATTTAGTTTTTTTATTAGTGTTAGAACTAGATAATGCTCTTTAGAGCCTAGATGGTTTAATTTCAGATTAACTGAAGTTAGAAGCCTTGGGAGCATATTTATGGCATTGGAATAACGGACTATCCACATAGCACAGGGCATGATCTCCAACTTGTAAGGTTTTCCCCTTTATTCCTCCTATTAATTAATGACATTTCTCAGTTTCTCTTCCATCCTTTCATGCCGACATGTAACTATGGTTGGAGGGGCCTGGAAGCTCAGTAGAGAATAGATTTGAAGATCTATCAAGTAAGACACACTGCCTGAATGGGATGGAAATAGGACATAGGTAATAAAAATATGCCTGTCACATTTACCTATGCACTTGGTAATAAATACTATGGATACAGAATGAGGAATAGACACTGGACCATTGAGAGAGCTCTGTGTCACAATTCCTCCAATTAGCCATAATGGTTATTTCACTAGGAGAAAAGTAACAACACAATGCCCCTACTTATGAACATACTGTAAAGTTTTAAATTAATGTTAAACAAATATAAAGCAAGAGCTAAGTAAGTTTCAGGACATGGAAGCACTGTTGCATTCATGAATGCAACGTGGCTGTGGCTGTGTGCACAAGACCTGTACAAGATTGAGCCATGCAAAACACAGCATGGATAATGCAGATGCTCATGAAAGCCTACCCTTATCTGAGGAACCATAGGCAAATATGGCTGCTGGGGTAAGAAGTCAGTTTTATTCAGGGCTGTGGTCTGTGAGAAGTTACTTATGTTCCAGTAGATGGTCCCACACCCGCACATGGGTGGCAAACACTAAGAGGACACAGCAGCCTTTCTAAAAAAAGGAGCACATGATGTTTAGAGGAAAATAAGGTCTGGATATAGGGGAGGAACTGATGGAGGCAATTTGTGGTAGGGTAGATAAAAAAGAACATATTCATGTATGAAATACTCACGGAAATACTAATAGAAAGGTAAACATCGTTACGTTGGATGCTCTGCATTACTGTGCTAGGTTTTCCTCTTTTTCGTTTCTTGTTGAGAAAGTCATTATTCTCCTTAGTCGACTCCCTTTCTGCTGAAGTAAATCCTGAATTCTTTTTTTTTTTAAAAATATTTATTATTTTAATTTTGTGAGTAAACTGTTTCTGTCTTCAGACACACCAGAAGAGGGCATCAGATCCCATTACAGATGGTGGTGAGCCACCATGTGGTTGCTGGGAATTGAACTCAGGACCTCTAGAAGAGCAGTCAGTGCTCTTAACTGCTGAGTCATCTGTCCAGCCCCGTGAAGTAAATCCTGTAGTGGCATTCATACGTAAGGATGTCTTCAAGACAAATGCTTCATGCCTTGTTATCTTCACATAACATTTACATGCCACTGTATTAAAATACTGGTAGAAATTTTAGGTTGAAGATGCATTTCCTTGGGAAAGGAACATTTCCTGTGTTCTTATTATTTTTCAGCGGTACAGCTGAGAAGTGCAAAGTTACTTCATTAGCTACTTGATTATTACTTTGGTTATTTTGTAAAACTATTTCAATCAATAAATTGATGCTTTTTTCATTGTTGATATAGAAAGTTTCTTGATAACTTTCTTGTATGTTTGCTCTCCCCATCTTTGTTCTTTCTACCATATAGATAGATCCCTTCGCTTCCACTTGGTTGAATAGCTCAACTTTTATCTCTTATATCTTTATTTCTCCTGAATTTTTAGAGGAGTTCTTAATTTATTAATTTCTGTGTTGTTTCCATAAATAGTTTGGGCACAGAGAGATGACTTTTCTGATCAGCCTGGAAATCCTGAAACACAGTTTCTAAATGCCAACCAATAGGCACCTGGGAAGCAGGTCCCTCTAAGCTCAAAGTCTAGGTTGGTGGCTATGTTAACGCTAACCTGCACAGGTCCATCTCTGTCAGTTTAGATTCATTTACATTTTTGTTCACTGAAAACAATAAAATCTGGTTCTTATTTTTTCTATTTTCTGGGGTTAGGACATGAAAAACCTATCTTCCCAATACAAAAATAGGAAGTTTCTAGCAGCAGAAGAAACGGTCATCCCTGTGTGCCTGTGACAGCAGCTTACACTGGAAGACTAATGTACTCTTATTTTACTTGTTCTAATTATTTTAAAAGTCTTCACATAATTTTTCTTCTGTTCTCACAATGACAATTACTCGGGAGTTATGTTTGTAACAAGAGGAATTTAACACAGAACACATAAAACGACTACAGCTGTTTCTCCGACTTAATACTCCGAGCCATTCCTACCAATTCACACCATCCGCACTCCAACAAAAATAGAAAGATAAATGACTTCGTTTTTCTCTAAGGACAGTAAAATTTTGGATGCTGCCTCTAAATGGGAAAACAGCCCCAGTGAATGCTATAAACCCACTTGGGCAAGCAGGTGGATGCAGCATGTGCCTGTTCTCTCTTGTACTTGGCATAGAGGCTATCAGAAAGAAGAGGAGTAAGCCTCCATCTTAACTCTTCTATGCCTGTTGTGAGAAGTGCTGGATTGATAGAACCATACAGCACTATCATCTGATACCCCATGACAGCGTGGCTGGGCAAGTGTTCTGGTCAGGAATTTCTTGACATAAACTTAAAATGCAGTTGAGGGGGTTGATTTGTGAACTGTGTAATATTTCAGCACCAGTGACTACAATATTGCCTGTAGAATAGTTGGGACATTATTAGTTATGAGGCTCTCCCCAACAGTCCCCAGCATCTTCACACCAAGATGTCCATCCAGCCTTTGAGATCTGTGGGTGGTACTTGCATTTGAAAGTAAGCTCCAGTGTCTGGGTTGGCATCTGACAGAAGTACAGAATGTCACACATTCCTAGCAATGACTGTAGCTCACTGTATCCAAACATCAAGTTGGGCTCATTGTGTCTGTCTCCAATAACTACATCTAGGTCCATGTTTGCTATCTCCTCAAAAGTTTAGCATGTAACTCAGGGCTTGGTTTGCCGGCCTCTGAGGCTGGATTTTGCCTGTATTTGTGAAGATGTATCTAATTATAAAAGGTTAGGAAATGGTGAGGCCAATCTGTTTAATCTTAATGTCCCAAATTATTCAGTGATTCAATTCAGTTGTGATCCCTTAGATGGTTTAGCTGAATCTATATGCTACAGTTACTCTAGGCTATAGTTTACTGGTTTATGGCTGCAAAGACTATCTAAATTTAGAGGACAAGCACACAATTAAACAATAAAGAAATATTGATTAAAAAAAACAATTTTAAGGTTTTAATTAGTATTATTTGCCACACATATTCTAGTAGAAATTAATAGATAAGAATAGCCAATAAGACAATTTTAAGGAAGTTCTCCTAATGTTTTCTCTGTGGATTCTCTATCTCAGCCAGCAAAGATAAAACCATTCATTTAAATTTTTAATCCAGAAATATGTGAGATCCTCAGCTGCCCCACCTTTGCTTTTCTTCACTTACAGAGTCCTGTAAGTGTAGCTTCTTGGGTTCATTTCCTGCTCCATATTAATCACTCTCTTCTCCTTCAGGGTAAGATGAGCATTACTCATCACTCCAGGCTCATGTTGGAGAAACAAGGCACGCACTTTGCTAATGCTTAATTGCTGGTCTAACTTTGGTCTCCATTATACACTGCAAGCTTGTAGGGATAGAAGAACTTTCACATTTTATTTTACATCCCCAGTGTGAAGCACAGTTATATTATTTGCTTGGTAAATGGGTAAAATGTGTTGATCATGGTTCAGATAAGCCTATTCAAGAGGAATTCACATAAATTTGGTTAGCAAATTCAGATGGTTAAGTGGAACCTCCTGTTTTGCTGTTTATTTTTCCTTGGGAAAAACTAAAGCATTTTATAGATTAAAAATAAAGTAGAAAGATGGAGATGATCCAAGACGAATTTTCATGCCATATGTTCAGTATAAAATGGGAGAAGCATCTTAAAGTCTTTTCATCAATAGCCGAATACACAGACCGATTTATGCTCATACGGAATGTTTGTGGTTTCTGTGTGCATTTATCAAGTTCTCATTCTATAACTAAGCATGCAGAAACAGAAAGCTAGCCTCCATAAAAGAAACAAGAAAGCAATCCAATTGTGTTAGCGAAGTGCCCAAGCATGAGTGCTTCTGCAGGCATAGACCTGAAACCACAGCAAAGAGATCAAAAGGAAATTTTGAGAATTAATTTAGTGGTACCTAGAAAGGTAGGCGATGGGAGGTTATTGATACAGACTAATGTGGTCACAAAGTAGCATGTGAGCAAGGCAGAGCAGCAGAAATGAAGCCTTCTGTCAAAATAGCCCAAAGTACCATGGATTTTTGAGATGCTAGCCATCAGCCAATGAGAGAGCGATTACCGCATGGTGGTGAAAATGGAGGGAACCTCAGGAGGATGGCAGCAGTCCAAAGGGGTTCCCTGAGAGAGGCCAAGGGAATGGAACGGTATCTTAGGTTCAAACCTGGGAAGAAGTGGAGGAACTATAGATTGGACATAGTAAAAAAGGAGAGATATGCACAGAAATAACAAACAAACAAGCAGATAAATAAAAATCTAGAGATACAAGCAGCTCCCTTTCCAAGCATTCATGTGAATGAAAATGAGCAAACGTATTTTAAGAGAGTTCACAGAGGTGAGGATGACCAAAGAGAAACACAGTAGGAAAAAAAGGCCCATTAGAAAAGATGAACTAATATTGGCAGGGAATTGTGCCAGCTTTCACAAGCAGGGAGGGACAAGTTTTGAATCCTCAGGCCATTGTTTGGACACCACGGAGAATCTACCTTCTTCAGGGAGGAAAACAGCTTACCAGAGACTGACTGTTGCCCTGTTCCAATGAACAGTTGTAAAAGGAAGAACCCAAGCCACCAAACAGGATTTACATACTTTAGTCCTTCCTATCCCAGCACTCTGATTCATTTTCCTAATAACAAGCAGCACAGAAGTAGGTCAAACTTACAATATCAAGCATCCATTCTAAAATCATAGTTTACAATGAGCTAAAAACCCACAACCAACGATGAAAAGTCAGTTAGCTGAAACTGACGCAGAAACACAGGTGACAGAAACTCCAGTCAACAATACTGACAGACTTCTTCTAACCCTGTTCTCACACTCCAGGAGAAATACTGAACATATTAAGTGGTTAGCTGAGGATGTGAGGAACTATGACTGTGATATCTTAACTACCTAAAATACTTGCAGAGGACTGCAAAGGAACCCTAGATCACTTTATGGGAACAACTGTAATCTGACACCTAAACCCGATGAAAATTCAAGTGTGCATCTTCAAAGATGTGGACTTGAAAGTTCTTATCAGGCCATTACTAAATCAAATATAAATGTGTATACGTATACATTCTGTGTGTATACATCGCAAGTGTGTGCACATGTTGATACCACAGTATTTCTCATGTCTTTAGTATTTGGATGTTTACAATTGAATAGACCTATTAAGTCATTGTAAGCAAATGCTTCACAAGTACAAAGCCTGAACCATCCTTTTCACTATCGTTTGGACAAATAACTTTGATGTGTGTGTATGTTACAGTGATAATATGTCCTTATACAAGTGGTGCTGTTTTCCACTACATAGTTATCCAGTGCACCAACTTCATACCACAGCACCTGGGTGTATGTGTGAGTAAACATGTTCCTTGTCCTTTAAGATCACATAATCCCTTTATAACCAATGTTGTTGCCAACTGTGCATTTTATGCGCGTTCAGGACCTGAACATGAAGGAGTTAACAATCACCTCCCACAGGAACCTGAGCAGTTAAAAAATTACTGGGTGGTAAGAGCAGAGCAAGCCTCCGGTCAGTTCTTACTTCCTATATAATCATCCTGATGCCATTAGACCTTAGGAACTCATCACCTGCCAGCTGAGTGCTCAGGCATGATGGTCTCCTAATACCAAGAAGCATCTGCATACTGACTCTTGCTGAAGCTTCTGCACACTGACTCTTGCTGTAGATTTAGACAGCTGTTTCAAATACCATTGTATTTGAAACATGCATGTACCAGTGCATGCCATTAAATGAGGTTCAGAATGTGAAAGGACACCCCAGCAATCAACACTAACCCTACACCCAGCTCCCACTACACAGACAGTGATGTGGTAAGGAGCCTAAAGGCTGTCCCTGCATTCTTGCTACTCTGCTGTAGGCTAGAGAACCACAATGGAAGACAAACAGAATGTGAAAACTGTATTGTGGCAAAGGTGAGTGATTTTACCTGGAAATCCATTTGTGATTTCCCTCACAGCAGTGGGTATTTCAGTAGAGTCTCCTGGGTAACGGTATACTTTATGATACACCATAGCCTTTACATTTTAAAATTAGCACATGGAGTGTTAGAAATCACAGTGGGATTTTCAAATAAAGTGTGACTTAGTAATTTCTCCTTCAATCTCAGCACCTCCCATACACTCCCATTGGTATCTTCCCCCAGTCTCAAGTCCACTTTATTTCCACATAAAAACTCAGAGTCAACATAATATTAAACAGGGGAAGTCTGAGATATTTGCTTTCAAATCAGGAAAGAGAAAAGAATGCCCACTCTCATCTCTCTTATGCAATATAATGGTTGGAGTCTTAGACAGAGCAGGAAAGCATGAAAAAGGTGTAAATGGGTAAAAATACAAAAAAGAGCATACAGATGAAATAATTTTACAGTTAAAAGGCCTTAAGAATTCCACCAGAAAACCCTAAGAAAAGTTATAAAACCACACACAGCCCCTCCCTGACTAGCCCTCCTAGGCCTTTGATGTGTTACTTACTTACCTGCAAGGTAGCTTCACAGGTCTGTGAGCTTCCTTGGCAAGCACTGGGGACAATGGGTGTCACAACTGTTCAAGAGAAGGGTTAACTGAGCCAACACCTCAGAGGCTTCTGTGGTGTCGTGGTTTGAATAGGAATGGTCCCCGTATGTTTGGATGCTTGGCCCATAGGGAATGGCACTATTAGAAGGTGTGGCCTTGTTGGAGTAGATGTGACTTTGTTGGAGAAAGTGTGTCACTGAGGGGTGGGCTTTAAGGTCTCAGAAGCTTAAGCCAGGCCCAGTGTCCCTCTCTTCCTGCTGCCTGGGGATCCAGATATAGAATCCTCAATTCCTTTTCCAGCACCATGTCTGCCTGCATGCTTTCCACCATGATGATAATGGACTAACCCTCTGAACTGTAAACCAGACCCAATTAAATGTTTTCCTTACTTAGAGTGGTTGTGGTTACGGTATCTCTTCATAACAATAAAACCCTAACCAAGACACATGGTAAAATCTTGGAGTAATGAGAATCATGGTGGTCCCAAAGGAGAATGAGAAATCCAAGTACCTCAGAATTTCCGTAAATATGCATTCACTTTCTACCAGTAGTGAGTCTGGATTCTTCCTGTTGCATAATAACAAACAAGAACACCTGTGCTTTCTTTTATAGAAAGGCTGTGGAGCATGCATGCGTGTGTGCATGCATTTGCTTGTGTGAAGTAGAATATACATGTGTATGCACCTAACAAACAGTAAGATGTTGTGTGAAGTAGAATATATATGTGTATGCACCTAACAAACAGTAAGATGGTTTCTTTCTTTCACACTGCTTTAGTAATACTGTTGTAGACAGATCAAGAGAATAAGAAAATCTATGGTGCTGCTGGAGTCCTTCTTTATGGCCAAGGTTGTGATTTGTAGGTACTTTTACCTCTACAAACTTGCCTTTCAAATGAGAAGACCCATCTCTCCACTTTACCCTCTCACTAAAATGGCTTTAAATTCTTAGTTTCCAGAAGTGAAAAGGCAAAGATGCACACATCTTTTCTCTGGCAAGTATCTTGCAATGAGATGAGAAATTTCCTTTGGGTAGAAGTAAATACATACTCTTGAGGGAAGTAAACAGGAGACCGTAAGCCCATTTAGTTACTCTGGACTCCTATGCTCTCCCAGGGAAAAAATGTTTCGTATGCTATGTCCACTTGAGAGCCTGCACAGACTTTAAACAATCTTATGAGGAGTTCTGTGGAGTTTTGCATGATATGATACAAGGTTTGTTAATGAGATCAGTCAACAGAACTACCGTGGATCTTGTTTTTATAGGTATACTTGGGAACCAACAGTGCAGATTATTTTGGGGAAATAAACAAAATGAAGACCAAATTGCCACCTGTGTGGTTTCTTGCCAGAAAATTATGTTGGCTTTGAGTACTTCCATGTATTTATAAATTTTTTTTTTTTTTTTGGCTTCCTTAGTTTTGAAGGGCTGTATATTTGCACGTAATGGGCTGGGTAATCCCATGTGAAACCACAAAATCAGCTGGTCTATGTACCAGCTCATCTGTTGCAGACCCCTTGACAACTTGATTATGGAGCCACAGCTCTGGTCCTAAGAGAGTAGCCATGCATAGTGTGAGAGGCAGGTTCTAAGATAGCTTCAGAATTCCTCTCCCATGAGCACCCCAACTGCATGACCATCTTCTCTAGAATGTTGGTGAGATCTGTAATGATGATGGGTAGTGGATTACTGATTAGGTCACAAGAGCTATGGTCTTCTACCAGAGGGCGATCTTTTGGTTCTTCGAAGAACCAAGCATCCATTTCAAAGCTTTTCCTAAAGTGGGTCTCTATACAAAGCAAATCAATGCTACAGATACATTTAAAAACATTTCTTTTTTCTTACTTTATTAGTATTTATCCATAGTAAGAAACATTATGGACATTTCATACTATAGTCTTATTCTATTCTTAATCTGCTATTCTCATATCACATCTCCAGTTCCAACTGTTCCTCTTCCTCTGCTTCCAAGCCCTCTTTCTATACAGAAAGACATCCATTGTCAAGCAAGACCGTGAAACACTGACTTAAAGTAAGATATGTGGGGATTCTTAAAGTGAGAAATAATAGAGTTGATATGGGAGCCATCTGTTCTCAATGATGCCTATCGGGGTCAAATTAGGACCATGACTACCGCAACTTATTTAAGAGACACCAAAGATGATGCTACTTCATAGTAAACAGGTTCCCCAAACGGATCATTGATTATATTGTTGGGCTGATTCCACAGTTGCTTTCATTGGCTCAAAAAAAAAAAAAAAAAATCAGGATTATAATCCTATAAACCTGCGAAAGAGAGAAGTTAGCCTTTTCTGCCAAATATATCTAGTATTTCAAAGATTAAAAAATGAAACCATTTCTTCATCAAATTCCTAGTTTACTAACTCTACATTCTGATGAGGAAAGCCATCTAAAGAATCCTCCCCTCCTCTATGGTTTCCCAGTAAGTGCTAGACCCACAAGGAAGCAAAACTTTAGAGTCTTTCCTATCAATGGGCTTTCTCTTCTGAGTCGGTTTATTCAAGTCTATCAAAAGATGCAAGGTTGTCAGTCTTTAATACTGTCTGTTCACTCCAAAGTCTCTCTTTGATAAGCAGGAGAGCCTAGCAGCTCCATCCAGCACTCTATTCCGCTATAACACCCAACCTTGTGTCTCAGCTATCTCCTCTGTAAAAAAGGAGTACAAACATCATAAAAGAATAATATATTTGTGACTCGTACTTGTCAAGCACAATAATAAGTTTATACCAAATAGCATACTGCCCAATACATATGATGCTTTTGTTTTGCACAATGGGCTAGAAACAGACAAATCACACAGAAAGGAGCTATTGGGCATTTCCAGACATGGTGACTAGAGGAATCACTATCTTAAGAATAGTCACAATAACAGATAATTGTCCTATAAGGACTACAAATAATAGAATATATTTATCTAGCAGGGAAAGCAAGTTTAATTTTAACTTGCACTCATGTTCCTATGAGAATCATTTCTGTCTTTCTGTGATGGGATCATGTGGTTGAAATTGATTGTCTTTTAAATTGATTCTCATCTGAGTTTACATAAAGCTGTCTTCTTACAGGCTCATAATTTAGATAAAGATTTCATGCCCTGAGAGATAGCAGTAAGAATATTTAATCTAAAAGCTTCACATCATGAATGATATATCTTGAGTGTGCATAGCTAAGGTCAAGTCCTTGTTGCATTTCATTTCATTGTTGGGGAATGTTTAACCCTTTTTTATACTCTATGCTAGATTAAGTGCATTTGGAAAACTAAAAATATACTTTTTTAATTGACATATTTCTCCATTAAAAATCCCATGGAGTTAATTTTTTTTTCTCTTGGAAATTTTACTATGGGAAATTATGTTCTTTTTAAAATAAGAATATTAAAATGACTTTTTTTTAATAATGACATTGATTAACTAGAATCCTATTGCCTATCTTTCCTGCCAAGACTAACAGATAATTATCTAAATATATAACCCTAAGCTTTTATAGCTTTAAACTACAAGTCCAAGTAATATTGCCTAAATGATACTCTCTTTAACAACATTTATGAAAATAAAATTTCATGCTTTTTCATCATCAGTCCCTTGTTGGGACATCTAAACTGTGACAAGTGCTGAGCTCCATACTCAAGGGTTCTTAAATATTAACACTGAAAATAAATATATAATGTTCCAGGGACATGCTTGAGAGTGTGGTGAGCTACATAGGTGTGCATTAGGGAATCCAGATGGAAGAAGCACTTGATATCGCAGTAACAAGAACTCCAGACCATCCCAGGCAGCACTTCTCCAGGCATTCTGTATCCAGTAGGCAAACCTGTATCGTGCTAAGGTGATACTGTCTTCTTCAATCCCAACGGTCAAGATGGGATGCAGCCAACATTGTATTTGCTCTGAGCAGCCAGTTCTGGTGAAGGAGTCTAGCTTGCTGTGATTTATGCTAACTAAAAGCAAATGGAAAGATCTCAAACAATCTTTGGTGCCTTGAGAAACGTCTAAGTCTTCATCTCAGAAAATAGGTTTTCTCCAATTAAGCTAGTTAGCTGTCAAAATAGTCAAGAATAAGTACTAATTTCATCCCATAAGGATAAAATCATTAGGGATTTGACTTTTATAAAAATTTGGGGTCTGAGGAATGTCCCTGCAGGATTCCAAATGGAAACAATGAAGGGTGAGGTAGCTGGTCCTAGTCCTCACTCACCACAGAGAATCAGGGGTAATTCCTAGATCACTGGCCTGGGTGGGGTTCCCTCTCCCTATCATAATGCTCATGGCTTCTCTCTGTGAGATGAGAGTGGCTTGTTATCTGCATGCAAGGGATGCTTCTTCATGGTCCAGTAGTCTGTCTATAGGAAGTGACAACACCATAATAGACCATTTTGCCTGAGCAAATTTTGATGGATATATCTAAGACTTTCAATTCTCTCTCTCCACTTTAAGTCTTTATGGCTACATTGGGGATGAGCTAATTCATTCCAGCTATTCTTTCCTAGACACAGGTTCCATACTACAGATTGACTACATTTTAAAACTGACGCCTCTACTAGAACATGTAGCCATTGTTCTTCCCGTTGACCATCAAAAAACAAAGTGCAAGTGTTTACCAAGCATTTACATTGGATTAGGTATTATAATTAACCTAGAGATTTTAAAGGATCCAAGATGATATACACAGATTATATGCGAACACTATGCCAGTTCAATTCAGAGATGCGGGTATCCTTGGATGTTAGTATGCAAGATATGTGTGTGTGTGAGTATGTGTGTGTGTGTGTGTGTGTGTGTGTATGTGTGTGTGTGTATGTGTGTGTGTGTGTGTATGTGTGTGTGTGTATGTGTGTGTGTGTGTGTATGTGTGTGTGTGTGTGTGTGTGTGTGTATTGTATGTGTATATTGAGCCAATCTCCTTCCAATACAGAAGGAATACTGTACTGATGATATTAATACATTACATTTTTATCTACATTTGCTGCAGCATATTCTTTGCGTCTGTTTTAATTTTACTTTCATTTGTTTTAATTTGTTGGTCACCATTTCTAGCAAGTTCTGTGATCTCATACTCATGGTCTCTCTATCCCACCTGTGTGGCACTTTACAGTGTTAGTTACTTCTCTTCTGCTGTGACAAAATATACGATGGAAAGCCACTTAGAGGTGAAATGGGCTTATGTAAGTTTAAGGTTTAGTCCAACACAGCAGGAAAGGCATGGCAGCTAGAGTGTGAATCTGGTGGGTGTGGAGGGAGCAGAAAGATCAACCCCTCCTTCACAGGAAGCAGAGAGACACAGAGAAGAGGAAGTAGGGCAAGACTATAAAACCTTAACGCTAGACCTCAGGATTGCTTTCTCCAGCAAGGTTTTGTCCCTTACAGGTTCTGTGACCTCCCTAAATAGCACCACCCATTGGGACAAATGTTCAAATATGTGAGCCTATGGGGACTACCTTCCATTCAAACCACTACACTAGGAAATTGATGCTTAAGCGTATTGGAGCAAGATTCAAAAGAAAAGTCAGACTGCCAGATGTAAGGGCATCTTAGTCTTTGCCCTACTGAGAGTCGGCAAAATCGCTGTCAATCATCTGCTTTCTTTACTGAACCTGATGCCAGCTGCCATCTTCACTGTGGGATGTGGCTGCTTTTCCACAGAGGGTCCACCTACTTGGAATGCTTAAGATGCTTCACTTAAATTTATATGCTAAGCATTTCTAGACATTAAAAGACCTTGCATATGGCAATGATATAGATCAGCTTATTGATCTAGATATTTCCTATAAGATAATTGTCCAAATTAATGTTTACAGTTTATTCCACATGATGGATTTTATCTCTTTAAATATGATTTGGGAATCTTTCTACTCTAACCTCCTAAAATATAAAATGGTGATTAAATAATTAGTTAAATTCTTTCCAAATCCATATTTTAGTCACAGATATCTATCATAATGTTTGCCGTAAGTAAATTCTTAATTTTCAGCTGTATAAGACTTTTCCTTTATCTTACACACTTACACACACACACACACACACACTTACACACACACACACACATGCATGCATGTGCTTGCACACATACATCCCCTCCCTGACAATTACTTTTATATTTTGAAGCATAAAGTCGAATGGAGGTCATTCATTTAAGATTTTCTACACTTAGACATGGGCAGAAATCTCCTGTCTTAGAATGTTCTTTTAATAAATGTAAAAGTGTATTTTCCTCCAAGATCATCTTTCACATCTATGGAAAATGCCCCAGTTGAAATACTTAGAATTCTGATTTTGAATAACTTTTAAATTTATTCTCTCTTCTAGGAAAATACTGCAAAATTTAAGCACTATGTTCAATGTTTTTGTTTCAATGCTGTTCATTTAGACAAAATTTCCATGGGGTGGAGGTGCAAAAATCTATGTTCTTCCAAAATATGAATACAGTGTCTCTAAATCGCTTACATTTATTACAAATATCCATATATAAAAAATTTTTAAAAACTATCTTGGTGAATGTGGCAAGAGATGTAAGTGTTTAGTTGTACGGCAGTGAATTCTTTTGTTATTTTAGAATTTTAGAATGTTTTTCAGCATTTAATTACAACACAAAATGTTCTAATCTATGCACAACCATAGCATTAAAACATGTTAGCATAGGGGCATGTTAAGGTTTGTTCAACCGTGAGCATCCATGGTAATGCTAGCAGTGGGAAGTCTAAATGGGTACAGCCACCCCCCCAGATCGAGAGTAAGAGCGAGAGAGCGAGAGGTATAATACATGGTAGGTTCTAGTAGTACACAGCAGATAATCATGTCAATATTTTTACATTCTTGCAGATTCACAGTACCAGTAAGGTATAAACCAAACTGCTTAAGATTCCAGATATTTCAAAATCTCTGTTCAAATAAACATCAATCTTTCCTGTCCTCTTGGCCCAAATGCTCACTGGTGCTACCTTCAAGAACTATAAAAGAATGTTGTGGCTCTAGGCCTCTGCAGCTCTGCTGATGTCACTGTCTTCTCTGTAATCTACCCTTGTTTGCATTTACTTGCAAAGATTATTTCTGCATGCTACTACTGCTTCTAGACCATTGGAAAGAATGCTCACAGAGCTGCCTGCACAGGCATCTCCTTCATAGATTTTGAGATGCAGACAGTGACAATCTGTTTTTCATTCCTCTATTTTTAGCCAAGCACCGCATACTTGCTATTTATCAGTACGAGCTTGGCAAGCACCAGTAGTCAGAGCCCTCCCTTTCTCAGTCAAACATGACACTAATGGGGTCCAGACTCCAAAAGATAAACCAGAGTTCAATGGGTGACTTATGGTAACTTCACAATGGTATCCACCAGCTTGGGAAGTACTGACTAATACATCAAACAGTCAAAAGAAACAAAGGTGAAGCTTCTACAAGTCAAGTGGGAAGAGTGGAGAAGTCCATCTATTTAGAACCCCCCCCCCCCCAAACTGTGACCTCTTGAGGCTCAGCATGGTCCTATTCAGCAGAGATTGCAGTATAGAAAAATGGCACATCCCATCTAATGAACAGCCATAACCCAATAATCTCCAGTCTTTGAGACACAGGCAAGAGAGCTAGCAGGAATCTCTTGGATACGCCATTGCCAACTTTCACATTCTTATTCCTTTTTCTTTGCCACGATGAACAGAGTTTTCTGTGGTCTCCGGCATTAGCAGTGAATACGGCCAGTACTGGCAGGGAACATCATCTCTTTCTTTGCTTTTATTGAAAGGCTTCTATTGCTGTCAACCTTTCCTAGGCATCCTTCATGACCTAGGGGAAGTGGCTTCTACTCATTATTTAGCTTCTTCTTGGTAACCTGTAGTGCAACCAATTTAAGCTTATCCCCAACTAGCTTACAAATAAAAGAGACTCAGGCTATGGTTATTTTATCTGGCTTTGACAATAGGTAACCCCTAACCTACTCTTCTAACTGCTGGTCTGGCTACCTCCCCAGTGGTGTATCCCAGACACTTGCTGTTTCTCCTGGCCATGTGCTCATTATCTATCTCCCCTTGTGGCAGCTTCTTCTTTCCTCCTCCTTCTCCTCCTTCCTTCTTCCCCTCATCTCTCCTCCTCCAACCAGGTCATGCCAAACCCACCTACCTCTAATCCTTCAGTAATTTGCTGTAGTCACTTTTATAAACCAATAGTTTTAAATCATGGAACAAGGTTTACACAGCAAAAGCTTATAAACATGAGAAATCCATTATAGGCTTAGACCTTCAGGTATAGAATTTAGCATCACAATGCACAACAATAGACCAAACCTCAACAGTAACCTCTTATGAATGAATGTTGAATTTTATCAAATGTTTCCTCTAGGTTTATTGAAATTACTACAGCATTTTTTCCCTCAGTGTTATTACTAGAAGATATAGTCTTTACAGTAGCATCCATTTGGTCGGCCACAAATATATTGTGCATATGAACATATAAATGTAAGTGAAATGTGAATATATACATATACAAAATTGTGTGTGTGTGTGTGTGTGTGTGTGTGTGTGTGTGTATGTGTAAAACCTGGTGAATTTGCTTTGTGCAAGATATCTATGGTTTGTGCACTGCATGACAGAAGGTCCTTCGTGGAGATGCTCAGGAGGGAAGGGACTAAGAGAGCCATGAGATTTGTGTACGGATATCTGTATTCAGAGAAAGGACATTAACCTTCTTGTAGAACATGCTAATTGTTGCCAAGACCTAGGCCTGTGGTATTGGGACACTTGGCAGAAGAGATGCTTTAAACATATACCACCCTTAAGATTAGGTGTTGCCAGGCAGTAGTGGAGCATGCCTTTAATCCCAGCACTTGGGAGGCAGAGGCAAGCAGATTTCTGAGTTCGAGGTCAGTCTGGTCTACAGAGTGAGTTCCAGGACAGCCAGAGATATACAGAGAAACCCTATCTCAAAACACAAAACAAAAAAAAAAGAAAGAAAGAAAGAAAAAGATTATGTGTGTTCCTGGCCACATCTGCTTGGAATGTCCAGGACGACATTATTAATCGCACCATCACTCCATCCTTGGTCAAACCCTCACCTGTCACAGAAGCTTTTGCTTTCAAACAGACTTCTTTCTGCTTGGGCTCCTACTGCTAGCTTTGTTAACCAGCTTTTAACATCTAATGCATTAATTAACTATAGGCCAAAGATGCCCAAGGAAAAGATTCCCAACAGAATAAATGAGACAGCTTTACATTAAAATGTTACAACAACTCCTGTCAGCACTCCTCCTTACAAAGACAATGGCGCTTGGATACCGAGGAAAGACTGGATTTGCATTGCTGGTCCTAAAGAAGGGGAATTTCACCCTCAGATGGAATGATGCTAAAATTCTCACATGACACCTAACAAATCACTCACTGTGCAATGACTTCATGCTGCACTGGGTGTGAGTGAGCCAAGGAGACAGGGTGCTGCACCTGGGAGCCACTAAGGCTCTAGTGGTAAAGAACACAAGGTAGTTCTGCCCTCTCCTATCTTCTCCATTTCAGTGAACTGATCTTGAAACAGTCAAAGGCACATGGCTATGATTTAGAGCTGTGACAAGAAAATGCCTGTCATACACAGAGCCAGACTGGGTAGGAAAAGTCCCTGTTGAATAGAAATGCCCTGCTCCCAGATCTTTCCTTATGCCTGAGGTTAACTCAGATTCTCTCCAACCAAAAACAAAATAAGAACTGCAGTAAGTTGGGCATCCTTACAGACCATCTTACTCAGAGGCCTGTCCTTCTACAGCAGGCAAAAGCAACATTTGTTCAAGCTACAAGTTCTGTCTTTACCTTTTTTTTTGGCAAAAAAACCCCCCCAAAAACAAAGCCCAAAACACAACAAAATCAACCAACCAATCAACCAAAACACCAAACCAAACCAAACCAACGATGACAAAAAAAAAAACAAAACCCACAAAATGTGAAAAAAAAAGTAGCAATTGCCAGAATTTTATAACTTTACAGTCTTATGTAGTTGAAATAGGCTTTCTCTCACACACATTCCCCTGGCCATGCTGAGAACTGAGTGCTGGGGTGACAGACAAAGCCCCTTGTAGAGCAGGATGCTGTGAGGACTGGAAAAGCCAGTGAAGGGCCTCCTTAATCTGCTTAATGGCGTTAGATAGTGTGGATTACAGAACTGCAAACCAATGCCAATGGTGTTGTGTTTACATTTCTATGCTAAGCATGCATTCCTTAGATTATAGCTAGAAGACATGGTTTTTGTTGGTTTCAGTTTGTTTGGTTGTTGTATTTTTATTTATTCATTCATGTGTTTTTTGTTTTTTTTTTTTTCCAGTAAGATTTGCAGAGCATGGGCTACCTTCAGGCACTTTTCTTTTCTGTAAGCCAGGGCCTGGTCCTCAGTGGATATTCACTTGACCTGTAGGATCTTTGGTGCAGAGGCAGATTACTGTCAAGGACTCCTGTTGTGATACCAGCGATGCAGCCAGATGACTTGTAATGCCAGCATCTCAAGAGGCAGCAAATGTCTGTGCAACATATTCCATGAAAGGTCCCAAGGACCATTGGTCCTAAAAACTCTCAGCTGTCATGTAAATGCAGCGATGGTGACCTGCTTGTCCAGGGAATTTCATTTCATGCATAACAAACATGAAAGTACTAACCTGGTCCTCCCGCCCTTACTGAGATACCTGTACTAGTCTGTGATTTTAGTGCTGCCCCTTTCACTGGGTCCCTGTTATCCCCTCAGTAGACTCTTCTTCAGAGCAGAGTTGAGCTGCCCAGTCTCAAAGCTGCATCTCAAACACAGATGTGCTAGGACTTGCTTTCTGAGAGGACCAAGTGGCACTTGTTGGGTAGCTGTGTATGGTACAGAGTGAAGGAAGGTGGTAGACAGCGTGAAGGGCTAAGCAAGTTTTCACGGGCCATTCCACATTTCTTATGTCTATTTACTGCCTGTCTCTAGAAGCTTGTAGAGTCTTGGAAAGTCACTGCCAAAAGCCACCCATTATTGAGACCAGTTTTAACGTTATAAAACAGCAAAGCAAGTATCAGCATCATGGGATGGTCCTCTTTGGAATGGGACTAAGTTTCACAGTATATGACATATTTTTGAGGAGCATTTATCTTAAATTTGTTTTTTAACTTTCAAAGTAACATGTGAAGTAGCAGAGATAGAAGCTGTAAGGGAAGTTGAAAGAATGACGGGGATCAAGTGCATATTGTCTACATGTTTGTGTATACACTGAAAATATACATCTATACATGTATAGAGTGTACATATCTGTACACTGAGGAAAAGTAATATGACTACATGTATATGCATACAGGTGTACACACCACATACACATGCATATAAACACATACACATCCATATACACACACCCACACATCCATACACACACATACATGTGTACACACACACAGACACACACACACACACACACACACACACACAATGTGGGACAGGTTCTTTTAAATCCAATATGATTTCCTCTCAGGTCTATCGCTCCTAATTGTCCCACTACATCTGTGACATCACTATTTCCAAACCATTTGTCTTGTCTTCTTTTTTTCCCAAGCTGGAAAGCAGGCTTCTGGATGTTCACACACTTCCTTTAATCACCTGTTCCATTCACACAGCACTGACTCTTTACAAAGTACGTGTGTAAGGCATTCCCTGGTGACTAAAACAAAGGAGAGTGAATTGAATAGTGTGCCCATCACAGGGCACCTCACAGATGTGAAGCCATCATTGAGAATTTCTTTTTCTTCCACACGTAAAACTTTTTAGATGTAAACAGTACCAGCTGAGGTCATTCCAAGGGGATAATTTAATTTTCAAAGAAGGTACATGTAGGAGACAGTGTTCTTTTCCTCTTGTTCTGTTTCAGACGTCAAGGCCTTATCACTGAAAGCTATTAGCAGTTGCAAGCAGATGAGAGAAGGAAATACATTACGTAAGCCTTCTAACTGAAATTGCCTGGTAAACATGAGCAGGTCCTGCTTGATGTCTGGATCTGCTGTTCCTGCTACTTTTGTCTCATACTCTGTTAACTTTGAGAAGCTTTGGTGCATGTGCTTCTGGTTTCAGAGGTATAATAAACTTCTGGGAAGATTCTAGAATTTCTCTCCTTAAGCTACAGCCATTTCTTTCTCCAGAAAGATGACAAGAGTTCCTTCCTTCATGGATTATCTCTAATAGTCTCATATTGAGCAGCACCTGGGATCAGTATATCACGGGGCAGACACAGAACCTGTCTCCTCTCATAATAGAAGCAAGATGCCAAGTCACTGTGTAAGGATGTTCCCATCTCACAGGACGTGGCTTATAAAATGATACAAGAATGTGACATGGAGTGAGCCGACTCCATCTCCAAAGGCGTTTGCTGTAGCTGTTTCTTTTGAAGCAGAATACAATGAAATCTTGCCAGGAAGATTTAGAAATATGGCATGAAGTGAAATAAAGAGATACCGGAGCTTAGAACACTGGGTATCATGGCGTCAGCTATCACAACATTCACACCAGACAGAACCACCAGGCCACAGAGCAGAATGACTCTCTGCATTTGGATTTTAACTGACAATGTTTAATTGCTTCTAAAGATTAATTGGGTATTCCAACTCAAAAATATTAATGAAACAAGCTAAAGAGAGCAGCTGTGGCTACATACTTTTGTGGGTGTTCACATTACAAGTGTTTGGAATCAGACTTGACTTGTTAGGACGCCTTAGGATTATTAAAGCGGAGCATTGGGAAAGCAGAAACGATGGCATCTGTGGAAAATATCCAGTGTTTTAAAGCATTTTTTCATGCTTCAACATCTGTTGCTTCCTTCTTTAGTTAATTATAAGTTGCTTTGAAAATTATTATGTATGTGAATTACTTTTAACAACTTAAATTATACATGTTAAATAATAGCACAAGAGGCATTGAAGTGAAATGACAACAAAGATTAAAACCTTAAGCAAAATACATATTAAATTGCATTGTAGATGTAATTAAACATTTAAGTTACACCTCCAACAGAAGAGTGGTCTGCAAGGAACCAAACCAAGACCCATCTACAGTGCTATCAAACTTATTTTAAAATCTTCTGGGTACATCTGCATTTGGGGGAGCTATTTTCCAGCATGCCCTCATCTTCGTCAACTGAAACTAGTATTCAACCCCAGAACTGTCACATGAACTTTGTCATGATGCTACTGTCTCCTAGGCTACTTTGGTTGAGAATCATGTGTGATATTTCTCTGTCACTCCCCCTGGTTTTAATTTACTGTGCAAATTATAGAACATGAGGAAGAGTCGTGATACTTAGAATGTATGGATGGAGGTATAATGTTCAGGCAGAACATCTACTAGGATCATGAGACAAGCAGGCCTTTCCAGAGAGATGCAGACCGCAGAGTAGGCAGCGTGGTAGTGCAGGGGTAGCAATGCTCTAACCAGAGGGACATCTGTTTGCTTTGTTTACACTAGGTAGTAGGAATATGGCCATGAGACAATACATTGGTCCCTAAAGCTTGGAACCTACAGGAGTCACAGCTTTCCTTGTCTTCACATTTTTCTGTACATTGATTGAGCAGAGTCAGTCAGTATTCATGCCTTAGATAAGACCACGCAGTCTAAGCTGCCATAAGGCCTGAAAATGCAGGCTAGCACCATGGCCCCAGAGTGAGTAGCAGCAGGATGGACTGAAATAAAGACATAGCCCATTGAAAAGGAATGCAAGAAGCATCCTATATTACAAATTGTGTAGTAGAACAGGAAGTCTTGGACAAGAAGGGCACCCAGGTATACTTGGGATATATGAATATCTTCTTAGAAACATGTAAAAGAATCATTGCAAATGTAATATCTTAATTTAACTAACAATTGCCCAGTAAGAACAGAAACAGATGAGATAAGAAAATAAGCCCCCGACTTGGACATGAGACTTTAAATGGACTAAAAGGTACAGTGGATTGTCTACCCAGATCACCAACAATTATCATGACATTGTCAGCAGAGATTAAGTCAAAGATGGAGGACACAACTGGGAAAAAAAGATGGTTTGAATGTATTTAAAATAATTTCTTCAGAGCACGTAAATAGAGAGCAAAACCACTTTACCTACTCATGTAAAATATTCACGAAATCCCACTCCTCACTGAAGAGCATTGACAGTTAATGGATGCTATGTCAGAGAGATACTCAGTTTTCAAGGTGTGGTCCTTGGTATGGTAGACCAATCATGTTCTATTGGATGGGCCTATACTCATACATATAGGAGCAAGATTCAGTGATATGTGTGGGTGTGCATGTGTGACACATGAGACATGTTGCTAGTAGAAGGAGTTAGGGAAAACAATTGTGGGTGATTATAATCCAAATACATTCTATGCATTTACGAATTAATGAAAGAATTAATAACTATTACATTAAAATAAGAAGGATTCTCTTAAGCTCAGCATTGTATATGTTGTGGCTTTATAAGTTCGATTCATTCTGCAGTCATTATGTATTCACAAAACCTAAAATATTGTGCAAACACGAGGAAGTACTGTTGGCAGGCTTCTGCAACCGAACTTTAGTTATTTTAACATTAAATATTAAAGAATCGCTGTCACAAAATTGATTGGTGAACTCTAAAAGGGAAGTGTGTGTGTGTGTGTGTGTGTGTGTGTGTGTGTGTGTGTGTGTATGATTTATATCACTTATACACTGGAAAACATTTCCTTCATGAGAACTCTTTTTAATTAGTTTAGCCACCACAGTATTTGAATCATTGTAGACAGAAAAAAAAAGTGTTTTTTTTCCTTTACAGAAAGAAATCTGTGCAACAGAGCTTTCTAACTCTATAAATAAAACATTTTTGTGAAATATTCCAGATCTCAGTACCAACAGCAATTTCCAAAGATTGTAGACGGTTATTTATATGTCCTAGAGGCAGAGTTGTGATGGATTAATTCCTGTAATCCATCATTTTTCCTTTTCTCCCCATCTGTATTATGCATCATTCTTAAACTTGATTGCCAAACTTTCGAATGCTAGATTTGAGAAAATGTACACTTCTGTAGCCATCCGCCTCACTACTCAATATTGTGTACTGACATTAACTTTTACAAAATGCACAAGCCTCTTCTAACAACATGTGGCAGCTTTATTCTGACAATCTTTCATATTTTCAAGCTTTTCACTGAGCTATTTCATAACCAAAGAAAGTAAGCTTCACATTCCCATGCGTATAGAGATGTAATTTTCAGTTTCTGCTAGGGTTATCAATCATTTCTCTTGAGAAGAATACTTGCAAATATAAGTAAATGCCCCTTACAAACAGAAGAATGGTATAGTTCATCAAATGATCTTCATCATGAGGGTCAAGATCATCTGTTTAGTCTTTCTACTAACACACCACGTGAAAATCCTTATACCAGTTCATTCAGTTACAGTCATTGCTAAAGAAGCACATACCTTTTCTTATCAGTAATTAATGACATTAGAAGGGCAGGTTCCTTAAAGGGAAGGCTACTAAAATGAGTTGGTTTCAAACTAGCTGAAACCATGAAACACTTTGGATCTCATGTTTCAAACTTCATCCTGTGCAGAGCAAAGCTGGCTTCTAGAAAGAGAGGCCCCTTACAACCTGCTGTTCTGTCTTCTGTCTTTGTTCCTGATCCCTTCAGGATGCCAGTGAGTGGGCAGCAGCTACAGTTCCACTTCCTGATACTAACTTCTGGAATAAAGGACTCTCATTTTTCTGTGTTTCTTTTTAAGAATCGAAGTGATCTTGTCTGGAAATTCCAAGCAGCTTTTGCTTTGCATATAGCCAAGGAAAGAAACAGTTGAAAAGAATGGGGAATCACTATAATGCATAAAAATGTCTGGTAGGAAATGAGATGATATAGACTAATAGTAAGAACTCAAAAGTATTTGATGCATTGAAATTTCCCAGGGGTCTCTGGGATTTTGCAAGGCACCAGAGCCTCAGCAGCATTTAATTCCAAGCATTGGACAGTAGCTCTGTTCTCATTGGTTTGTCCCAGCATGCTCAGACTTTCTTTTCATGGAATCAGATGTGGCAAGTAACTTGAGGCAAACTGTCTGACTTTACTGCTTTGGAAAGGTGGTGGGCATTTTACATCCACTCTTACCCACTAGAGTACAGATAGCTCTTTGTGTTGAGTCTTCTCTACATTCTCCAGGGACTGTGAGATACAGTCTGGTAACATCCTTCATCCAAGGGATCCATGAAGATCAGGAACTTTTAAAAGGCACCTTCAGGCTTTTCTGTTTCAAAAGCAATCAGATCCCTGTTGTCTATCCTGTGACCTTAATCACAGGCACCAAAAGGGGTTTTTCCTTCCTTCTTCTCTCCCTTCTTTCTTCCTCATTGCTGTAAATTGATCTTGCAAGCAGTCTTTCTGCTCTAAGGCCTTGTCGAGTCTCCAGTTCTACTTTACATAGAGCTCAACCCAAGAGGTGAGGCTTGCTCCTCTCAGTAGCTAACTGTGATGCATAGTAGGATCCAATATGAAGGGTGGAGCCAAGACATTTGTGAGGTTTTGAAGAAGTCATTAAGATTTCAAGCATTCAGATCAGAACTGGAGTGGCACTATCGGGTACACTCTCCATCTTCGGGATTCTGCCAATGTCCATGTAAGTATAGAATACTTACTTAGAATAATGTAGTGCCCAAGCTGGGTGATCTATACAGTAACATTGTAGAAGAGGGCTGAACTCAGTATCTGGAGATTCCTAAAAAGAACCCAAGTTATGTGAATACTGAACTCTGGAGTCACTGTGTGACTGATGGTTTTTTTCAGCTTCTAATATTGTTTACCTCATCAAATTTGGTGTTGATCAGACTCAAGTGATTAAAATTGATTTCTGCATGTTGGGTTCTAATGGGAAAGTTGAATTCTTTACTCATTTTAATTACTTTTAAGATATCACAGGATGTAGAGGAGAAGTACATGGCCCTACTGGAGTAAGTATCTGGTTTTGAGCCTGGACACACACCACAACCCAAGCCATCTTTCCTTTTTTGGTGCCAAGTTTTCAGACTCTCGAGATAAGTATTCTAACATAAATTGCACATCTCTGAGTCACTGAAATAATAAATTCCCTTGTAATTTCTTTAAGCAAACTCCACCAGTGGCAGTTATGATGACAAATAGTAATAGAATATTATTTTATCTATAAATTTTGTTTGAATATAATTAGAATTAACTAGCTGACTGTAGTTATCAAACTTTGTTTAGGAAATTTGCTTTTTTAGGCTTATAAAATAGTACTGTTATAAATCACAGATAGAATTAGTTATAGCTAAACCAGAAAGGTCATTGAGCTCATTAAAGAAAGGCTTCCAGACACCGACAAATGCAGTGACTGAGAACAACAGAGGCAAAAGGATTTATGTGAGTGAATTTCTGGGGCAGCAATTAAAGTGCAGAAACTGATCTAGTCTCACAGCTTTGCCGTTATCAAGTAACCAGGCATATATAACGTAAACTGGTTGTTGGAGGCCAGTACTTACAGTCTACAGTTCTGTCGTACAAAGGTAACCCAAATAAACACGAGTGGAGAACACTTCCTACGCAAATCTTTGTAGGATTTATCCTTCCATGCAAGGCAGGACCAAGGTTCCCCGGGAAACCACTGTTCAAGATGAGGAAGCACCTAACATCATACAAAGGGCACTAAGTGTGCTTAGTTTCTGGTACTTCCTAGGATAATCAACTGAATTAGAGAAAGGGATTATGTTAACTCATAATTCCAGAGATTTCAGACCTTAGTTAGCTTGTCATTCTGGACCTTGAGGTGAGGCAGGATGTCACAGCAGATAAAACAGAGGAACAAAATTTATGTCACAGAGAGGAAGTAGAGGAGAGAATGAAAGAGGGGTCCCCAGTATCTTCTATAAGGGTACAACCCCAATAGCCTAGCTTCCTCGTACAATCCCCAGCTCTTAAGGTTCTGTGACATCCAGTAGCATCATGGGCTAGAGGATGAATCTTCATCACACAGACAACTGCAGGGTATTTAAGACCCAAACTATATTATTGAACTCAGTAAAAGTAAGCCACCAAGCAATGTCCAAACCTTGTTTGAGTACAAAACGTCAATCTACCAGGTTCTTTTCCTGTCTATTGGTGACACAGGGAAGCAGTGCCATTCTATTTGAAGAAAAATAATGTTGCAGAGAAAACATTGTAAACTGATGACATTTTAGTACAAAAATTTAAATGGATGCTGCCAACTGGTTTAGCAACCTTGGAAGAAGGAAGAGAGATTTTCTTAACATGGGTATGACTTGTGTATAGAATAATATTATGTTGCCACCTGATCCAGAAAAGGTAGGGAATTCAGCAACAGATATGACTGTTCTCGATGTCAAAATTCTGTCAGATTCTAATAAGCTATACGAAAGAATTCTTAGAAAATATTCAATGACATACATTATAAAATACTCCATTTATACTATACTATTAGATTATTTACACACAGCAAAATGTTAGTATCAGAAGTTGGGATGAAAACACTTTTAAAAATAAAATTACAAAGATGGTCTCTAGTGTCCTTCAGAATATTGCCAACTTACAGACAGCACAATTATTGCAAATTTTTGAATACAAATTAGTGAAGGAATAAAAATACCAGGTGACTTGGTTATGAACTATAATTGTAAGGATGAGCAGGAAGACCTAGCAGGTGAAGAGGGGACACTGTGTGCAACTCAGACTTAAAAAAAGAGTATCACGAACACCTCAAATAATATCTATTCTGATCATGAGGCCTCTTAAAATTAAACTGATTTATACATTTCTGTCTTGAGGCAATCTCTACAGATACTCAAGAGATAAGTAAAAAGTAGAGCTCAAGGACAAAAAGAGAATGTGCCTATCTAGGCCCTTTCCCCTGGAGTGCTGGAGTGGGTCTAGGGTAGGAGCTAAGCGCTAACCCCACCACCCCATCCTCAGTGTTTTGTGTTCTGGAAGGAGCAGAGCATATGCACACGCGCGCACACACACACACACACACACACACACACACATACACACACACACACATGGACTGAATGGGTCCTTCTCTCCCATCTGCATGGACTTGCCAGCTTCAAGGACTTAACTGTTTTTCCATGGTTCTTCATTATTTCATTTGTTAAACACGGAATATATGAGGGTGTTTTGAAACTTCCAATGTGCTACCACAAAAACAAGGGCTATATAATCCTCTCATTATTTTGGCCATCAAAACCCACCTAAGATCTACTTGCCAATTTTTCCAGCTTCTGAATTTATCTACAGTGCCATTCCTGAATACAAGCACATTTGAGTGTGTTCAACCAGCTCTGATTAACTTTCACAGAATCTCTTTCGATGGTATTGATTTCAAGGTCTGTCTTCTCCACCTTACTGGGCCCTTTGTGACCTTCTCTTATATTTAGGATATAAATATGTCCTCTGTTCCCTGTTGATATTTTAGATCATAGCTTGTGTTTCATTGCTTCATCCTTTGTATGATATTTCAGTAAAAGACATAATACAGGCAACACTCAGTCTGTTTTAGTCTTTGAATTATTTTTGCTGTGTGTGAGACAGCCTTTATTTCTCCCTTATAAAGCATCTACTGCTTTCTCAGGGGATTTGGGTTGCATTAACTTAAGTGGTCAGACTCGTTCAATACAGCTTTTGGAATTTTGTATTTTCTTTCTTTCCTGTGTATTAACCTTTAGTCAGACCATCAGATTGACATATTTGATATGTGTTCGTTTTCTTTTAATTTTTATGCTCATGATAATCTCCTTACAATGTTGCCATGCTTGCAAGGGTGATAATACTACAAACATCAAGCGTGTCTAGGCAAGGAGCTACCGGAAATGGACAGTTGCTGAGAAGGGAGAATTCGTCTTTATTGAGGATGTGGCTACTGGTAGTTTTCCCTCATTCAAGAGGATTGTCCCACACCTTGGAAATATGAGTAGCAGTGACTGGATTTAGCGGGCTATAAAAAACAGGACAGAGTTTTGAGAAATGAGATATACTGGGAAATATACAGAGAATTGGAGGTGATCATAAGGCGTTATATACTTCAGTGTACAGATGTATGAAATTCTCAAATTAAAGAAAAATATCAGTGTTGCTTATGAATGATAGATCAAAACACATCCACAAACAAAAGCAGAATATCTTCTGTGTAATTAAGTTTCAGTGTTTCTCAAGTGCTAGTGCCCTATATTTCAACAGAAACTGCCAACCTAAAGGTGTGCAGCATCACTCAGTCAGGTCTCCAGGGAATTCAGAAGCAATATGTGGGATATGTGGGCTCTAGGCATACACCTAGCTCTGTTTGCCTTGTGAGGCATGCAGAGAGGATCCAAGAAGCTCTAGTGATTCATTAGCCTGGAATTGGGTTGTAGCCGACTCCTCTGTAAGTATACTCGTGTCCAGGTACATCACATTCTGAGGTCATCAAAGAACTCAGTCACCAGGGAGGGACAATGTTGGATATGATCAGTCATTCAGCTGGAGATGTGTACCCCAGGGTCTACAGAGTGTGTGCCAGAGTCTTATAAGCATTCATTCCAGACACTGACCTGATGCTTGAGGGTACAGAAATTCAGAGGCAAGTGAGCATGACTTGGGTACACACATGAGATTTAGGCCTCCTCTCTGGGTCAAAAGTCTGTCCCTCAAATATGCCAGAGTTTCTATAACCACTGTGCTGCACCATAACCATAAACAAACACTAATATTTTGGAATACCTTCAGCATTTGCATTTGTAATCAAACCTATCACATAAACTAGAAATTTCACAAGGGGAGAATTTTACTTTCATTCATACATCTTTCTGTGGATTGATCTATTATTGTCATTATTGACATCAACTTACAATAAGAATTCTGTGTACTGCTTTCTGAGTTCTTTGGTCTGTACAGTGTTTAGAACGTAGGTACAGGATCACCTCTCTCATGGTTTTCTACAGAAAAATGTTATGTGCAAGATCAGAGCCCACATAGACAGCATAACAGGAGAAAATGAGTTAGTTCAGCAAGGAGTGAAGGTTTTCCATTAGACACGAAAGTCTACAGGGATTTACCATTTAGATATCATTTCTAATTTTAAATTTTAGCACCTGAAATTCTATCTATCATCTATCAATATATAATCATCCATCCACCCATCCACCCATTCACCCATCCACCACCTATCCATCCATCCATCCATCCATCCATCCATCCATCCATCCATCCATCTAATCTGTCCATCATTTGTCTGCCCTATCTATCTATCTATCTATCTATCTATCTATCTATCTATCTATTCATAATAATGATGATAGATAGATGATCCATCCATCCACACGTATATACAATCTATCTAGTTTGTCCATCATCTGTCTGTCTGTCTGTCTATCTATCTATCTATCTTTCTTTGTATCATCTATCTATATGACTATCATCAATCAGTTCATCTACCCGCTCAGCCACCTATTCATCCATCCAATCTCTCTGCTATCTGTCTGACCTACTTATTCATATACCTATACAACTTACCTATACTGCATGAAGATTCTTCATGGTCTGAAGTGAGCTCAAGTTCACTAACATGTTTTATTAGCAACACTAAAGTGGCTTTACCCCTATGAGGGAGAAGAAACCTCCTTGCAAATCCTAGGAAGGAAATCCTCCTTCTTTGGCATAAGAACTGATACAGTACCTCATAACCGCTTTCCTGTCCCCAAAGTCCCATTGGTTCTCTGGAGTCATTCAGGTTATATATTTCATAAGACAAGCTTTACAGCAGCATAAAAGATGTTGCTTAGTCTCAGGAAACAAGAGGTGGAAGTATCAAAAATCCAACAGCAGAGGCCACTGAGACAGAACGCCAAGTCAGCACCTCCCATGCTGAGTTTCTTCACCCAGCAGTTACCACCACATTTCAGTCAGCTGTGGCTGGCACTGGGAAGCTGAATGATGTGAGCTCCCAGCCAGACTCCGTGCTCAGCCACCCTGACAGAAAAGGCGGGATACACGACAATGGGCCTTTTGAAAAGAGTTTGCACACATCATTTTTTATTTGGCAGTTTAAAGTGCTAAAAGAAATATAACCTGCTAAGGCAGAAGAAAAACAAAACCATAAGTGGTCTTTTGTCCCCTCTGGTGTTACCAACTTACTTTGACAACAGTGCCAATTTCTTTGTCACCACACAGTATCATGTCCACACTGTATTGTGTTACTGGGAGCCCAGCACAAGAAAATCATTAATAAAACCAAACGGAGTGACCAAAGATTTTGTCATAGCTTTGTACTTAGAACTAGAAGATTCTTCTGTCCGTTTATTACATATGAATGCTTAATTCATGCTCTTTGAATTTCCACCATGCCCTCCATATTCTTGCTAACATGAGCACTTGCATGATTCATGCCCTCTCAGAGCTACAGGAACATGGACAAAACATATCCAGTCTTTAAGGATCATTTAATGCTTATAAAACAAATAGTGTCTGCAGAGTTGACATTTAAACAAGAGCTGGTGTTCAAGAGCATTAAAAACATATAAAAAGCATTTGATGCCTTCCCATTTTATGTCCATATAGCATACAAGCTCTGCAAATCACAGAGATAGTGTAGAAAACACCCAGTGTTGGCCAAGGAGCAAGTGTGAGGACAGCCCGTGGTGTGTGCAGATGGCACGCACACCTATGTTAGTACCTATCAAGTGTTAAGCATCTAGTGTGTTGACAGCGTCTTGCATGTGTAGGACATCTAGGAGGTTTCACGTTTGTTTTCTTGGCTATGGATTGTGGGAGTAAGGTGGCTACTTACCACACTGCATCCTGCACAGTCAGGCCCATTTTCACAGGTCCTACGGCGGGCTTGAATGCCACCCCCACACTGGGCTGTGCACCGTTCCCAAGGTCCCCAGCCTGTCCAGAACATGTGTGGTGGGCAGAGCAAATGCTCATTGCAGTATCTGTAATAAGGAAACCCAGAGGAAAAGGAGACTGTTTAGTGCTCAAGAGGCCACCAACCCTTTTGTTTCCCATCCCTGTGCCAGATGTTGAACAGATGGGCATGCTCTGCATGAGGGGCTTTTTGTGTCTGGAGTGCTTGCACCATACGGGGGCAGATGTGGTGCTGGCCATGCTGAGTGTGCACAGACAATGGGATACGTGGCAGACAGCGAAGAGAATGCCAAACTCACAATGCAGGATGGAACTTCCTGTGCAGCCAGGTAAAGGAGAAACAAGACAGAACAAAACCCTTCAATAGACACCCCAAAATAGGAGCATACAGAAAATGTCTAGGTAGAGAGTTTATCTGCTAGGCATAAACATCAAACGATAACTTAGGTTATGAATTCAAAGTCAGCACAGCTTCAATCAGAGTTTCTTATCTTTCCGAGTAAGTCGACAATCTTCTGAAGACAAAGAATTTAAGCTTGGCCTGGAGGACCGTGACCCTTTCTACTTAGCTTATGTTTTTAAAGTTTTCTTTTAGGCTCTCAGAACAACCTCAAGTGATTTCCAGTTAAAAGACCGCAAATTACTAAATAGCTGACTATTATATTTTTACAAATGTTAGAATTCTTTTATAGGAGTTAATTTCTGCATATATATATATATACTTTGCCAGTTTTGAAGTTAAATATTCTAACTCTTCTTCAGCCCTTTGATGATTTAAGTTTTTCTAAAGTCTTTGTAACTGTATATGAAATGGAGTGAAATGAGAGAAACAAACAAACATAAGAGGAAAACGGACTGGCACAAGTGATAGAACACATGGAGGAAGAATGTAACTGTGAATGTAGCCAAATTTAATGATAGCTTTGGTGATATACGGGACGATTTAAATCCACTAGTCCATTTACTGAATCTAGACTTCACCTCTAGGGAGTATTAGATTATAAGACTCCCACCACCCACAGCCTTCCACTTGCAAGGCCATCTTCCTTAAGAAACAGGCAGTAAAGATATAGACCTACTGGCCTAAGCTAGTGACCTTCATGACACCATTGTTAATAACAACCAGATTTTGTAGAGTGCTATGCAAAGGGAGTCACAAGGGGATTGCTGCATAGGTGCTCACAGCCTCAAATGAATAGAGAAAATAGATACACTCTCAAAATGTGTGCAGCATAAAATACTACCATGATTAATTCTGTTACTTTTATCATTTACTGGACATGGAAACTGCACTTGATGCTCCAAGTGGAAGCATTCTGGGGTAGAAAGGAGAGTAAATGGTAACCAGAAATAGAGAGAGGAGTTGTGTGATTCGCTGATAGATACTCTTGTAAGGTCCAGTTGTTTTCCATCAAATAGATGGAACCCTGATGGAGAACAAGACATTAGGAAGCAGCACAGGATGTGAAGAGGAAAGGCCAAGTTGAAAGACAATGATGGGATGGGGGATAGAGAATAGCTCCTGATGGGGTTTTGGATGATAATTAGGAGCTGGAAGGGAGACTTGAGCAAGAAAGGTAGCAGTGTTGAGAGAACATGAAGAGAGGACATGAGATGGAATGAGCCACCTTTGCCAAATAGTAGAAAACCAAGAAACGCCTCATAGAACTAGCACCATCAGAGTGAGGCCAAAGACTCCTTCATGGCTGGTGCCTCATCGCACTGGTAGCTGAGGCCCAAAGACATGAGAAGCTCTCTGAGCTCAGTCTGGAGTCTGAACCTCAGGGGCAGTCATAAGCAGGAAGAGCCAGTGGAGCAAACAATAGCCGGGGGTGTCTGACTGTGGCAACGAAAGTGAGAAACACTATGGGTTAAGTCAACAGGATGGTGGTGGAGAGCTGGGGTGGATAAGAACTGGATGGCACTGGGTGTGCTAGAAGTATCCTACAGCAACTGTGTGAATGCACAAAGAGTGAGCAGGCAAGTCGAGAGCCTCCATCTCACTTCCAGGGAAAGGCAGTGGACAACGTCGTGGCTGAAGGAGTCACTTGATACTTTAGTACTACCCAAGAAAGTAGGTTAGCATCTAAAGACAGGGACACACTGGCCCTGTGCAGCTGTTATTCTTTGTCTTTTCAGTATTTATCATGGGAAAATGTGTGGTATTGCTGTAAAGGTGGCAGCACATACTCCTAAATGTATGGGCTCTCAAGGTCAATGGCACTGGACACTATTATGTGCTCACCTGGAGGAGGGACCTTCTAAACAGGAGAGACACAAAGAGAGACAGAGATAGAAACACAGAGACATAGAGAGACAGAGAGATAGAGAAACAGAAACAGAAACAGAGACATCTCCAGGTATAAATGTGAGTTAAGAAAAAGGTAAGTACAGAGTTTTCTTGTAGCAAGTCTCTATAGAAGCCTGGAGTTACAGTAAGTAACTATTCATGAATACGTAGGTGTGTGGAGAGTCCCAGGAAGAAGCTGTTATTTATTTTGAGAACAGGTTAAAGGGAATCAATAAAACTCAGATTCAGAAAAATTCACATTTAATTCCAAATATCTGCATGTATGCATGTAGCTCACACAAAGAAGAACAAGCGGGGAAAAGGCATCTCACATTTAAACATTTAAAAGCTGACTCACTGATATCTTAAATGTTTCAATTTGCAGATAACATGGACACACACGCGCACGCACGCACATGCGCACACACGCACACACGCACACGCACAGAGGAGGGGGAGGGAGGGAGGAGGGGGAGGGAGGGAGGAAGAGAAGGGAAAGGAAATCCTACTAAAAATGCCTATAAACCCCTGACTTTTAATAAAGAGCACAGCAGCTGTGCTTCCGTATCCCCAGAGCAAAATAAATCAGCATGCACAAATACTTTCTTGTATTCGCCTACGGCAGGCCACCTCTGAGGATGCTCAGCATGGTATTACAGTTAAAAATCCCCTGCAAGGTTGCCTGTGCACGCAGCTCTGGACTTTGAACCAGCGTTAATCAATCATCCCTTGGGACTTAAGGCCACCAACAACCCACATCTCCTTTTCTTTCTTTTACATTCTACAGTTCTCCCGTGAAACAAGCTGCACAAAGATTAGTAGAGGTGAGACCCTGTAGCAAGAATGGTCAGGGAAACAGAAATGTCTAGGCTATCTCTCTATGCAGAATTCCAGCTTAGAGCAGTTCGTTAGCATCTGGACCCTGCCACAGCACTCAGTCTGGATTCTCTGCAGAGATGAGAAGAGCATTTTCTCTCTCAGTACCCTCGCCTCACCAATGCTCCTACAGGCAGGCTCCTCAGTGAGCTGTACAAGCAGCAGTGAGATGGAAAGCAGTTACTGGGATATCTCAGGCTGCTTAGATTGTTATTAATTATAGATAAACATTTGCACAGTGGGCCAGCATTTGATTTCCATTTTGCCAGTCTGCTGGCTTATAAAAACCAATGGGCTAATGTCTTTAGCACACTGCTGGCTCTATTGGGTCTTTAGTGTCTGAAATCATGGAGAGTCACAGACACATTTTATGATGCATTAAAAATTAAGATTTTAATTTTTCTCATGACTGCTGTTATTTTCCATTAAAAGCTAACTAACGACCTAGCGTTGTCTCTCCATAAATCATCAATTTTTACATAAGCCCACTTTCTCAAAAAATAATTGTATTCTGCAATCACACTAAGGCTAGATTTACAGCACTGACCCTGTCTCCTCCTCCTATTTCCTTCTAATCTGGTTGAGTCTACGCTGGTTCCTCATGACAATCTGCTATCCCAACCTATCTGAAGCCTAGGGAAGAACATTTTTTCTTGATTCATCTTTACTGGTTGACCATTTACAGGACATTCTGGAAGAAATAAGCCTTTCATGGCACCAGGGAACTGAGAATCCACTAAACACACCAGGAGGTTTAAGAGAGCACATCAGAAGAGAGTGGAAACTCCCATATTAAGTATCACTTTAGTTCATCACAGAACAAAAACATTTCCATAAAGGTAAGATGTCATCTGATCTATTCTCTAAGACTCTTATCTTGATAATATATTGGACAGTCTCTGATATGAACCTATACACTTTGCGTTTTAGACCTCACAACTCATGTCCTCCCCCGAATATGGGTAAGGCTTGTCACTTATAGCTGTCAGGACAGGGAAATATCACTTCTGTGGTTATGTCACATAATATTATAGTAATCAAAACCATATCTCCCTTTCTAACTTTAACTGACAGTGGCTTCTAATACAGATGCACCAAGAAACTGAGGTCCTCAGCCTGACAGCCTACTAGACATATAATCTGCCCACAACAGTGCCAAGGAGGAAGCAGATCTAGGTCCAGTTGTGCCTTCAAGGACAAAGCCATGGCTTCTTTACAGCAGCCTCCTGACAGTCTGCATCTACAGAAGCAGAGGGATTGTGTCCAGTTTGGGAACTCACAGAAATGCAAAGAGTTTTATACAGTTAAGGTTTCAGTCAAAAATGTGCACTCTAAAACAGACCAGGTACCATGGAGCACAGTGCTAAGAGGTACCACATGAACAACAAAAAAATGCATTGAAAATAGCTCCGAGACCCAAAAGTAGGTGGCAGTGGGAATTTTGAGAAGCAGAGGTAAAGTCTAAATCACCAAATATTGAATACTAGAAGTTTAGACTTTGTAGAACCTGACAGAGAAGGTTTACAAGGAAATAGAATGCAGAACTACAACAGAAAAGACAGCTCAGTTAGAAAACTAACAAGGGGAATAGAGACGTCTTCCAATGAGATAGGCACAGGAGAGGATACTCAGCATCGTGTAGATGCTGGTAGAACTTAAGTCTAAAGCACAGTGAGAAACCAATTCTTCACATTCAGTAGGACAGCTCCAAACCCAACCCAGCAATAATAAGCATTCCCTGGAACGTAGGGAAGCTGGAAGTCTATGCTTTCTGGTGGGAACAGACCATGGTGAAGCCACAGTGGGCAGTAGTCTGGCATCCCTCTAAAGCAGAGTACCCAAGCAGCACTTCCTCTCATAGTGATTTGCACAAAACAATTGAAACAGGAAGTTCAACAAGCCAGTGTTCACTCTAGCATTTAAATAGGCAAGGGGAAGAGATGATCTGTGTCCACTGATTGGAAACTGAATAAGCAAAAGATGTAGCCAGACAAGTGAACATCACCATGCATTCAGAGAGAAACAGAGTTCTGATACAAGCAGCAATACTAATGGACCTTTAACAACATTATGCTAAGTAAAGCAAACAAGACACAAAGGGACAGGCTTTACAGCTTTCCAATTATATGAGATACACAGAATATGTAAGTTAACAGACAGAACAGGCAACAGGATTTCCAGGGACCTGGAGAACGACGGCCTGGGATAATATTGCTTAGTGGTAATGACAAAGTTTTAGAAATGAGGAGTTGTGATTTTTGCACAATAATGTGGGTTTAATTAATGTCAATGAATCCTGCACTTAAAATGGTTAAGTGGCTAATACATGTTGTTTATATTTTAACATAATAAAAATATAAAAAAAGGGACAGTTTTTTTTTTTTTTTTAAATAAAGAGCTAGTATAATGTGGTTACAGAATGAGACAAACCTAAAATTGTCCTCAAGAGGTCACACGTGTATGGATATTTATGAGCAAAGTGCTACTATCTTCCTGCAAGTCATGGTACAGAAAGAGAAAAACCAAGGAATGAGCTATTTAAAAAATAAGGTTCAGGTGGCACTTGGATCAGAGTTTGCTGATGGCAAAAAAATCCAAACAAACAAACAAAAAAACAAAACAAACAAAAATAAACTACAGTTAAGAAGCAGCTCCCTAGTACGCGAGCACTGTGTCTTAGTTACTGTTCTGAAGCTGTAAAGAGCCACCATGACCAAGGCAACTTACAGAAGAAAGCACTTAACTGTAGCTTGCTTATAGTTTCAGATCATCATGGTTGGGGCACAGAGGCATGCGGACATTGGACAGTAGCTAAGAGTGACATCCTGATGCATAGGAAGGAAGAGAGATGGGGGGAAGAGAGATGGGGAAAGAGAGGGGGCTATTGGGCCCAGCATGGGCTTTTAAAACCTCAAAGCTCACTCCCAGTAACAGACTTCCTCCAACAAAGGCATAAGTCCTAGTCCTTCTAATTCTTTCAGAGTTCTAATCCTTAGTGACTAAGCCCTCAATATAGGATCTCACAGAGATCATCCTTATGCAAACCACCATGCACTGCCAGGGAAAGCTGGGCCATGCCTGTTTAACTTCTTGAGGAAACCTCAGCAAGACTGAAGAATGCGGGCAGACTGTGGCAATGCATAGTCTACTAGAGTCCACGAGCAAGAGTGTGACTCAGGGGCTCTTAGTCACCCAAAAGGAGCCTAGCAAGCTACCATTTGGTGTGTCCTAGCCACATCAGCAGGACTGTAAGTCAGAGGGTCTCAGAAAGGTCTGGGACTGTGCTATTTGTTTAGAAGAACAAATCCTAAGGAAATTTACTCAAGTCTTTTAAAGTTTGTCAGACAGTAATTTTAAGAGCGAAGAAGGAAAGGACCATGAGAACTGGTAGTGAAGTGCTACTGGGTTCAATCCACTGGCAGGAAGGAGGGGGATGCAGGTTTTACCAGATTTGGTGAAACTTCCCAGCCGCAAGCATCTGCTGACTTTACAACAAAGGGAAGAGATTTTAGGGAGCTGAGCTAAGAGCATGCAAGACTGATCCAAGGACCATAGAGCAGGTGCCCACATCCTAAGTAACTCCCAACACTCTCTTGGCTACACTCAAGGATTGCCTTATGAGAAAAGCGGCAAGTGACTCCCATTTCTACTTCTTTTTTTGGGAAGGAATGGTTATAGCTGCTTTTTTTTGCCCACTACTGCTGCTGTATAGTGTGAATGTTGATGACATCCATCTTGTATTTTTGGATTGAGATTGACAGACTGGGAAGTACTACTGCAACAGAGCCTCAAACATATCTTAGATGGTGGCACTTTGAGCTTTGGGGGTGTAATTTAGTAGCATATGGCATTGAGGACCCTGCAAATACATCAAAGGCATCTGCAGATGGTAGGGTATGAGTGACTTAGGGACAGAGACTTGTCTACAGTAGGCAGAATCCAAAGTGACGCCAATGAGACTTGCTCCACCACACTACAATACCCCTCACTGCAATGTGGGCAGGGTCTATGATTTCCTTCTGAGCAACTATGGCTGGATGAGTCCTGTGAATAGGGTAATTAGTTCGTAAGCTCAGTTTGTGAGGGGATGGAAGGAACACTAGGAAGGCTCAGTCGTCAAGGGCTTCGGAGTACCTGGCTGACAACTCAGAAGCCCTGGCATAAGGCTCCACTGAGACAGTGGAGCAGTAATTGCGTGTTGTTTTTGTTTTCGTTCATGGGTCCTAGAAAATCACCCCAACTGCAATTTGATACTTGTATGAATGTCTGCTTTATTCCACCATATGGATGACCTTCGGAGATTTGATGTCTCTAGTAAGTTTTTGCCCCACAAGATATTTGCTCCAAGAAATATTAGAAAAAGGAAGAGTATTCATACATCTTATAGCACATGTAAAAAGAGTGATGTGAAAATTCCCAGGAGATTGGACTTGAGGCCAAGCTCCTACTAGATTAGGTGACACATTGACAACCCTTTTTTGCAGAAATCATTAACTATACTGCTGAAACTAATTGAATTTGAGGAATCAATTCGTTCACTTGTCACAATTCTAGGCTTCTTTGAGCTTAAAGCTATTTAAATATCACAAAATTTTATTAATTCTTTCATACACCTGGTCCTAGAATTGTGCACCCCCTCCTTAATCCAATCATCAAATATCACCACTGCCAGAATCAGGACAGGATTTTTTTTTTTTTTTTTTTTTTTTGGCCCCATCTAACATGGTAAGAAATTTTCAAAATTTTTTGCTTACAGAGACTGTGGTGCATCAAGTATTTGTTTTTTTCTGAAATTCCTGTTAATTCTTTAGAAGCATATTCAATAGAGATACATCAGTTTATGAAAACCATACACAGTCCACATTCTTACCATCCATCTCTATTATTTGAAGTAAAACTTTCCTCTATTACGCAATCCCTTCTTTAACCCCCCAAAACATGTCTCCTGTAAATGAAAACCATGTTAGGTATAACACGCCCAAACACACTAACCAATGTTTATATAATCCATTTGCGAAAGTATGGTCTTATGAATGGTTATGTGTAGACACAGAGCACAGTGCATTTGGCCACAGAGCTATGCAGCCTTGTCCTTTCTGTGTCTGTGCAATACCTGGACTCAGAGAAGCGTTTGCACAGATGGATGTGATTTTACCCAAGTGGGATATTGGGAAATACAGTAAGAAGAGTCTTCACTAGTCAGCTTTCTCACCTATCAACCGGTGTTAGATGGAACACTACAGACAACCTGCACAGGACTGTCTCAGGGGAGTCCTTCAGAAATGACAAACCCTGTCTGTATGTGACAGTAGCCTTCCTGTCTTTCTTAGTCAAAAGGAACAAAATCGTAACGGGTAAGTAAGAAACTGGATGGCTGAAGAAGAGAAATGGTCTTCCTAGTTGCTATAAAGATATTCTCAATGCCCACTGTAAAACTACATAAAAATCAGGAACCCTGCTCTTTCTTTTTAAGAGTATATGGCCACAGACAGACATACAGTATTTTTTTGAGACTCCCTGAACCCGTGATATTAAGTACGAGCCTCTATTTTTTTCATTAAAAGGCGCTGGGAACCTTTCAAATAGATTGTGTGTGTGTGCGTGTGTGTCCTAGAAATGTTGTGAACTTGTGTGTGTGTATGTGTGTGTGTGTATGTGTGTGTGTGTAAAAATGTTGGGAACTTCATCTACAGCTTTTCACTCACAATAGTGACAGAAGAGAATGTGCATTCAGTAGGCAAGGGAGAGAAAAAGGAGCAAAGAAAAGATTTTGGAGTCAATGCAACATGGTTAATTCTATAAAACAACAAAACAAAAACAATAAAAACACCAAGTTGGGTTCAAGTCTTAGATGGGATGTCCAGATGGAGCACTGAACCCTGAAAGTCTTCATGAAAACCAACTTGCACTGTGGCTGGTATTGCAGCTCATGGGAGTGCTTGTCTGCAGACTAAATGGTACCCAGATAACTCCTCCCCTGACTTTCCTCTCACTTGCCTGACGTGCCCCACCCTCACCCCCAGCCTAAAGGAAACCTCCTTATCAGACCTGTCCTTTTCACCAGGACCTGCTGGGATTTGCAGCTTCTGAGACAGGCTAACTGAAATAATTCAGTAACCATTCTCCAGCAGGCAGGCTCACGTTGTGGACGCCCAGAAGCCCAGCACACAGGTGTCCTCGGTTCCTGAGCAATCTCAAGTGACTTGAGATTGGATTCCCAGCTCAAACATGCAGGGAAACTGAACCACAATGAGGCGCTTCATAGGAACCTTAGGTCAAAACTGAAGGATGTCAGGAAATTAAGGTGCAGGTTAGCTTAGCCGAGAGGAATGCCACAGATAAACTAAGCTAGACCCCAAAATGAACGGGCCCCACTGGAATGGCAGGAAGTGCTCGGAGGCTGATGCAGAAACATAGCTAGAACCTACCTTTCCTCTCTGTTCTGACCCACGCACACGCGCCCTCCATGCCTGGGCGTGGGGTTGCTGCAGGAGCGCTGCCGCACCTGGAAGCCGATGCCACAGGTGGTGCTGCAGGGAGACCAGGAGGTCCAGGGAGTCCAGCCTCCATTTCTGCAGGAGAGGAAGTGATTCAATACCTCAGTTGAGCCAACTCAGTCAAGCCCCATCTGCATCTATTGCCAATGTCTTTGTGCCAGGGAGGAACCATTTGGTTGTGTGGCCTCCGGGAGGAGGGAACCATCTTCAAACCGAGCACACTTGTAACCTCTGTGGCTCTGAGTTCCCTTACAGTTGCATTTGATGTGGAAGCTCAAACCAAATGAACCTACTATGTTTGAAACAGTTAAGGAACTTTAGTTATTAAAATTTCAACCTATTAGAATGGTATTTTACTGCACAGTATTAGAAGTGAATCCTTTATGTATAAAATTTCCAATTTTACTTGACTCCTGACACATCTCTTAGAACACGCAGGCAGTGCCCCTGAGATAGAAGAAACACCCAAAGTCACATGTAGCGCGTTCTATTAAATCTAAAAGACTTCGCGTTAGAAACAAGTGGGACTTTCTTCAATTATTTCAAGCCAATTTTGTTAAAATATGAAGGGGGAGTATTTTAATTCAGAGTCACACAAAGCCACATGCAACCATGCTATTGTACATATAGAATGACACAGATAATTAGGAATAAAAACAAAACAAAACAAAATGACTCTATTTCACCAAAGTCATTCACAAAATAGACTACTATTGATACACATTTTTCAGTAGTATAATTTTTTCATAAAGTGACAATATATCCCGAGTCTTTGTAATTTAAATCTCCCTTAGAAGTTTTCCTGGGCTATTAAAAACAAGTGTGAGTATTAGCACTTTCATTGTAGGTGCTTGGTCTGAGCTCACATGCATACTGTGTGTGGGACCTTCCCCCCAACCCCCCTTTGTTCTTTGTTTTAAAGATTGATTTGTTTCTGGTTTTGTTTTGTTTTTTTTTTTACGTTTTGTCTGCACCAGAAGAGGGCATCAGATCCTAGGGGACTGCAATTATAGACAGCTGTGAAGCATCTGCTGTGGGTGCTGGGAATTGAACTCAGGACCTGCAAGAACAGCCAGTGCTCTTAACCTCTGAGTCTTCTCTTCGGTCTCAGAACCTCGGTTTATTAATTACCGGGGCATCCCCACAGGCACCCCTGTATCCTCAGCTGCTCTCTTCTCATGAGTTTGGGACAAGATCAGTTCACACCAGCCTTCATTTCCCCTTCAGACCTTCCTTTAAGAACACAGAAGTATGCAATGGCTACTAAAGATGTCAGTTTGAATACGTAGGTTGATGCAATTAACAAGTTACGTAGTTAAGATGAAGCTTTCCGAGGTTTTAAATATATTGTGTAGTTTCCTAGTTTATCAGCTGAAACCTAACACGAGCAGAAACAAAACAGATACAGTTTGGCACATGGTAAATTGTTGATAATTTTATTGAACCAAGACCACCTCCAACGTCACTCATAAAAATAACAAGCCATTTTTAAATACCCTTCTACCCACAGCTTTACTCGTGGCCAAAATAATTTATGGGGTTATTAAAATTTTACACCATATTTTAATATTCTTTTATAACTCCTAATTTCTTAAGCTTTCGAAAATATATGTGGTTTTATGACATATTCTATTTATAATATGAGGAACATGTTACCTGTGCAGTGATAGGTAAATCAAAGTGTCTAAATCAGCAGGACTATAGGAAATCAGAAAATAATGGAAGCAAGTTTATCAGTAGCTCTTTATTGCATGGACTTGGCTTTGCATACTTCTGGGAGCTGCTGGGAGGCCAAGTCGGGGATAACTGCAGAGCCTCATGGAGTTACCGCAGGCAGTATGGGAGATTTGGATAGGTGGTCATCTGCTTACACTTCAACAGCATCCCTGAAACAGGCTGGTTTACTTATGATTGTAACCTGAATACACTGGTCAAGCTTGTTTCGAGGGCGACTTTCCCAGTGGAACAAGAGCTGAATCCTGAGTGACAGACAAGTGCAGCCCAGCCTTCCAGCCCTTCAGGAATGGAACAGCTCATTGTCATCACCAAGGTAAGTCCAGGAACCTATGTCATGGTTTCTTGTTTTATTACATAACCTAATCTTTGTGGCCCTCCTTGGCTTCTGTAAACTTTATGTGGTGATAGAACCCACCTTGAAACTGCTGCAGACAGAAACCCATGATGAAAACTGCTGACGAGGACGAGGCTTGTATTTTTTGTCTACACACCCTGCTCTGCCCACCTTCCTGCCCTGGGCTCTCGCACAATTCAATTACCAAATCAGATTTCCTGTCAGTTGCTTCGTGACAGTTTCCCTCATTGCTTCTGGATCTTAGGCTCATGAAAACCAGGTATGGTTTTAAGAAGTGGCCTGTTTAGAAGCAAGTGAAGAGGGGACTAGCAAACTGACCCAAGAAGCTCTCTGGGTGCTATGCTCTACAGGGGAAGCAGGTAGGACAAAAGAACTTGAGGCAACTCAGATGACCCCAGCAGATCACAGCATCTGGACTGTCCTGGTTTCTAAGAGTCTGAGGTAAGAGAGGTGGGGTATGCTGAGTTCTGATCTACCACAACATAGAGAAAAGATTCATTACAGCTAATGTAACACGCTCTACAAGTAGGGATTACCAGTCACATGTTGAAGGAAGACGTTAAGTAATGGATATTTCCACCAAAAAGCCAATTATATTGAGTAAATTAGTAATATTTTCCTATCCAATGATGAGTAGTTATAAACAGTTTAAATTTACAACTTAACTTACAGTTTGAAATTTTCCCCACAAATGATGTAATCGCTAAGTGATGGGTACCCCTCTCTTCTTGCCACCTTCATCTACTAAAGGATGGCTGTGCTAAGAATGGCTGTCCAGATGCCTCCATAATCTGAGGTGAAATGAGACTGTACATTAGAATGATCTGAGGCACACACCTGGAACAGTTGGCGATCTCCATTCGCGGGCCCTCACACTGCCAGCCACCACACTGTGGAGCTGGGCTATCACAGGAACGGGACCGGCAGAGGCAGGATCCCACAGCACTGCCATCGGTATGTGTACAGGGTGTCCATGGAGACCACGAGCCAAAGCTCCCATCTACAGTTAGATTTCTGGTCTGGAAGGCAAATACAAGCATTGGTGTCAGATAGGGTAAAGTTAGAAAAATAAAAAGACACAAAAACAAAAGATCTCTCAAGTGCAATCACAATTCTTTCAAAATTTGAAGAAAATTAAAGTTGGCAGTGTGTATGGGAAGCTTTCAAAGTTATGCAGATAGGTCACTGCTAGAGATGATGAGGAGTACGGAGGAAAAGGAGCAAAAAGATGAAGGAATGAGGAGCAGAGGGAGAGGAAGAGCAAGAAGGCAGAAGAGGAAGAAGTAGAGGAGTAAAGGTTCATGACTCAGGAATCAGGTTTTGGTAGAACTGCCCGCCAATATGGGTAACCCAAGAAACAAGAAAAACCCACAGATATACACATCGGATGCATCGCTTTATATACCTTAAAACAACTAAAGCCCACGAAAGATTAACCCACTCTGGGCTCCTAGGTTACCTCCAAGTGATCATGTTTGATGTCAAGGACATCTCAGTGCCCCCATGAGCAATGAGATCGCTACAGTTCTCCAGCTTCTTCTTGCCAAAGCTGTACTGTGAGCACCACTCAGAGTTTTGTGTGCTGGCCAGGAAGGGCTTGGCACCTGCTTATGACGATAAATAATAGCTACTAAGGGCATCGCAGGGCTGCTGCTGAGGATGAACAACAAGCTTGTGGGCTGCTTGTGTTGAGTGGTACAGAGTGGAAAGGAACCTATAAAGCAGATGGATAGGATGCTTGGTGCCAAAGACAGTTTGGGTGATGACAGAGGAATAAATGTGTCAGAGGGTCACATGGCTGGGTTGTTCCCTGTCAGTGAGGGCCACTGACAGATGCCTTATGGTCATTGGGTTTGAAAGAAGGAATGCAAGGCAGGGACAAGAGAGAGAGCTGAGGGTACAGTGCTGGAGACTCCTCCAGGTCACTGCAGGCAGAATGCTGAGTGATAGGTTTGAGTGTGGTTGGGACATCAGTTCTTGAACACTGAAGAGTGTGCAGCTTTCTGACACATGTAATAGAAGATGTCTGGAACATAAGTACTCCTGGGTCAAAGGTTAAGTTTCCTGTCCAAAGTCTTCCCTCCAAAAGAGACCAGAGAGGACTAAAGTTCCAGCCTCTCCATTTTTAATACAAAGGCAGCTGAGTCTTAAGCGATGTGATGATGACTTGTTGATAACTGTACTTTGGCTCTGCATTCTCTTTCTCCTCTCTCCTGAGCCAGCCAGTATATGAAAGGCACCAGCCACAGAAGCAGCAGTTTTTTTGATCCATAATTTCTCTAAGTACTATGGGAAATCTTTACACATTAATGTTTCCTCTGCCATCCATGGTAACAGAAATGGCTCTGCAGTGTGATTTTCTATTCCTTCTTTTTTCCAGTCAACATTAATGGTGTTTATTTCCTTAGGTGGGCAGAACTGAACCCTCCTACCAATCTCTCTTCTTTCTATATAAACTGTGTCCACAAGGAGGGCCTGGACCTGCCTCACCTAAGAGTAAGCTAGAACACAAGTGGACAAAGGAACATTTCCCAAGAGGAAGCTTCCTTGTCTCCAAGGTTCCCATAAATAATTCTCTGGCCACAGCTCCTACTTGGCCCACCAGGTTCCCTGAAAACCACATGCTTCTAAGGAGCACCTTGCATAACAAGATGATCCAAGCTTTTGAGTTGACAGGCACTCTTGTCAAATCCTACTTTGGATATTTTTCACAATGATGCTCCCATCTCCTTTATGCTCCTACCCATTGCTTAACTGGGTTAATAATCATACACAGACCCCTGCCTGAGATAAAAACAGTTATTCTTGTTTTCGATGTAAATAGGCCATGTCTCCTCTTCAGAGACTAGGCATCAGTTAAGCATGGTGATTTGTATCATACCCATATACACAGCCCACATTATCCTGACTATTCATATAGGCCATTGCTTCTTTCTGTGGAAGGTGCTGACTGAGACAGGGAGGAGCTCAGTCCTGGAAACCTGTAGAGTCAGTTCTTCTCCACCACTGTGCCCTAAGGTACTGATCAGGGATAAGACTCTCACTGACTCTACTGCATGCCTGCCTGGGGTGGGGAGTCCATCAAGGGAAATGAAAAGTGATAAGAAATATCTACCTATGAGGTGCTGGGGGCTACAGGAAATGGCACACCTGTGCTTGCCAAGCAGATAGCCCAAGGCTGCCTGGAGTAACAGACATATTAACAGGAAGGGTGTTGCTTCCTTTCTGGTTTCACAGATGAATGGGAAATACATGCTTCTGCACTGGCAGTCATGTGAGTGTCTCAAAGCATACTAGATACAGATGAGAAGAAACTGTGTTCAAGTGTCCATAGACCTGGGGCAGAGGCATTTTTCTGGGAAGAGGAATATGGGACAAAAATTCTTCCTATAGATAAGAAGATGAAGATGAGCTACTGCTATTGTGGGAATTTTCACATTAAAAATATTGTATAATTTTAAAAAATTTTAAAACAGAGAGCCAACTGAGCTTTCCGCAAGCAGATAAACTAGGAAGGAAGAACTATAGAGCTCAGAGCTTCATGGTGCCTGGTGGTGGGGGTTAGGGGAGTCTACAGCTGCTCTGTGCATGACAGATAGGTGCCAGGTTCTCCTAGGCAGATCAATTATATATAAAAACAATGTGTCACAGCTCTTCAAATCTGATGCAGCAATCTAAACAGTGAATCTAAGCAAATGTATAAGTCAAGATAAGTTGAAGAGTTTCAAACTAATGTAGAAAGCATGGCCATTCAGGCAGTTTAGCAAATTACCCCAACTATTACATTTTACATAAAATGACTCTTCCTCATAGACAGACCAACTCTTCTGTTTATGAGACTCTCACCCATCCTGGATTCAGCTGATAAACTGATAATTGGAGGCAATGAGACAAGAGAGCATTGGGGAAAGATCTGGAGATGCTGTGGAACCCAGGGACCATCTATGCCAGGAGCTTCGGCTATCCTAAGTTGGCAGGTGGGACAGCTGGAAGGACTGCTGGAGCCAGGTGAGAGTCAGAGCTAGACAGCCACTGGCAGGCATACCTTGAGTCATCTCACCATGGAACCCTGGAAGAAATGTAGTCCTGAGCTGAAAGGAGGCAAGGGAAATACACCCCAGGCTCCCTCCACACACCATGACAGTTATCAGCTGAATCCAGGATGGGTGAGATGGACAGGCTGAACTGTCTTGACCAAGGACAGACAGCCTTGGTAAGGAGAGCCAGTGGGGAAACCAAGTTCCTAGATAACAGTTGGCTACTTGTCTACATCTCACTTCCCAGAGAAGGAGGGAAGGATAGTGTAGGGTAAGGGCAATTTATTTTTTTCTAAAGGTTTCTGGGTCATCTAAATGCTAATCAGAAGAAATACAGAGTCACAGTGACAAAGAAAAGAAAATGGAAAAAATTCACCCACAAGGCTAGCACATGTGCTTCATTGAAATAATTTGCTTACTCTGTAGGGAACATGAAATTCTCAGTTTATAATTCAAAGAGGCTTGGATAAGAATGCCAGAGTAGGCAAGAGTTTATGAAAGTAGCATTCTGAATAGGAGGGATTTGAGAGTCTTTCCACCAACGATCGCCCAGAATTATCCAGGGCAAGTTTGCACTCAAGGCCAAGGCTAATGGTGGATCCTAGCCTGTCTAAGGCAGTCATAGTTTGAATATAAATATTCAGAACACTCACATGTTAAAAACTGGGCTCCTAGATGGAGCACAATTGAGAAGTGAATGGACTACGAAGACAATACCATTACTAATGGATCACTACATCAAGTTTACCACTAAATGGACTATAAGCAAGTAAGGCCGGTCAAAGATGCTGCCTTTCCTATATGCAGCTTCCTCACTGATAGACAGGCCAGTTACCTTCTTTCTTGGGGAATTCGTTACCATGGCTACAATCAGTAGGTCATGGGATGTGGTCTAACCTCTGGGCCCCTGTCTTCCTTCTGTGCTGACTTCCAGGAGTTTAGCATCTTTGATCATTGCCATATGCTCCTGCCATCGTGGTTAGTTAGCCTTGTTTCGGGCCCAGAAGCAATGGATGCTAGTGACTGTGGATTGAAACCATGGGGCACAATAAATTTGTTTCCTTTAAAGTTTGCTTTCACAGTTGTTCCATCACAGCAGTGAAAAAGTAAATGACACACATGACACACATGGACTCCTGGTGACTTTGGTCAGTGCTTGATCTTAGGATAAACATAGAACCTAGTTCATGTGACCGAACATGAAAGTGTAAGGGGTGTCTACAAAAAATATTTTTCTCCAGCTGAGAGAGAAAAATGTTTCTGCATTTTAAGTCCCTCCTTGTTTGAGCACTGGCATGTGAAGGTAGAACGTAATGTAACATTCACCTTTTATGACATCTTAAGGTGTCCCTGGGAATTTCTAGTTGTCTCTACAACCACCCACCTCATTTCCTACTGAGATTCATCACACTTGCCAGTCTCTGTTCTTCTGTTCGTCTGGCTTGACATGAGGGTTTTAGGCAGAGAGATGCTTTTAGAATTCCCTTCTTAAATATACACCCAAAGAAAAGATGAGTGAATAACAATGGAAGAGAAAAGGAGAGGGGTTACTTGACATGTGACAGTAAATAAAACCCACAGTAGTCATGTTTATACACCACTGGAAAGAGAAGGAGCAGCACTGGAACATGCACAAGATAAGAATGTGTAGACAGTGACTAATTTACAAGGAAAGAAAGTAGCTTCCATTCTGTCTGTCAGTGAGGAAGCTGCAGATAGGAGAGGTAGCATTTTCAAGTCTTTTGGAGGTTTGTTTGTTATGTAATATTCTGGAAGAACTTGTAAGCCTCAGGGAGGCACGCAAGTGGTGAACTCCCTGCTCACCATTCAGCCTCATGCCTGGTTGGATGCTGTATGTCTTAGATTGAAGACTGGCCAAGAAAATGGGAGAAGGAATAATGGTGTGTATTCTGGGCTTTCAGTTAAGAAATTTGAATATTTTAAAATTTTCATAATTTTCCTTGAAATGATACCTGAGGTAAAGGCATATGTGCTGGCAATTGGCACCGTGAGCAGATACTTGGCTAGCATAGATAAAGTCTGAGCCCTACCTCAGTACAGGAAAAACAAATTGAAGGAAAGCACTTTAGAATAAACTGGCCAAAGTTCTCTCCAGGTTTCTCCCAAGTGATTTTCTTCTGGAAGCATGTACTCTATACTATTAATTACAACGGCAGAGTAAACCGTGCACCATACTTCAGCAGTGCATGACAAGTGTGGGAGGATTCATTGTGTCACCTCCTTGAATCCTCACCACATCCCAAGTCTTATCCAATGATCAGTGCAAACCAGTTCGTTCAGGAGCCTGGGAAGTGCTCTCAGTTGCACTTTTGGTTCTATTATAGCTTTCTCCCACAAGAGGCTCCCCAGAGTCAGGTGCATCCTACCTTACCTGACACTGAGGAAATAGTGAACTTCAAAGGGCGAGCTAAAGAGGATCCACTTTTGTTACTAAGAATAATATTTTCATGTTGATTCACTAATTCCCAGCTGGCCTAGTGTGTACACACACACTTTAGTTGTGTACACAGGTCTCCAGCACATCTTTATATATTTATGTCCACCCATTGTTCTTTATACTTATATTCTTGTTTTTGTGTTAGTGTGTGTCCCCATGTAAGGGAATGTCACATGTGTGTGTGCCCACAGAGGGCAGAAGCAGTCACTGGATTATTTGGAAATAAAGTCATAGGTGGTTTTAAGCAAAGTAGCAAGTTTTTTAACCATGAATCCACCCTTCCAGTCCCTCTAACTATTGTTTGTTTTGTGGATAAATCGAAGTTTTAAATTTTTATCTGGCTATCTTTTCTTCAGAATTACTAGATCTTCCTTCATTTTCAAGGTATTTTATATCTACATGCAGTGACTACACGAAGCAGGATATTGGATAAGCTCCCCAAGAAGTTCTGCCTTATGTTATGATATCAATTTAATATCCCCCCTAAGCTTATTTCTCCAGATGAATTATAAGGCAAGACTGTGCCTTTTGCAGAGGACTAAGATACAGTCTAGTGTAGCCCCTAGCAATCTAGTGAATATCGATGATCTGTACTTAGTGCCGGTGACACTTAGGGCACATTCCTTCTTAGGCCCACTTTTCCACACTGGGGCCCCAGAAAGAAATTCTCATCAGAGCAAATGCTGGTGCCTTGATATTGTACATTTTTGCTTCCAGAACTATGGGTAATACACTTCTGTGCTTTACAAAGGACTCATCGTTGGCTATTCTCCTTCAGCATCACAAGCAAAGGAAAGCAGGTGTAAGTGATACATGGTGTGTGGAGTGAGTGGACTGTCCTTCCTAGAAACTCACTGGTGCCGCATCACAGACCCTGAGTACTTCAAACAAACAAATTTTTAGATTTAGCTATTTGTATATGTGTATATCAGTGTGAGGGGAGGTGCAGGTGACCATATGGGCCAGGAGGTGACCTTAAGGAAGCTTTGGGCCTCCTATTATGTGTTGTATTACAAACTTGGTTCATCTGCAAGAGCACTGCATGTTCCCTAACTACGGACCCACCTCTCCAGTCCCTGACCTAGGGGTTTGGAGAATTAGCTTTTTGGTGGGTTCACACAAGTGTGTCTGAGGTATCACTTCCTGTTAATATGTCTTCAACTAAATGAACTCAATCTAATAAAACTGCTTTCTTTCAACATATACTTTTACATAAAATATAAAATGCCTGTTTTTCTTCCAAAGGCCTCAGCTTAAAAAAAAGAACAAGTTCTACTTGCTTGGGTAAAGATGTAGGTAAACAACCTTCAGAAGGAATGAGAAATATTACTGATCGCAAAATTCTCTTGGCATTTACTATTCCTAAAATCAGTTGGCATCTTAGAACGCATTCAACACTGAACTTACAAGGTCATCATACTTTGGCAACCCAGCTCTGGCCCAGCAAGTGGGAAGTCCTGGGTTTGGGCCTCAGTATAGAAAATACAACCTGAGACACTATCTTAAAGTGACAGAGATATATATAGCACACACTTTAAAGCCAACATTATATCAAAATTGTGAAACTTGGATACCACAGACTTACGTGATAAATAAGATATTTTATTTTAGTGAAATAAAATAAAAAATACCATAGAAGCTACATGTTAAAGTAAATATTTTAAAACCTAAGTAAGGTTATTGCTATTTTTTTTCTTAAATATTCTTTGCTCGCCGAAAGAATATCTTGATGTGAGTGAATCCATCAGGTAAGAGGATGGAGCTCCATACAATAGACACATCTCATGTCTAAAGAGACAGATCTTGCTATGTGTAACTGATTGGGTCTGTGGTCATATCTGAGGGCTGTGATTAAGCCTCACTGCATCCCCATGTTGTCCTGAGAAGTTAACAGGATCTGTCTTCTCGTTGGCTTGAGACAATATGGGAGACAACTCTTTGGTCATATCTCAAGCATTGATTCCCACCATTATTTTTACTGTAAAATATTCAAGATGTGCTTCTGTTGTTAAACAAGTACATGGGGAGGGGGTAAATTTCCCTGCACATAATCATCTTAGCTCTGTCGCTAATGCATGTAACCATGGGTGCAGGGAGAAATGGTCTTACCATTGAAGAGAGACCACAGTAATGTTACCTGCTTCTTATACTTTTTTAACCATTAAAACTGCAAGGACAAAGTATGCAGGAAGATGCATTGACTGTCCATGAGGCTGTGTCTGCAGACTGGCATTTGGAATGCTGTTCATTATGGTTTTACCTCCTGCAAAACATTTTTTAGGGTATTTGCCTTTGTACTCTTAACATGTTCAGCCCTGAAAAGGGGATTTCTTCAGTTCCTGGTAGTTTTTCAAACTATATTTTAAAGATAGGGAAGATAATTTCCCCCTTTATAACCAAAGGCCTAGCACTACAAAGCCAAATGGTTCTAAGACAGTGGTTCTCCACCTTCCTAACACTGTGACCCTTTAACATAGCTCCTCATGTTGTGGTGAGCCCCAACAAAAGTAATTTTTCTTTCTACTTCATAACTATATTTGCTACTTCCTTGCTACTGTTATGACTCATAATACAAATATCTGATATGCAGGCTATCTGATATATGACTCCTGTGAAAGGGTCATTTGATTCCCCCAGAAGATCACAACCCTTAGGTTGAGGACCTCTGATCTCACCCCAGATGGGAGCTCTGAACGCCTAGATGCAAAGACGTCCACACAGGCTCCTTTGTGCAAAGGACTCACCACCCACAGCAACATCTGGGAAGGATGTTGACCTTCCAACTTTGTCTCTGCTCCATTTCCTTCCACGTTGAAGAACATGCCCCATTAGCATATGGTTTGGATCTGGAAGGGGCAGCTTCTGGAATTGCACTGTCAAATCTGAAGCCCGAGGTGTGTCTAATACATCCAGGGACAGTAAATATGTAGTTTCTGCTTCTGTTCCTGCCTTACAGAGGTGCTTACAACCAACAAGCAGAGATCCACAGCTGGGTAACACAGAGCGACTAACTGCCCCACTACCTACTTTGAGTATATTAATGTTAGCAGTTTCTGCTCATACGCTAGAACACAAAAAAGAAATGTTTTGCTGCCTAAGACAGAAATAAAGGGAAACTGTTTTCTGCAAGCGAGGACCCAAGCAGACGAGCTGAGCAAAAGGTTAGCTTTGCTTTTCTTGGATTCAGGGTCTGGCTGTAAATACAGGCCAGTTTCTCTTCATTCCTCAGGGTCCCACATAGGAATGCACACAGGGCTGCTTCTGCCAGGCCTTCCTGTGACCCTGACTAAGGACTATGAATCTGATAGTAATATGCTTTAACTTATTCTTCAAATCTTCACTTATGTCGGCTTCTGGAATTATAGCTCCCAAGGGAAATGATTAAGTGTGGAAGTTCACATTTTATTAGGTGTAACAGGGACAAGAGTTCACACCAAACTATAAAAACAGGTAAAAACTGTAAAAACTATCATCTTATGCTCAACAGTGCTGTTGAATCTTAAGTACTTCAAATCAATGTAAAACAGGTAAGAGCATCTTGTGTGGCCCTCCTATAAGCCAGGAATAGATGACGTGTAGAAACACAATTTTGTTTTGGGTTTGCAACAATGAACCTATGTTGGAAGGTAAGCTATGTGGGTCTGCCTCCCATGAAGAATACTTTTGGAAGCTGGACAGGACGTGTACATACCGGACAGGCAGGGATGCTCTGATCCCACTGGGTCATGCTGAGACTCTCCTCCAGGCTGGTGCACTTCTTCATCATCGCATCCCAGCCACAGTAAGGGTCCTGAGCGCCAATGCAGGCACTGAAAGCAAACACGAAAAGACATTGACCGTGTAGTTCTTCACTGTAAGAAAATATCCACAAGATGTTCTTGGGAATGGAGATCATTCATTCGTGACCTATGAAGCAGACCTGGGTGAGGTGTGAACTTTGGGAAGGACGGGAAATCTCCTGCCTCCTGCATTGATGTTACCTGGCTCTGATAGACGGGACCTGGGAGGGGCCCAATATTGAACTAGCTCAAAGTAATACATTTATGTTCATAGCTCCCGGGAAGGGCGGGGGAGACATGGCTCACTGAGAGAATGACACGCTCAGCATGCACCTCATCTTGGGATTTTCTCTGCCTGTGACCCCGTTCTCATAAATATGGGTGGCTATAGCACAGCTACACTTAGAAAACCTTTTATGTTGTTTTTATTAAAGTAACATGACCACTAGGTTAAATCCAGCTTTCCAAAGGGGAAACATTTGATGAACTCCTTCTGCACAGGGCCTTCCTTGCTCACAAAGACATTTGGAGACCTGGAAACAAGCCTTGTGGATTGTAGTGAAGGTTTAAGACTCTGAAACTCTGCCTGTCTTTCTACAATGCTGAAGGTTCGGGTTGTTTTAATATTTCATTACTCTTTAAATATTAGAGCTGCTGTCGAAACACAATGCCCACTCAATAGAAAGCCCCCACACCTCTAATTTCCTCTTGGTCTACACCAAACCAATCATTAGGACTTATTATTTTTGGAAGTTGGGTCTCTTAACGAAGCCATGTGGAAAAGAAGAGTTTCCAGTGAATGTAGCCATGGTGAAACTGGCATTTTTTTTCTCTTGGGTTTTATTTTCTTCTTAAACTCAATAGGAATAAAGATTAAAAAAAAAAAATCAATGAGTTGAGGTACTTGTTTAGAAAAGCTTACATCAACATTGTCAAAAACTTGGGTAAAACTAATAGTATTATTTAATCTCCTCTCCTGACAATAATTTTGTCACATAGATTTAAATATTTGCTATTGTAAAATCAAATATTAATATTTGATATACTACAGCATAATTAACAACTTTAGAATTGTTACCAGGCCAAGAAAACTACAGCGGTAGGATTTAAAAATGATTCTCAATTAGGAAAATAGCATCTTACTGTTGAACACAATCAAACACTTCTCACAAATCTTTATCCTCCCTTGTTCCACATCAGAAAAGACGGACGATTTTGTCAAAGACGTGGGTGAAAGGAGCTCAGATGGGTGGGATACTTGAGTCTGAAGCAACAGAGGCTAGTCTCCAAAGTCTGAATCAAGAACCTTTGAGGCTCACTAATGACTGGGCTTCTCTGTAAATACTTCACACTTCAAAGAGAAAACAGAACACTGAGAAGAAAGCATGTTTCTCTCACACACTTCAGTCTCTTATTTATTCAGACAGATAAACATCTTTCGAAGAAGTTGTACAGAGTAGGGTGTGGTACAATGGGTGCTGCTGTGTAAAAGCAATCTGTGGACCTGTCGGTTTGTCTTCTGTTTGGCTCAGACTGCCCTAACTTATTGTATTTTATGTGGTGCGTTGTCCACTTTTAGACAAGGCTGATCTTGAATTGGATATCCTACTGCCTTGGTATTCCAGGCCCTGGGACAGTAAGCAAGCACTCCCATGCCCAACACTACCATGTAGTACGTTTGATTTTTGACTTGTACTTGGAGCACAGGGAGGCTTTGAACCCAACTTTCAATGGAATGCACATAGAGTACAATGCTGGGAAATGCCATCTCAAAAAGACCTGCCTTAACTGACAGTAGCACTTCATCAGGAAAGAAAAAGAGCCATGGTGTATTGAATTCTTATTCTTATTGCTAAACTATTACATAACTTCTGTGTCTGTTACCGCTCTTAGGATCACATACACAGAGAATCTGAGTTCTTGCTCATTGTCTCTATCCAGGATCCAAATGAGTCCCAAGTTCATAATGCTTTTATATGTAGGATGTTTTATCTGCACATGGGAATGGTTATATTCTAAAATCATGAGTTCAGTAAATTACACAACAATAAAAATCTTAGGGGGAGCTCAGGTTGTGCTGCTGTAGAGAGTTTTGGGGCAGGTCTAGAGCCAAGGATGATACTGCAGCCAGGTTTTCCATGGAACGATGTGCACAGCTATGCACCTGAAGCTCAAAAGTAGGAGGCTTGTGGATTAGGTATCAGATAGAGGTGTGTACTATTAGGAAGGCCTTTAGGCTGTGCTTCTCCAGTGACAAATAAAACTATCTAGCTGACTGGTTAGGACACCAATTACTTAGATTTCCATTTAGGCCAGCAACATACTGTCTTTAAATATCCAAGAGGAAGGAGACTCCCAAACTGTTGGTTAGCTACAGCAATACTAAGGGAAACTTGGAACCTATAGGAGTCAATTGTACTTACAGATTATTTTTAGCACACACAGCTATGCTTAGACACCTGTATGCCACTTCTACCACTGTGGTGGTAACATGGTTACATTGAAATAGTTCACAAATAAGAGAGCGGGGAGAAAAACACTTAAGATCCAGAGGTATAGGGGGAGAGCTTGGCACCACAGAAGACAGGTAGACTACAGCACAGCTATAGGATGCTATGCGTATATGTTTTATTGTTGTTACTTTTACTATGTAGCCAAGGCTGCAATATGTGTTATTATTGCCGGAAGTAGATCTATCATGAAATGTAGGCTTACTCCGTGAGATTGGCTAAAATGATCAATAGTGATTTTGCATGTGTAATACGATATTCTCTTTAGTGACACACCTCACAAATTAGGCATGCTTCATGTCCTACGTAATCAAGCCTGTGCCTTTTCCTAATAAGTGCACAATGAGCAATAATGTAAAGTAAATTATTAGCTCTAGTGGAGGTCACAGAGGTTTATGTTCTGCCTTCCATCACAGTCTGAGAGTTTCCTCTTCACCTTGCTAGGGTTCAAGGGGTATTAGAAGAATGCTAAAGGACATTGTGCTCCAGCCTGACTCTTCCTGGGATTCCTCTTACAGAGAGCTCTGTGCTGTAAGTAGCATGTGGGTACTGTGATTTCTCTTCTCCTCTAAATATATATGTTAATATATATTTATAAATATATAAATAGTTTTGATTGCATGCAAACTGAAGCTGCCACAGTCACCATTTAATAGCTCTAGAGTCATCCACTGAGTGAAAAAATTGTTGAATGTGTTCTCATGACCTGCTGCTTAGTTCTGGAAGTTGAGAATTAGAATACCAGTAATGATTCAGATAAGGCTTAAGAAACAATTGGACATTAGGTGAGGGGATTGTTCCTAGCATGGTCTAGAATCAGGAATAATGATAAATCCATTTTGGGATAAAATGTAATCTAACCCCAGGAACCTTTGACTCAATTCTACATTAGATATTCAGATAATTTTATTTATGGTAGAATTTCTCATTAGTCTCTGAGCCCCACACAGGCAGGGTCAGGCATGCATCATTTGTCAACATACACTCAGGGACTGGTTTCGTGTTTAGAATGTATTAAGCACTATAAATACATGGCGAATGAACTGATGAAGGAAGTCCATATACTTCCAAGGCTAAGCGAATGAATGCCAGTTTGGTTAAAGTTTCAGGACACTGAGTTTTGGAAATCAGTAAATTAATTGTGGAAGGGGAATATTTACTTTGTAAAGTGAATGTTCATCAAAAGCTCCTCCTGGATGCTTGCATGATACCACCTAGTTGACTGAATGTGTCTCACTGGGACCATGGAGGGCAATGTTATTTTCTCAGCATGTGGTATACTTTGCAATTGGGCAGATGGTATCTTTAGAACATTTAATTAATAATGGTGTCAACCTATTGTGTCTACCTCTGAAAACTGTGCCCTTTAAAGCAACGGATGTCCTACAGTATTTAATTTCCATACTAATTTTCTTAATGAGGTATTAATTCCCTTACCTTAATGACACCATTACAGTGATTGAATTAAGAGTGGCCAGACACCAGCTCTGCCCAGTGAGGTTCAAGACTTTTTCTTAAAGGTTCCATCTTTCTAATTTTGTAGAATAAAATTCTAGAGGTGTTTATTTCCTGATTCACCTATGGCTGTATCTGTTCCTGGGTTGGCTTTTCTTCTAATCCCAATTACATCATAAAACAGAAGTACCAAAAGATCATAGACTTTCACTCTTTTTGTTATTTATCTCACCTTACCTTTCTAATTCTCCACAGAAGGAATGTTAGCCATCCTCCACTAGGTTAAGAGCAGACAGCAGAGAATACAGAAGCAGGGCCCACCTGGCAATTATTCAAATATATACTGAGCCTCTTTTGAGGTGTACATGGTACTGGAGGCCAAAAGAACCTAGACAGAGGCCAAGCTAGGCCTTGGGGCTAATAATGCAGCAGGATAGAACCTGTGCTGTTTTTAGTTTCTGCTCTAAGGCTATAGTTGTTGCTGCTTACACATGCTCTCTTAGATTCAGATGGATCTCTCATATACAAAATGCAAGCTCTATGACCTTATGGGTTAATCTGACCTTACATAGGTAATGAATGTAAAAAAATAAAGAAAGAATACATAAGAGTTTCCAAAGTATTGAAATTCTACGAAATTCAGAAAATGTTAGGTTTTGTAGTAAATCTCTGCAATTTAATCATTTACTTACCAAGTTTAATATTTTGTTTTTGTATTAACATACGTAACAGAAGTACATTCAGTCAAAAGACAAACTGCTTTAACTCAGGAATTAGCAGATGAAAGTCTATAGACCACATGTACCCTGCTGAGTTTTACCTAAACAGAAAAAACACAGAGATGTTTTTCACTTCAGCACCATGACAACCATTCCTAAGTCCATGAAGCCAAGCCAAAAGATATGGCTCAGTAGGAACTGATGTTCTACATAAGTTTCAGCAGAATGCTGCAAAATATTTAGATCCTGGAACAGTGGGTTTCGAGGAGTTGCTATAAAGCCTTTCCCTTGCCATCTCCCTCCTCTGAGAATTCTAGGGCTGATCTCAGGAAGTTGGACCCCATAGCTGTGCTCACCCCTCTGGGGTTCTGCAGAGGTGCTGGCTTTCTGTCTTGCTTCACTTAAGCGACCATTGCAACTTCTTTACTGGCTCAGCATCTAAGGGAAGGCCTCTAGATGAGCAGGTGCCATGGGTGTCCTGTGATATTGGTCCCAGACTCTACTCTTTGGTGTCTTTCTATGGAGTACTGTCTAAGGGATAATTTATTTTTTCTTGTCTTGACTGGTTGTCTAAGTCATAAACTCTCCGAATCCAGAAGCAGCTTGTATATTTGACATGGTTATTTATTGCCAAGCTTTGCTCAGCCTTGGCTTGTCATGATGGTCACACATCAGGGAAAAGCTCAGTCTTTGCTACAGAATTTTATACTTGGGGTATTTTCCTTTCTTTTCCAAGGAACCTTTGCTGAACTATGGATCTAGTCAGTGTACATATACTTCTTCAAATGATTTTAACAATGTGGATCAAAGGCACTTCCACTAATCTGTCACACTTTCACTTGCTGAGAATTGAAGAGCTGTAACTATCTTAGGACTTGCAAGACTTCCAGAGGTGGAAAGGGAGAAAAGCCAGACGTCTAGATAAGGCTATGAAAACCTGAGTCATTTGTTCACCTCTGTCTCCTGACTCAGTGAAATGATAACTCTCCAAGTTCAATGTCCAAGTCTATCAACACTCTCAGTGCCAGGTTCTGATTTCACATCAGTGGATAAACCAGGAAGGGATTAGTTAGTGGCTGTTGTATTAGCTCCATCCTGTGTTCTGCCATCTAGAACTTTTCTTTCTTCCAAGGTTACAGATTAACACTGGCAGTGTACACCAAGAGCAAAGGGTCCAGGAGGTGGCACTCATGAGGTATTGTCAAACATTGACTAAAAGCTGGGATGTTAGATCCCAGGTACCCCAAAACCTTGTAAACACCAGCTCATGTTATGAAATAGATAAATATGTGTGCTCAGTCATCACACAGACATGATATTCACAGAGATGATAGCAACTCCAAGAACCTGGGTTTGGCTTTGTCATTTGCATGATTATCTATGAGATTTATTAAAAGTGGCATCCAACCACACTCACATTAAAATAAATATGTTCAGTCACATTTGTGATAGAATTTGACTAAACTATAACATTCAGGTATTTTTCTTCTAAAATAACTTCTAGAGACGTGCTTATGCTTGCATGGCCTTTTCTGGGCTACAATTAAGATGACTAGTGGACCAGCATCTCCCCCAAGGATGTAGGGTCACCCTGAGAAAAACTGGAACAGATACTCAGTTTGGGATGCTTTGGGAACCTGTTCCATGATGGTTTCATCTGCCATAGGGCAAGGGCAAAGATGATCGGAAGACAGCACGGCTAGGAAGTCCCATGTTCCTGGTTCTAGAGTAGTGGTTCTCAACCTACCTAAGTGCTGAGACCCTTTAACAATGTTGTGGTGATCCACAGCCATAAAATCATTTCCTCACTACTTGATAACTGTAATTTTCTACTATTATGATTCATAATGTAAATATCTTTGTTTTTCAATGGTCTCTTGGGGCACTGAAACCCACAAGTTGAGAACCTCTGCCCTAGACAGTCTATTTAAAAAACACACAAAAAAATGTAGCAGAAAGTGAATTCAGTAGCTCCTAAGATCAGCCCGTATCTGTGGTGACTTCTCTGCACAAAGAGTAAATCATCAATATAGCATGGGTGTGGGGGTAGACAGGCTGGCCCTAGTCTGAGTGAGTCACTGGAGGAGGTATGTGACCTTGAGTGGGACACTAAACTGACATCTGGAATTCCAACCTTCATGTGAACAATGTGACTTTCAGACATGACTCAATAATCAAGGAAAATGTGGCAGAAATGTAAAAACTACTGTGAAATTACATAAACTGTCTTTGAAGAACAGATGACCAACAAATGGAAAAATACAAAGATTATTGTGAGAAAATTTTCTCCTTCAAAAGTGTCATATTTACATTTGAGGTACATTATTTATATAAGCTCACTTTCTCTTTTTAAATATTGCAAAGTTTCATTTATGAAATGGATTTCCTAAAACTACTAACAAATTATTGATAGTTTACTAAAGAATGGCATCTGGCAAAGAAATTATCACACAACCTTGTTATCAGCCCATTCTTAACCAAAGTGCTTCATTAGGCATATTTCTGGAAAATTAAAATTGTTTCTCCAAAAAACAAATGACTACTTTTTTCTATAAATCATTTTAAAAATCCAAGCATGTAGGTTTACAAAATAGAGTCTTCCTGTGAGTTTTAACTGAGGAGGCTTTCTCATCCTTCCATACGAAGAGGACACTTGGAGAAGCACACTGGAAGACACACAGAGGGACGCTTGGTTCACAGTCTTTAGAATTTACTTCTCAGAGGGAATACTAAGAGCCAAACACAGGCGTACCAACTGTGGCACACAGAAGCCCAGTGTATGGGCTCACAGTGATCGCTTGTCATTTTGCTCTGAGCAGGTGAAAAATAAACAGAGGCGAGATTCAGCCACATGAGCTTCTCCTCTAGTATGGAGGCTGAGGATATACACGTGGCCTTATTCTCCTCGGAGGAAGCAAGAACTGTTCACTTACGGCATCTGCACCTGGTGGCTCCAGCCCCTTTAGATTCCGGATAGGTTGATGGATGATGGCATGACAGACAGCAGGCGCCATACCTCTGCTGGTAATCCTACCCGTGATTTAGTTTCCTGAGCTGAAGGACCCGAGATGACCTATACTCACTGAATGAAAGTGCAGTGAAAGCAGCGAATTGTTTCATGCTGCGCAACTGCACTCCTAGTCAATGAATGCAAACAATACCAACCATGGCACAGACCCGTGTTGTCCCAACCGTGACCCTGTCCTGACCCCAGCAAGTCCCCAAGAGAACTTGGATCTAACAGAGTAAGACTTGGAAAACTGGTTTCCTTCCAGCCATGCTTGGCTAGGATAGGCCTCTTGGCTACACCCCAACCATCCCTGTTATTCAGTGAATGATCAGCACCCAGAAAGGAGTTATATCTGTCTCGGATTGGACTTGCAGGAACATGAACAGAATGAGTTTCAAACAGCCATTGGTTAAAGTTAGAAATCAGAGACATGTAAAAGAGGATCACTAATAAATGTCACTATGTACTATCAGCATTCACAATACAACTAATAAGACTATCCAGATATTGTTCTTCAACTCTTTCTGATACCAAGGAAATGATTTATAGAACAATCCTGTAGGAAACATTGTAATGGTTGTACATAAAATGAAGAAAAAAAGAAAAGAAAAAGAAAAATAACCCTCTTATATTTACATTAAGAACATCCAGAGAGCTTTAGATTTTTGCAATGTATACATCATCCCATTTGATTCTACAGCAAGTCACATGTGGGAGCTGAGACAGTGAGGCTGAAGTACATTGGGAGCTGTGGTCAAAATTATCAGTGGCAGGTGTGTACTATGAATTCCCTGCCTCTGGCTCCCTGTCTAGTAACAGAATGGCATGTGCATGGTAGGGTCTTTCAAGTAGTATAGTAAAAATGTCACTTCTACATAAACTTTCAGGTACGTCTTGCTTAGGGGAATAGCTATAAACAAAGCTACCTAGCTCCTCTAGAGCAGAACTGTGTCAGAGGCCAGAATACATTTCCAGTTTCCAACACTATCCACATTACAGAGCTAGTCAACTAGTGTTCACAGCCCTCTTCCTTTCCTAAGCACCTGGGCCTGAGTGCTTCCAAACTGCACTGCACATCCCCCAGCAAATAAGAGGCTAGGGCTGGGGAGATGCTTGGCCATTACAGGCTAGGCTCACAACCAAAACTGTAAGAAAGTAAGACAACAGATTTGGGAATGGGAAAGCATTTACAGCACTTGGCTTTCCCTGTACCGCCAGGATTTCTGTCCCCTAACTAACTGATGGCATGACAACGGGACCTTAGGGGTAAACTGCAGCCAAGGGTGTGAGGGATAGGAGATGTGCTATAGATGATCCATGAAGATGGAGCTTTGGGCCAGAATTGATGTCTCTGCTCGGGGCTCTCTAAGAAGAGTGTGAACCTACTTTATCTTACATTCTTCTCTTCTCTTCTCTTTCTGTCTCTGTCTCTGTCTGTCTCTGTCTCTCTCTCTCTCTGTGTGTCCGTATTCAAATAAAATATTAACATGCTGGGGCACTAAATCTCATCATTGCTACTGAGAGTTATCATATACATCATATACTGAATAATTCACTTTCACACCGATTACTGCTCACAACTGTTAGCCACATGGTTCCTCCAAGGATATCCAGAGGTTAGTGGCATCACAAAAATCCATTTCAATGAAGACCCTGTATCCTGGAATATAATAAGCACATAGACGTGTGGTTCTATTGCCTTTTGATTTCTGGAGACTTGAAAGGCTGGAACAGGTGCCTTTATCCTTGGGATTCCTTACCTGCGTGTTTGATGGAAGTGGCACCTTTTCAGTGGGATCTTGGCCACATGCTCCTGCAGCCCCACAAACAGGACACTCTGGCTGTGGAGGATCTGCAGGCTCCTGATGGGCTCACTCCTCCTCTCTGGGAAAAGCTCAATCTCTTCCAGCAAACAGCTGCCTGAGCTCTGACTCAGGGGAGCTCGTACTTTCTTAATGGTGCCATAATCTGTGAAGAAAGGAAGAAAATAGAGCACACAGGTAGCACAGCTGTCTTCTGTTAAGCAGAATATGTACAAAGCACATAGCCATTATTCTCCAGCCCATGAAATCATTTTAGCATCTTTCAGTAATGCAGAAGGCTCTTGGATGGGCCACACTGGAGAATTCAGACACTGATGTCCTTAATGCTCTGCAGTGATATTCCAGTGCAGCCAGTGGTGAGAACTGCTGGTCTACCACTTGCCTCTTCCGTTGCAAGCCCCAGAACAGGGGGCATGCTAAATCTCATTGCAGATTAAAACAGATGCAGAATACCAGGAGAGAAAAATCCAAAAGGGACAATCTTGGGGCACTGATGTCAGCGTGTTGATTGCTACCCATTCATGGAAGAAGCAAAGTCACTTGGAATGTAAATACAAGGTAATTTTTTTGTGATTTTTGAACTTGACTCATGTCTGAACTGATTCAAGTCTTCCTGGTCCCAGATTCATGCATTTAGTATTGCCTATGGTGAGGGTCTCTGCACCATGCAGACTCTGCAGATAGGCTATGAGGGTTGCAGAGCAAGCTCCTTTTAGGTCAGTGGTTCCCAACCTTCAAATGCTATGACAATTTAATAGTGGTGACTGGTGACCTTCCTTTCATAAAATAATTTTGTTGCTACTTCATAACTGTAATTTTGCTACTGCTATAAATCACAATATAAATATATAATGTGACTCCTGTAAGTGTCATTCAACCTTCAATGGAGTCATGATTCCCTACTGCTTTCGCTCACCCATCAAGGGCTTAAGTGGGGGTAGATAGCACTTCTGTGAGGGAGATGCACAGGAGCTTGAAGGGCACTGTTGCTTGCCTACAAAATCCAGATATCTTGAAGCAACACCAATAACTATCAGTACTATCTGAAGTCACCTTGAATTTACAAACTGAATAAACTCACCACAATACCAAGGTTTAAATCATAGTGATTGTTATTTTATAAACACAGAAGCAGGTTTAGAAGTTATCTTAAAAGCAGAAATAAAACTCAGAAGCTTTGACTTGAAGGAGCTTCAACCAAATAAGGGAAAAGACTGAAGAGATAATACTTTTACATTTTGTACCTTTATGGAAGTCTTAGATAATATGACTACATTTAAAGAGAAAACACATGGACACACATATATTAGTTTGGCTTTACTTAAAATGTAAACCTGAAATATCTCCATTTTCTCAAAAATTGGCTTTATATCATATACACAGTGTAACAACTGCTTAATTTTACTTCAAGATAGCTGGTTAAGTATATTAGTGTTGAAAAATATCCTGCAATCATGAAAGACTGAATAGAGTCTGTCTATGTGCACTAGAAAACAGGCAACAATGGCAATTCAGGAAAGTCATGGCTCATAAAACATGAGCATGAAAGACCATTTTGATAAAGCCTTTATTTTATACCAAACGTCCTTCTGATTTGGTGACCAGAGATCATGGGCTTGTGGAAAAATTCAGCTTTGGTGATTTCAGTTCACCCTGCATGGGACAATAGAAAGCAAAGGTAAACACAGCTCAGAGGCCTACACAGGGTACAATGGGAGCTTCAGGGACAAGCGGTGGCTTCAGTTCTGATATCTCAGCCACAAGACTCTGAGACTTCTAAAAAACACTGGCAGATGGAGCTTTCAGCTTCCCAGGGTGTGAGATAGCACAGTAACAGGTGGAATTGTCATTCCAAAGGGGGGGGGGGAAAGAAGTCAGTGTGACAACCCTTAGTAAGTGACATGGCTCAAATAGAAAAAAAAAAAATCACTGGAAAAGCTGAACCTCCTAACCAATTTCTAAGGCAGTAAGGGGCAGGACAGATGAGCATCCAATAGGACAGTGTTCATGATTACTTCGTGAATGTGGTGCCTACCATGGCGAGCACAAACCATAGGTCTAAACTAGAACATATTCAATAGATAATACTCTGAGAAACCTGCCAAAATTAATAATAGCCCTGGAGTCAACTTCATTGGTACTTAAAATTCTTACAAAATTGCAGAAAGTATCAAATTTTAATAGAGCTTTAATAATCCGATTCCAATAAGACATCAGTGATATAAAACATTCAACATATGCTTTCTTTCACACCCTGTACCCAGTACTCCAGCCAATTGGTTCTTAGTGTTGAGTGAAAGATGGTAAATGAAGATTCTATGACCCAAGGCTCTGCTGTGTCTCCTTATCTATGAACATCTGGTAACATAAGTTCTATCCATGCTAGGATTATTATAGAATGATCCGAAACACACAATTGAAGCTTAATTCCATATCCTTGCTGCCTTTCCCTCTCTTGCCTGAGCCTCACCCTTACGCTATGCTCACACTCCGTCTTGTCTCTCTCTTTTATAGTGACCTTGAGGATCAGGGCAGGAGGTAAGAAGCCACGCCATTCCCTGTACTCACCTTAACTGTAATTGTATTTTTGCCTCTTATGCTTCCCCATTTTTCAGTTTCCTGTTCAGTATTATATTGACCTTAGTTTATCTTTGAAAATCCTGTGTTCTTTGTTCTCATCTTATGTTTATGCAACTTTGCTCTCACATTACTCTGTATCATGTAGTCATTCTTACCCCATCTTCCTTTCTTACCTACCTCATGACATTCCTCTCTAGACCCTTTACTTCCCAGTCTTTTACTTAAGTGTGGTTTTTCACTCAATTGCTAATTTTTTTCAGTGGCTAATCTTATTTTCTCTTTAAATGATATTTTTGTTAGTACATCGAGAATTTCATACAGTGTTTAACCGTCTTCAGCTCTCCTCTAACCTCACCCAGATCTAACCTCTTTACCTGCACAAATATGAGTTCCCTTCTTTTATCTTTAAACACATTGAATACAACTTGCGTTGCCCAACTACTCTGGGCAGGGGGTTATGGAGTGTGATTGGTCTAAAATGGGTCACATTATAAAAGAAAATCCATTTTCCGTCTCACTACAGGTAGCAAATGCCAATAGCCCCTCAGCCAGTGGTAGCCTTTCTGCATGCATCTCTCCCCTGCACATCTTCCATGCTACAGTTTCATTTGACTTAAGCTGACACAGATCTTGGGTGCACTGTCTCAACCGCTATGAGTTCCTAAGTGCCCTGTTGTGTCTGGAGAACACAGTTTCCTCTGAGTTATTTCTGGCTTTTACAGTCTAACAAAGTGTACATTATTGCTGCTGCTTTCTCTTCTCAATTCATTCATGATATAGTAGCTGGCTTTAACCACCTACTTAAATCAACCAACCATTCAACAGACAAACACAACCACAACTTGATCACTGAGATATGATAAAGAGAACAGTGTAAAGATCTTTGGTGAAGACAAAGAATACCTAGTTGCTGAAATTAAAGCAGAAATATTTCAAGCACATGAAAATAAGTGGAAATATACATATATAATATTTAAATATCTGGTATATTGTATATAAATAAAAATTTGAACACAAAATAGATGTGGTTAGGTCTACATGATACATCATAGTTAAAATTGAAAGACCATAGCATAAAGGAAGACTATTAAAGTCTACAAGTAAAATCTCACAAATGTACGAAGACTAACTCATCAGGATAACATCAGACCTCTTAGTAGAAATCCTAAGCATGAGCACAGTAGGGAACATTAAAATTCAGGTCCTGAAAATAAGCAGAGAATTAATAACCAGGATTATTGCCTAAAAAAAACGCTCTCACTTGAAATTGATGAAGAGAAAAGATATTTCAAGAAGGGCACAAACTGAAGCAATTCACACTCAACCTAATACTGAAGAAGAAACAAATAAACAAACAAAAATTCAGAGGAGGAAGGAAGTCTTAATCTTGGGGCACAAAAAAAAAAAAATTTTGTGGAAATAATAAAAAGAAATTAATCATGACCAAATGAGCAAATTGGAAAACTGCTCATCTGGATGGAGAAGAAGGAAAACAGTATGCATTCGAATCCTTCAGAGAAGCAACCAATGACATGTAAAGAATCAGCCAATGACCTTTCATTAATAACCATGAATGTAAATGGTCTTAACTACTGAGTTAAAACATACAGTCTAGCTGATTGGATAAAAACACCATCCAATCGTTTGTTACCTATGGCTTATGTGCTGCTCTACGTGTCACAGTATAATTGAATGTAGGCACTGACAAAATACCAACAAATGAACAGTAAGACATTTCTGTGCACACACATGTGCACACATCAAAATCAAACATGTAGACTTTGGAAGAAAATCCTTTCCCCAGCTCTCTGTTCCACTCCAATTATTTCTTAGTAAATGGTCTCTATTGACCTCTCCTTCTGTTTCTAAAGAATCCTCAAGCTTGTAGTGAATCAGAAGCATTTCTGGCAGTATTTGCCATGTCACATGGTAGAATATGATTGCAGCTTTGATTCTCACCATACATCATGAGTACTTTAAAATATCCAAGCCTTCATGCCATATAAAAACAACAGATGCTACATGAAACACCTTTGCTAGGACTTGAGAGTACTGTATGTTTTGAACTGTAGTGTTTCCACTGGACAAACCAAGCTTTCTGCCTCATAGAAACATGGCGGTCTACTTATAAAAATAGAGTTTCAATAGCTTCCAACAATTATTCCCCAGCATGAAATTACCAAATCACTTTACCCTGAATTATATTGGAATGTTTGATTTAAAACTGCTATTTCAGTTTGCTGATGTGTTTTATTAAAAATTTTAAAATAAATTTTGGCTTTGGATTTCAACAGAATTTCCAACCATTTCTGAAATGACTAGATGTAAACATATTTCTGTCATCCATACCATGTATTCTGCAAAACAACATTCTTAGCATTGATGATTATGAAATCAAATTAATAATTAAATCTGGAAAATGTTAAAATTTTTCTTTATCCTGAAATATTAGATATCAACCAAAATTTAAGAAATGGTATGCACACACACACACACACACACACACACACACACACACGCATGCAGAGAGATACCCACACACTTGTTTTACATAACATTTCTTTATGCTTTATTTCCAATGAATGTTTGTATATCTCTTATGTATCTATACTTCTAGTCACTTGAAAATTTATCAAATGAAATGGGGACATAAATGGAATTAGTTTAGGAAGAACTACTTTATAGGAAACATACTTCACTGGCAAAGATACATACAGACTCAACAGCAAACGCTGGAGAAAAAATAGAAGAAGCTGCTGTCACATATCATAACGTGTACAAGATAAAGTTAGGAGAAATGAAAGGTCAAATTATATCAATAGAGGGAACATTTGACAGTGCTGCAGGCCCACTCAGACAGGCACGGTGGCATTTCCATTTTCATGTTAAAAAACAAGGCAGGTAGGTAAAGACACATTTAAATGATTATATATGAGATGAACATTTCTAAGACTAAGGGAAGAGGATGACAAACTGAAGAAGTAAAGACTATACTATGCTGTGTCTCTGGACCACTCCTCCAGAAACTGGATATCTTTCTTGATATGCCTGTTAATCACAACAGAGGAATTCTTGGCAGAGATCAATACAGTCTAGGAACAATATTCACCACTGGCTTTGGCTAGTGATCAATCTTGGAGACATGGAAGATCAAACCATCCATGGAAAATGTCTTGTTAAAGGGAACTGCTGTAACAACAAAACTTATTTTCTTCTCAACACTCATTGCCATTATTAGAAAATGAACAGGGCTGGAGAGATGGTTCAGCATTAAAGAGCACTGACTGCTCTTCCAGAGGTCCTGACTTCAATTCCCAGCAACCACATGGTGGCTCCCAACTATCTGTAATGGGATCCAATGCCCTCTTCTGGTGTGTCTGAAGTCAGCTACAGTGTACTCATCACACACACACACACACACATACACACACACACACACACACACACACATCTTTAAAACAAACAAAAAGAAAATGAATGAAGGGGAAAACAAAGAGAAAATGAAATGGTGTAAAATGCAAAGTTTGCACAGTGTCACAAGAAATAGAGTAAGTTCAATTTCAACTTGACTACTGGGTAAGAAATATTTCAAAATCCCTACAAAGAATTCTGGATGTGAGAAATGGTCCCTGAACCTTCAAGCCTTGTTTTTCCTAAGCTCCACAATGGGGAAATAGGTTCACATCTTGGGACAAATAAGTTACTGAGCCAGCTGTGGCAAGATTAACTGAAAAAAAGACTGGGGTTTTCAGTAGAAGATAAACTGGGTTTAAATGAAATTATATTCTAGGAGCAGAGTTTGGCTATCAAGCTGTGAACTCCACCTAGCCTCAGTGTTAGGAGCTGGGAATGCATAGGTTATCTAGACCATTACTGTCCAGTGGAGAGAGACTATAATCCACAGGAGTATTTAAAAATATTTGCAACCAGCTATAGGTTTAAACTGTTTCAAATATTGATTTTCATTTTATAGTTTATTCAATACAATATATTCCATATTTTTGTATATAATCGATTCTATCAACAGAACATCAGGTGCCAAGCACCCCCACTCATAAATAAAAGACAACTCCAAACTCCACTGATAAGTGAGTATATACCATGTGTGTTCTTTTTTGACTGGGTTACCTCAGTCAGGACCTGAGGACCCAGCTATACCACTCTTAGACATATACCCCCCAAAATGCTCCAATATATAACAAAGACACTTATGCTCCACAGTGTTCATATCAGCCATATTTATAATAGCCAGAAGCTGGAAACAATCCAGATGTCCCTCAACAGAGGAATGGATACAGAAAATGTGGTATGTTTACACAATGGAATATTACTCAGTTAATAAAAACAATGACTTCATGAAATCCACAGGCAAATGGATGGAACTAGAAAATATCTTGAGAGAGGTAACTCAGTCACAAAAGAACACACATGGTATGTACTTGCTAAGTACAATAAGTGGGTATTAGGCAAAGATTGTGGAATACCCACAATATAACTCATGGACCACATGAAGCTCAAGAGGAAGGAAGACCAAAGAGTGGATGCTTCAGTCCTTCTTAGAAGGGGGAACAAAATAATCAAGGGAAGTAAAGGGTGGAAAGGTCTTGGGAGGAAGAGAAAAGGAAGAGGGGAAAAAGAGGGGAAGAGTCAGGTATGGGAGGAGATGGAGGAAATTGACCGGAGGTATGTAGCAATGGGGAATGGGGAACTGGAGGTAGCAACCAGAAAGTCCCAGATGCCAGGAAAGCAACAGCCTCCCAGAACCCCATGGTGATGACATTAGCGGAAATATCCCACAAAAGGGAGGGAGACCCTGTTGAGACCACATCCAGAGGTTAGGCATTGCCCCCAGGTTGAAGGATGGGGCCACCCACCCATCTCCAAAATTTTAACCCAGAATTACTCCTGTCTAAAGGAAATATAGAGACAAAGAGTGGAACAGAGATTGCCCCACCTGGAAATGCATCCCATATGCAGATACCAAACCCAGACACTATCGAAGATGCCAAGAAGTGCTTGCTGACAGGAGCCTGATATAGCTGTCTCCTGAGAGGCTCTGCTAAATCCTGACCAATACAGATGTGGAGCACAGGGATCCCAATGGAGGAGTTAGGGGAAAGACTGAAGGAGCTGAAGGGCCTTTATCTGGCATCAATAGGAGGGGAGGCCCTTGGTCCTGTGAAGGCTTGATACCCCAGTATAAAGGAATGCTATGGTGGTGAGGCAGGAGTGGGTAGGTGGGGGAGGAACACCCTCATAGAAGCAGGGTAAGGGGGGACGGGATAGGGGGTTTGTAGAGGGGAAACTGGGAAAGGGGTTAACGTTTGAAATATAAATAAAATAATAAAAAAGAAGAAAACAAAACACATCGTGGATAGTTTAATGTCAATTTGGTACAAACTAGAGTCATCTGAAAGAAGGGAGCTCAACTGAGAAAATGTCTCCATGAGATCCAGCTCTAACACATTTTCTTGATTAGTGATTTAGTGATTGATGGGGGTGGGGGAGTGGCCTCAGCTCATTGTGGGTGGTTCCATCCTTGGACTGGTAGTCCTGGGTTCTATAAGAAATCAGATTAAGCAAGCCATGATGAACAAGACAGTAAGCAGCACCCCTCCATGGCTTCAGCATCAGCTCCTGCCTCCAGGTTCCTGCCCCATTTGAGTTCCTGTCCTGACTTCCTTTGATGATGCACTATGACTTAACTAAGCCCAACAGTTCCCTCCCCAGTTGCTTTTGGTCATGGTGTTTCTTTGCAGCCACAGTAGCTGTAGCTAGGACATATGATTTGTTATTCCTACATTATGCTAAACGAGGAGTACAGATTCATATCATAATGTACAAAGACAAAATTATGCAAAATGTTGGTAAAATCTCCCTCTAATGTAGGGAATGAGGTAATTTTTTTCTTGGAGAATATAAATGCTGAGTTTCATCTTTAGTCATCTCTAAATAGAAACCACTGTCTAGATAAAATTTTCAAGTGACATGATGGCAACAGTTTTGCAGTTAAATAGACCAAGGCTTAGCCAGGCTCTGTATGTTCAAAGGACAGGACACCAAACCAGTATTTGGAATCCTTTTACAAGGACCAAGTGTTTGGCCTGGATTTATTTTAAACATTGTTGTTTTGAGAGTACTGGACGAAGAGCAGAGAATCTCTCCAATTGTCCATCAGCAGCAGCGTGGCTGATGCATCAGAACCTTCAGTAAGTAGTGACTATCTAGGACAGAGATGAAACTCTGATAGATCTGAGATCTGTGTTTGTCTTTGGGAATTCACTACAGGAAGAGTCAGTGCTCATGTGATGCCAACTCCAGGACACATCTGACTGACCCATGAGGCTCTTAGCTCCCATCACCACCATGAGAAAATGAAGCAAGCAGAACAACAAAATCACTTCAACAAAGGAATCAATCAACTACCACCACCACCACTACCATCAAAAACAAAAACGAAGTACTTCTGTTTCATTTTTAAATTCAAAGGTGTAAAGATTTGAATAAATGCTAAAAAGTTTACAATAAAATATGGCCTTTATGTAACCAATTCTTCTGACACACAAGGTGTTTGTGCAAAGTGTAATTATTAGTGACTGGGATTTAATTGTATTTCTGCCTTTGGGGGAAAACAGTGGATCTTTTCTAATTTTCAATATTGTAGTGGCTGAAGTGGATTGAATAGTTTCAATAAGATTCTATTTTTTCACTTAGAGAGCACTAGTTGATTTCAATACAATCAGTTGCAACTATCTCTCCCTGGTGAGCAAGCATAACATCTAATAAGATAGGGACTGCTATAAACTCAGCTGTATGCATCCATGATTCTGACATTGAAGTCTCTGTTCTTGGTACCCCAAGATGCAACTGTGTTTGGATGCACAATGTTCTAAAAGATAACAGATATAAAATGTGGTCAGTGTAGGTCTTCAGCTGATGTGACTAGGGTCTTTCCGGAAACAAGAGGCCAGCACATACATAGGCACAGGCATAGAGGATTATGAGAAGACCCACAGAGATGAAGGCATTTGCAAGGCAAGGGTAGAGACAGAGGGAAGAAAGAAGCCTGGAGGTTATTTCACCTTGGACCTCCAGCCCCTTCAGGTGTTGTCAAGCTCCCGAGACCCAGTATTTATTCTGGTGCTCTCAGCAGATTCATAATTGCATCCAAGCCAAAGGTCAAGAAACACAAAATGTAGAGTTGGTTTTCCAGGTTATCTTTTAGACCATTTTTAAACTATATTTTTTTCTAAGATACAATATTTCAAATTTTAATCAATTAAGAAATAGGAATACAACACAATAGTAGACACCTACCATGCACAAGGTAACCCCAGTACAACAATTAGTAAAATGGTAGATTAAATTGTTTTAACATTGTATGATCGCAGGGCTCATACTTAGAAGCAGCTTATTATTTTAAAGTTATTTTTGTATCACATATTTAAATGTATATATACACATAAGTATACTTTTCACACATAATGTGTTTGTATTAAAATGTAAAAATTAACTTGGAAGATGCTGCTGTTCAAACCTTTGTGTTATGTCTCTTCTGGGCTTTGAGGGAAAAATCAGTACTAAATGAGCATTCACAAGTGAACCATGAAGAACCTGAGGAAAATATTTCTGTTTATAACATTTCATTTGTGTGTGGGGTGGGGGGAGGCAGGGAGAGAGACAGAGAGAGGCACACACAGAGAGAAGGAGAAATGAAGAGAAGAGAAGAGAAGAGAAGAGAACAGAGAGAGAGAGAGAGAGAGAGAGAGAGAGAGAGAGAGAGAGAGAGAATGTGTAGGTCTGAAACAACATGGGCACACACACTAGCTGAGGAAGATCTTAGGCAATCTGCTCTAGCACTGTGCCTTACTTTCTTGAGTCAGGGACAGGGCTCTTACTGAATCTAGAGGTAGGCTGGCAGCCAGAAAGGTCTAGCACCCCTCCTGTTTCTAATCAACAGACTGGTGTTAACAGGTGTATGTAACACCACCAGCCTTTTACATGGTTTCTGGGGATTTGAACACTATCTTGTTCAGCAAGCACTGTTACCTGGCTGAGCTAACTCCCCAGCCTTAGTGTGAACTTCTTAGGGAAGAGTTTCTAGAATTTTAGTTTTGTACACATTTCATAAATAACATCAAAACATATTTTGCAGGAAGAATGCAAAGACATGAAGGATGGAGAGAGGAAAGGGACGGGAAAGAAACACAGCCAATAAGCAACATTTGCTGGCACTGTGTGGAAACTATATTTGTCTGGATGCTTGCCTATGGTCAGATGGTTTTCAGCTCACTGCAGTGTAAATACGATGAGATGGAAGCACAAGCCTTACAGGAAAGCCACTCGACTTCATGTGAAAACAGCTTCATCCTAACACACCTACGATCCCTGACCAATACAAGATGACTCAGAAAATGTAATATATTTAAGAACGGCACTGAAATATACTTTCAAAACATAGGATAAACTGTTTTGTCTGAAATGTAATATACATTTTAGGAGATACATGTAACCCATTCAAGGCATGGCTGCACTCCTTCATTTGGTAAGGAAAGGACGACAATGCTGCCAGCAACAGTAGGCAAATTTCTTCAGGACAACAGATAAGGATGGAGGGATTATCACAAGGTGCTAGTTTATCATTTCTTCTCTGTCTAGAATCTGTCGTATTTTTAAAGGGATGTTTTCTATTCAAGATTCCAATCACCGAATACAGAACAGAAGTAAAACCTCTGAAAGGCATGCTGCACCTTGGACAATGACCCTCTGTGATGGTCAGAGATTCACTGTGGATTCCAGGAGCACTCAGCTGGAAGCTAAGTGATTTTATTTCTCACTGCACACTAGGGTCCATTTGCTTCTGTGCCGCTGTAATCCAGAGGCATTTTTTTGTGTTTGTCTCATCGACCCAGTTACAGCAAAGATATAGAAAGCCTTTGTATTTGCATCTGCTACCAGCCAAGCATTACCAGTGCGGTAATGATGAAATACCTTCTCTCAGTCACTGGGCAGCCTGTTGCTATAGCAACAGATCATTATATAAAGTTCATCAATTTAGCTAGCTGCTTTCCCAATGTGGCAGACAACCAATACATCACCAAAGTTCTTTTTCTTCACTTGAAATTTGAACAAATGGATTAAATTGTTCTTGGTACTTGGAATCAGCATTACATCTATATAGCAAAGGGGAATTTAGGGGAAAAAAGATTGGTCTTGCTGGCTAGTACATGTCTAAAACACAGATTTTAATGAACACTCTTATCAGATTCAAGTTATTTTTTTCCCCTAAAAAGGATATGATCACCAGCTGAGAATTTTTGATCATGTATGTCATGTAGCAAGCAGTCTTTAATTTCAAAGAATTGTATTCAACTACAGTCTACAAGTCTAGATGTCACAGGATACAGGCTATCTTGTTCATTATCGCCTTCTTGGCTAGCAGAACAGTTCTCGGCACACAGTAGGTACACACAGTTCAGTAGGTGGAACATTCACCAACACGCAACTAGCTCTAATATTTACCAGTTGTGTAAGCTCTGTCTCTCAGCCTGGTACCCAGTTCACAGTGCCATTAATAATAAATATGGTGACGACTGAGAATCGGCCATCATGCCTTCTTCAGTGCTGCTTGGCCTGCAGTTGAACAACAGGCACAGCCAGCTTCCTAAATCCATTAGGACTCGATACACACAAGCAGAGGGCAATGCTATTTCTTTTATAACAAATTTGACTGCCTTGCAAAACAAAACTTCAGTGGCCTTTTCAGTAGGTTAAATCTAAGCTGGTGCTTACAGGAAATTTACCACTGGAGTTTCCTGTGAATAAAAACCATATTACATTAAAAACAAGAGTGCAATTAATAGAGTCCCACGGGTATCCTTTCTGAAGCTCTCAGCTAACCTCACAGCTCAAATCTAGCTCCAGCCATTCTGTTAAGGAAGCAATTCGGGTTTCTAAAAGGAAATTACTTTCCTTGGATTTATTGTATCCGAATTACAAAACAACCACCCAGTTGGCAGCCCGTGTCTGACATGGACCAGGCAATACCTCAGTCTAAATTCTCCCCTCACCTCCAGTGGTGGGAATTACACAGTGTCAGCTCCTATTAGTCGTCAATTAAGATAGTTAAGAAAACCCGTGCTAAGCGCGTTTGCGCCTATGAAACATTAATATAAAAGAATGATAACTCTTTCCTCAATGGAAAAGGAAAATTATTTTGTCATTCTTTTGAGTTGCTTCCTTATGCCTGTTATAAAATAATGTGTGATGGACCAAGCTGTTTGCAACTCCGAGTCTGTGATTTCTCTTCAAGATGGTTGTATCCATTCCTATGGTCTTGAAGATAACCTTAGCTCTCTGTTGTTGGCCTAGAAAGTTTTCACACAGGTTCAAAGAGTTGGAACCTCACACTGTGTCCTACAATGCACAAGACCTCAAGGAATACAGAACAGAACTAAGGAGCTCAGTTTTCGACCCAGTCTGTCTCAGCCCCAGATATCAAGAATGTTGGTGCTGGGATAGAGCACTCAGTGGGAGCCATCTCCCCTTTTAGCAGCTTCATCTTCATCCTTCCTACCCACAACTTCAGGGGATTGATTGCTTTAGCTTGACTTCGCAAACACGCAGCTCCCTTATCCAACTGCATGTATTGGTTATTCTGAATTTTATCCCAAGAAGGCCCTCTCTTCCCCTATCTTCCAGAAAGCATGTGTAGGAGCTGGTACTTCCCATTTGTACTCCAGGCTGCCATCCGACCTGCAATATGTACACCCATGCAAAGTAATTCTTGCATCAGTGCAGGCGGTTGGTGAAATCAAACTACAGAACACAAACACCTGTATTTTTATACGGTGTCAGGTTTCCTGGACATTAAGTGATAAGCCTCATTCTCATCCCTGATACTTTCTCTACTGACCACACAATCAGGCACCAAGGGGGTTGTTCCCTAAATGAAGGAATATAGTGTGGTTCTTATTTCTGCCTTAAAAAAACATTCCTGTAAGTTCAGCTTCGAACTGCTCTCACTTTTGTTGTTAATCATGAATAGGGGCAAAGAACCACATAGTTAAAATTCTGCCATTTGTTTGAAGAAATCAGGTAGATACATTACATTGCCCACTGATTTCTATGTATCTCTCATGTTGTGTTCTTCTTGAAAGACATCAGAAAGGCAAGGAGCTGATGTGTTTAGTGATTTGAAAAGGAAGTTATGGCGAGAGCAGATCTCTTAGTGTAGCAAGCTGGTTTCCAAGGTTTATAATATCAGAATGTACACTCAGCTGTTCCTGAAGTGGATATTCCCCTTGCAGTCCTGGAGACAGGGATTCAGCAGGGATGCAGTATGTCAGAGATTGGTGTAACTAATGGCAGCTCCAGGTTGACCTATGCAAGGAGTCTAAGATACTCACATAATCACTGATTAAGGGCCATTGATTTCAGTCCACATCACTACGGATGACAAAAGGAGGGAGAAGTGCAACAGAGGATAGGCTTCTAAAAACATGATTTTTTTTGAACATCCTTGTACCCGAAACGATACACCATATAAAGCAATTGGCTCATATCTTGTGTCTTACAAAGCACCTTCTGTACATTAGTCACAGTCACGACACTGATGATGATGAAGATGAGGGTGACATGGCCAAGAGTACTCCCTCTATTCCAGAAATATTATCTTACGTGCCAACCTCCCACAGAAACAGGAAAGGCCTATAGGCAAGGTGTGAACATCTACTTATGGGTGGGATGAAATGGACAGACATCTCTCTTCATTCTAATGAAAAAACTCTGTGTAGTAGACAGTGAGACTTCTCAAACTGAATGTCTTCCAGAAGCTCGTGTGTTTGAACAGTTGGTCTTCAAATTCTGGCATGGTTTTGGGAAGTTGTGTTATCTTTTAGATATGGGACCTCGCTGGGAAACATAAGGCTCTAGAGGTGGGACTGAAAAGTTACAGCCAAGTTTCAGTTACAGGCCAAATACTGTCTCTGCTTCTTATCTTCCAGAAGGTTTCCTGGATTCATTGCATGCTAGCTCCTTGTTTCTTAAGCAGACATGAATCCTTCCTCTCTTATTTCTTTCAGATATTTTGTCATATGGTGATTAGTAGTTACAATATTTTCCATTGTCTCTTAGTCCATAAGGGATAAAGCTAACTCAGTGTATGCTGTGAGAGTGAGCCAAAATATTCCTCCTAACCATATTGTCCATTTCTCTTTACAAGGACTTCATTTCCTACGAATGTCATCTTCAGATGAGGTGCATTAGCTAACATTCAAGAAATTACATTTAGCATGATTTTTTCAATCTTCAAAGATGTGTTGCAAATCTCTCAGTGACTCAGCTTGCAAACTCCTTCAAGTTAAGGGTTCAGTGCTTCAGTTAAACTTAGTTGAAGATTTAACACAATAATTAACAATAAGATACTGGCTACTTGCCATTTCTCAAGAAGAGTCATGTGTTCTCACCATTTAACCCAAAAAGAAGAAAAGGCCATTACAACAACAAGGCGATGGGCATATTTATTGGCCAAATGGTGTCATTTCACAGTGCACATACATCAGAATATTAAGTGGTGCACCTTACATACATTTTTTTCCTCTAAAGTGTAGCAGATGGAACCTAGGGTCTTACCATGAAATTAAGAAAGTGCTCTTCCACTTGCCCAGATGTCTAATATATCCTTGGGTTGGGAGAAAGCTTACCCAATAAAAATGCTTGTCAAACAAGCATGCATGGCTGAGTTGGATCCCCAAACCTAAAAATCCAGGAAGAAAGATGTGTACTTAGAATCCCAGCACTGGGGAGGTAGAGACATATGGATCTCTGGGTCTTGCTGGCCAGCAAGCCTAGTCTAAGCAGCAAGTTCCAGGCTAATTGACATCTCAAACCAAAGTAGATACCACTCGAGTACAGATATGGAAGACTAAACTATGGCAAGTACATGCACATGCATGCACACATGTGCACAAACACACATAGATAACCCACACACAAACATGCACACACGTATGATTATAAACACACAGCTTATATATTAAGTCTGATCAGCTCTCCAGGAAGGGCAGGGCTATTTTATAACAAAAGACCCATAGACTTCTCAGCTCCTTAAGACAGCTACTCAATAATGTTTTACTACCTGACACTGACAGGTTCACCTCTGGTGCAGAACGGCCAAGTATTTGCCTGTATACAAGAATTAACCCGTTCATTAGTTTATTTACTGGTATCTGGGTCATACCATTGCTACAACAACTTCAACTTTCAAAGCTTTTCTATTGTTTGAACCTTCAGGTCCATGCCTCCTGATTTCCTGGACCCAAGAAAGGTATCACCTGGAAGAATTTTCACGTCCAAGCTCTTTATGTAGGAGGTGTGAACTGCAGAAAATGTACTACACAGTGGTGTTTTGGTCACTAATGGAGTTGAACACTTTTTATTATCTAGTACTTCACCAGTAGTTTTGTGGTTCAGATAAATAAATATTCCCTAGTGTTACTATTGCCTACAGCTCAGTACAATCCTTGGGGCAATGGGCCCCATGTGTAATGGCTATGCCATACAGGTTTATGTGCCTACTGAACGACAAGTACATAGTAAAGTATGTATATTCTTTGCCAATTGTTTTCCCAAGATACTACTAGCTTTGTATAACATTGACATAGAGTCCTCACATGCTCATTTTCTCAACATCAGACATGGATAGAGTTTGGGGATAAAGAGTCGAGAAAAGCCTCCATATTGGGTATGGATTGAGATTTCATTGCCTTCTTCCTAGGAGGAACAGAATGAGGACATGGAAAAGGTAGGAGAGAAAAATAAGAAAGACAGCAGATAGCTCCCTGTACCTAAGTAAACCCCAAATGATCAAGAGCTCAGGCTGTGTGTGGCACTCAAAGAAACACAGTGACTGAATGTGTTCAGGATTGGTGAACATAAACCAAAGATACCTAAGTAAACCCCAAATGATCAAGAGCTCAGGCTGTGTGTGGCACTCAAAGAAACACCGTGACTGAATGTGTTCAGGATTGATGAACATAAACCAAAGGATTAATTACCACAGTCTTTGGGGAGCTTTGTGCACTTTCTAGCCATGGAATCAAGAGCCAGAGATGGTGAAACAAGGGTCTGAGAGTTAGGAAAACCCTTCTGCTCCCTGAAGGACAGGCATGACACATGAGCTTAAATGTTTCACATGTGTAGAATAGCTCTAAAGTGTGACTTTCCTGTTACTAAGAGGAAAAGCTGGAGTATTCAGCCACTAAATCAAAGGACCCTCCAGCCATCGATTTCAGTGCTGATTTCCAGTCTGGCTCTCCAAGTCTTGTTGTGGTTGTATATTTGTTAGCATCTCCAGTATGTGAAACTCTAAACCAGCAGCATGTAGAGGGGAAGTTACAAGTGAAGTGGATATTTTTTGTTTCTTTGGAGACTCAGTAGTGTCATATGATATTTTCCTGGAAACCATCTTATGAGAGGATGTTTTTGCTGAAGTAGACACATGGGAGTATGTTTTACTGAGAACGGATATGTGGTATTTTTCTCAAAGCTGTCTGGAAATAGGGCATGTAATGTTTTGCTAGAGTGGACATTTGCAAGAACAGGTTATGTTTGGAAAGGGTATACATATAACCCAACAGACTGTGGATGACGCTGTGTGGCGGTATTGGTTTGCCTTGCCACTCTTTGCTGGTCTTCATTGGGCTTTGCTGACACTGGTTCATCGGTCATCATGGGTCACCTTGCCTTCTTTGGTTATGATCATTTGTTGTAACTTTGTAGAGGAAAAAAAGCACTAAATAACATCTGGTGGGTGCTGGGTTCCAAGTGTGGTTTAAGTACCTCATTTAAGTAGGTAAAAAATATAAGCCTACATACAAGTCTTAACCAAATTTGCTGCTTTTGTTAACTGAAATTTGGAATTTAGGTAGCTGTGCTTTCCTTTAATCCAAATCAGTCATATCTGCACAAGAAGGACATCTTCAGGATCAGAAAGATGCAAGGGTATAGAGATGGGACAGAAAGATGCCCAGTGCCCACAGGACACAGGAATGTTTTCTCTGTTTCCTGACATGACTTGAGCCATAGTTGACAGAACAACATTTAGTACTTAAATAGATAATTTTTTTTTCACAGATCTATAGGACACATGGGCAGAAGTCAAATCCCAGGTCATTGAAACTAGGTAAGAAGTCATAGCTGAGAGAAGACAAAGATGAGCCAGTGTTGTGTCTGGGACGAACGACATGCTGTACATTAAAGGCGAGGGAGGTTCTAGAATCTGAGGGACTCAGCTGTAGAAATTACAGTGTCCTTGAAACAAGCTGTCAGAGCTTCAGCCTCATGTCAGGAATTTAATAAAGCCCAACCTAGGCAGCTCTTAACTCACAGAGAGGAGGGTAAGGTACCCAGAGATGCTGTAAAATGCTGACACTATTTAAGCAACATGATTCAGAACCAGAGGGGAAAATTATACTTTATTTCAAGGAACAGCAGGTAGTTGTAAAGACTGGCCTTAAAAGACCCAATTTACCAAGGGCACGTCCAGCCTTCTAAAGATGAAACTATTTCTTTCCACTTTCAACCAGTGTTCTGATAAGCCCAAGGTCAGAGCCTTAAAATTAATTAAATGATCATATCACTGAGGGTCCAAGTGAAGCCCCTGCCCTGGTAATTAACTTGGAACATCACTTTTAATACTGTGAGAATTCCATGAGAATGTTCCCATATTCAGATAATGGCTACATTTTTGTTATTGTCCTAAATACATGAGGAAAATTCACACAAAACCTCCACTCACTTCTGCAGTGTAAACACTGGTTTTATGGGGCTTAGCTGGGAATTGCTTTTGTGGGCTTTTACTAACTGCAGAAAAACACTCAGTCATTGATATCCACATGTTAATAATGACATGGCCATGAGCGCACGCGCGCGCGCGCGCACACACACACACACACACATTTCTGAATTTTAGATCCTTCAGAACAAGTTTCTTTTCTTACTGACAATTCTGACCCCAAATGAAGTATTCCTTTTTAAGTTTTACTTTAGCAATGCTATTTTATCACAGAAAGCCCAGATCTTCTTACATTGTTTTCTCATTCAGAGTCTTCCTTTTTCTGATAAAATTTTACATGGTCTCTAAGGTACCTAAAATATGTATTCAAATTAAACATTTGCTGACAATAAATCATGATGATTTTTGAAATGCATGCGATTTTACCAGTTAGTAATTATCAAAGCAAAATTTGCACAAAATGAAACAGATATGTTCATTTTTACATAAAGTATCAAATTACGCCTGAAATTTTTGCTGCATTCTCATTTTCTCAGATATTTTGATTTTATAATTATCCATTTCTAGAACATTACTTCACATAAATATGCTTACAAAATGGCAGAAGTATGTTTAAGGCTGTTTCAGAAATTATATTTTAATGGTTTCTTATGAAACTCAAGTCAGCAAGTCAAATAGCAATTTTTCAGATATTCGATTACAATTCAAGCCAAGGATATACTGATATGTATCTGAAGAAGACTAGTGATAAAAAAACAATGAAAAGAATTTGTTTTCCATAAGTTAACCACTGGGCTTCTGTAATATCAGTAAATTTCATATATATAGGCAGACCACATATAATATTCACACCTATGCGGCAGTGTCTTGGGCAACATTCCTGGGTGTACACAGCATGATCAGAAGCATGTACAGTGCAAAGGTTTCATGATGCAGGTTCAGAACTGAGGCTGGAGTCAAGCTTTACAATGAGAAGGATAAGTGCTGACTAAACGCCTCAGGTTCACAACAAATTTGAATTTGAATTAAGTTTTGGTTGTGTGTTAGGAAAATTTTTACCATTTCAAAATTTTCTGTAACACCTACATTCAAATGCACAGTGGTATTTGTAGTTTAACAAGCTAGACTAAACAGCAAATGAGGAAACAGAGAGGAAATGCACCTCTAAAATGTAGCTCATTACTTGGAATACCTAAGGGTCACCTCTTCACTGAAGGACCCATTTTCGACTGGAATAGAAATATCCAGTCAGGGTGATAAAGGCTTATTTCCCAGGGCTTGGATCTGAGAATGATTGACATTCTACCAGCATCAAAGACAAAGAACCAGAAGCTGAGAAGAGAGACAGGAAAAGAAATAATAGGGATTATCCATTGGAATAATAGTGTTGGAAATGTATCTGGGCAGGTAAGCAGTCACGGAAAAACTGAAAAAATTCAGAGCAGGTACAATTGGATCATCCATGTTTTTGGACATCAGCCTTCTACAGAGGAGCGCTGAAGATGTAGATTACAGTAAAAGAGGAAGAGGAAGGAAGGTGGTGAATGTAACAGTCACTTTCTTTGGCAACTTGGTTTGATGGGCAAATGTCTAGTAAGGTGGTGAAGCACATCTCTAGATTTTGAGAACATTTCTACACATAGATCCCTAGGGCAATGACCTCATCAACGAACCAAACTCCTGATGAATTAAACATACCACAGGATAAAGGGGAGGTGGTGAAAAGTAGGGCATAGACTAAGTACATGACTACTAAGGTGTTCTTGGAACTCCAACTTGCCCTAGCGTTATCTCATTCCTCCTTTTCTCTGTTTCTTATGTGCCAAGAAGTAATGGGCAGCCACTGCCTCATTATAGTATCCTACTTTGCTTTAAAGATGTTCTTATCATATTCTGGCATGCATGCTCACATCTGATCGGAGCTACATCAAAATGAAAAAATGCATTTGAGCCAGGTTTTAAGACATGTCAATAATTTGCATGGAAGAAACAGTCGTCTTGTGCTGCTTATGACAACGATATGGACTTAAGCATGACAAATGGACTTATAGGTACTTATTGAGATGGACTGACAGGGCACTTAATGAGGGGGGGTCCTTGTTACCTTTAGAAACCTAAGTTCTCATGAACTTGAAGAAACCTTCCATTATAGTATTTTGCAGATTGTTCAATAAACTAATAGTCTCCTGAGCCTTCTCTTTAACTGAGTACCCAGGATAAAAACACCCGCTAGAATGTGTCAATCGTGTCTTACCCTATGGACTCCAGTAATTCATATGCTACACAGGAGCTGCTCTCGAAGGTTTTTACAAGGAAAGGGATTACAACAGCCTTTCACATTAGTAGAGATCTAGATTAGCCACAACAGGAAACTGTGGGATACTGCTCATTAAAATGTCTCAAAAGGTATGACATCATCTCTCACAGAAGCACATCATGATAACCAGGTCTGCTGATAAACCAGGGGACAACTGTTTGGAAAAGAGACTACCCCCTCTCTCCTGCTTAATGTCTATCAACTTGCAGTAAGCCTACAGGGGTTGTATAAAAATTATCTATTGAAAAGAGCCACATAAAAAGAAGTAAGGAGTAACAATCTGTATTGTTTTTGGTTACTGTTCAAAGACAAGTCGTTACTACCTGAGGCAATACTCAATCAATATTGATCAAGTGAAACAATAGCAAAGAAAATCAGAGAGTGAGACAGCAGACCACACATAAAAGAGGAAAAGTACCCTCTCCATAAAGATAGACATTATCTACATAACATTTAGAACACATTGAGAAAAATTACTAATTCATAGCTAATAACTTCACATTATTCCATTGTTAGGAAACTAGGTTTATGCTACCAAAATTATCTAGGAAACATGCTTGAAAATCAAACATTAAAATAAAAGATGTAAAGTCCTTACATTTAGTCAAACAAAACAATTAGCGGTTTGGTATTTTAAGTAGTTTGGTATATGTTACACTGTTTTCTGTAGTAGAGTTTTTGTTCTATGTGGGCCTAACATAAATTAATTTTGTTCACTGAGTGCAGGGCATTGAGCAATATTCTGGAGCAAAGAAAGCAAGGGTACACTCTAAATTTGGCTATAGGACAGAACCAAAGTGGCAGTCTTCATGTACCTATCAGTGTGCTGGGGCTGCTGTAACAGTGCACATTTTAGTGCTGGCCAGACTGCCCAGCAGGTAAGTTGAACACTTACAATGTAAGCCTGAAGATCATGGTTCAGATTCCCAGTCTTTGTGTAACCCTCTTTTGTGTAATAGATGGGATCCTCCGAGGAAGCTGGGCAGCTTAGCCCAATCAGTAAACTTTGGGTTCAAGTGCTAGACCCTGCATATGGAGGGTGGGGGAAGAAGACATCAAGGAAGATACCTTATCTCTCTGGCCCCCATTAGAACACCCACATTTACAAATGGCCCCACATATGCAAAGAAGAATACACACCCATTCCTGTCACACACATGCAAAACTTACCAAAGACAAATATATACCACATTCTTGGAGAGTTAGTGTGACAGACACTTACTGGGTCTCACAGTTCTGGATGCTATGATATGAAAATGAAGTCTTGAAGAAACCATGTGCCCTGAAGCTCTCAGGAGAAACGTATGTCTCCTCTTAGTGATGTCCACGGTCAAGCACTCCTAGTGTCCTTGCCTACAGTTTGGTTTGCATGGTCACTTGATTCCATCCTGGTTCTCACTCTTTATGTAAGCCATCCAGTTATGTTGAAGTAGAGGTAACCGATAACTCAAGGTTAACCTCATCTTGGCTTCATTAAGCACATCGTCCCTATGAGTTCATACCTGAGATTTTGGGAGTACTCATAAACTGCAACGTATTTGTGTGTGTGTGTGTGTGTGTGTGTGTGTGTGTGTGTGTGTGTAGGGGTTATGGTTTAGGTTTAATTATTTAATAATACTTCATTATTAGATTTCTTTTCTGCACTGATATTAATTGATGCAAGTATTCTCAACAAATTCAATCTTCCTTTATCAAATAGGCACTCATGTTAAACAGTAACCCCTTTTAATTCACAAGAATCTCTTGCACAAAACCCCACACATAATATAAATTAGGCAAGGGTTTATAATTTCTAGTGAAAAGGACAGAATCCTGAGACTCTCTTAAAAACTAGTTCAGTATGAGTTTTGAACAAATACTGATGCTTGTTCATGTTCTTTAAGTAGTTGTCAACTGCTTGTAAATACTGAGAGTTCTCTTCAATTGTGGCCACAGTAAGTAGATTAGTTGATTTCTGCTCCCTCAAAGTAAAGGGAAGGGTGGGGCCTGTTCTTACCATGTATCTATCCTCCCATAGCCTTCCTTAGGAAGGAAACAAAAAGCTCCACAGTGATTACCAGAAACAATACACAGATAGGACTGGTGTTGCAGGAAACATTAAAAAGAAGGAATATATTTAGTTCCTGCACTATACCCTAGTTCGCTCAGCCTCGTTGGCCTGACCGGCCATGTGCTGGAGGACAATGGCCAACCTGCTTTTATTTTGTGGACCTCTGACTCAGAGCTCCACGATCTCTCTACCCAGCTTGCTAGATTCCCACTGGCTGGCTACCACGCCAACCCCATGCTTCAATACCCCCATGGCTTCTGTGCTGCACATCAGGCAAACCCACACTTTGCCGCTGTACCTTTCACTCTGGAATCCAGATGAGGCGCAGCGAGAAGAAAAACACCACACAAACTTAGCTCAGAAACAATAGTAACTCAATCTCTGGGCGCCACATCTAAAACCTAATCTTGTAAGCCTTATTAAAATTTGATTTCTCTGGTGGTGAATCTTTGTGGATCTGCCATGATACCAGGAAACTCTAGCAGCTACATCTTACCATTATCCTGTCCCATTTCAAAAGGACCTCTCTCTCTCTCCTTCTTCCTCTCTTCCTCCCACCAACCCGGAAGTCCCTCCTACTCGCCCAGTGATTGGCTCCTTTATTCAATAGGGGATTGGTTCACAAGTAGTCACAAGTAGTATGTAACTCACTCCTTGTCTGAAGCCCCCCCCCCCAGGAGGTCGGAATTAGCATCAAAATGCAAATACAGGGCTATCCACAACAGACTGGGACTAAAGCATTTGCTGAACTTCTTGGTAAATTCATCTTTTGCAAAAAAAAAAAAAAAAAAAAAAAAAAAAATTTTAGAATGTTGTTTATCAGTTACTAATCTACAAGTTCATTTTGGAAGAATGATTTCCAAAATGCTTCTTGACTGTAATAATGATTAGTAACAAGTAGCAATAAAAATGTCATGTTCTGTATTCAAAGAGCGCTTGGAAAGGAGGAGGAGTGTAGGTGAAGGTCACTTGTTGTATTTCATCTGGGATAATTCACAGTAAAGCAAAGCAAAGAGGCAGAGTGAGTCTGGGATTCTTCTAAACAGAGCCAACTCCTTTCTCTTCCCTGTGTATATTTCATGCTCCTTGGAGCCTTTGTCTCACCTTTTTCCACATCCTCATCTCTCAGGGAGATGCTGACAAATTGTGAGACAGATTCGTGGGCTCTGAAGGCCTCAAGGGCAATGCTTCCTTTACCCTATACCTCTGGAAAACCACTAGCCATAGTGAGTTCAAGTTGTTCACATTGGAAACTCTCTGTCCTCCTCCTCCTCTCCCACCTCCTCCTCCTCTTCTTTTATCTTCTCTTTAGTAGTTGGTCTTTCTCATTATAAAGTTCCTTCTATTCCTTATCCTGTTGTTTATGCCAGACAAAGGTACCATCTTGCCTTCCTGTTCTCACAGCTGGTGCATTCTATAGACTGCCCTGAACTCTCTGCAAGTCCTTGCTCTTCCTTGGGCTCCCTGCCCAGGGTGTAGATTGCCTGGGAGAGAAACAGCCTCCTCTCCAACTTCCAGGGAGGGATGCAAGATTCAGCAAGCACAGCTGACAGCTGGACCATCATTGGATACCTTTAGAATGGTCCATTCCTGTGCCAGTTCCAATTTAACTGATGCTGTCCCTCATGTGAACTGATTCTGAAAACATCACATCCTCCTCCATCATACTTCTTGTGTGACAGCCAAGAATATCTTTGGAGGAATCCTCCCGCCAGGGCCTGACCACTATCATTTCCTCAGTTTACCCTGTCTATCTTTACCCTGGCTATTCCATGGGAAATATGTCCCTGCAAATACCCCCAGAACTCAAATGCATTCTATAGTTTCTTTCCATCATCTTCTTGTATAACTTCCAACCACTGAGGCCCTCACCTCCCTATTATTTCTCACTTTCCTTCCCTTCCCTCCTGACATTTAACTACTGGCTTACTTGCTTGGCCTTTTCTGTAAAGGAACCTCTTGAATGCAGGATACCATCTGCATTCTTCAGGGCTGAACCTTCTCTGGTGAGTTTTGACATTAAAAAAAGGTCTATTTTTTTCATTATTTATGAAAGCTTATCTGTTGACCACATCAAGAACATTCACAAATCATTCTGGGTTGGATCCATTCCAGTACATCAAAATACCTCTGAAGCCTACCTGATTGGCTACTTTTTCTTCATGAACTTAACCCATAGCTGCCCTTATCTAGCTGGTAAGTGCCTCACCCACCCACAAGACTTCTATTTTCCTTAGCCCCTTACAAATAAAACTTATCCCTCAGATACACTATATTTGTGAAGTGTTTGAATTTGTAACTTGCACTTGAATTTGTTTTTCTTCCCAATCACATTTTACCTTGGTAAGGGTAGATGGGTGGATATTAATCTTGTTACAAGCATCTATATCCTGGCTGGGTGTGGTGGTGCACATCTTTAATCCCAGCATTCCAGAGATAGAGGTTGAAGATCTCAGTGAGGCCAGCCTGGTCTATATACAGTGAGTTCCAGGTCAGCCATGGCTACACAGAGCAATAGTGACTTAAAAAAATAAAAAAGCATACCACAGTCATCTCACTATTGTCTAACTGCTAGCCATGCCTGTCAAACTCACCATCTCTTAGATTGTTTATGAGAGAAACAGCCTTGTCCACAGTCTAGACTTTATTATCTAACTTAGTACAGTGACATCTAAAGTGCCTATTTATTTTATATAATAGTCTAGTATTATGGAAAAATAGACTGGAAGGCATAGATACTACTTAAGAACTCTAGGCCACACGTCACCTTGTGTCTATACTTGACGTTCCCAGATTCTTCCTCAGGACTTATAACAAGCAGTTGCTGGACTTATGAAACATTTCCCTTTATTTATTTTCTTTAAAATTTTGACAGTTATTATTAAACTTGGATAAAAAAAATCCAAGTTTCTTAACATGAGAAGTTAATATGTTATCAATATGTGCACATAAGAAGCCATGATACTTTACAGGTCCTCATGGCTTCTAGCCATTTAAGATACCCTTTATGGTGATCCACAAAGAAGCCTCTATTTGTTCATCCTATTAGGAACCTTAGTACAGACCAATGGCCCAGATCACTGGGAGGACCTCAGAAAAGGTAACATACTTGTTAGCCTCTGACCAGCTCACTACCACTCTATAATCAATATATCCATATCTTACAAGTTCCATGCTCAGTGTTGGAGTGTGTCTTAGTTAGGATTTTACTGCTGTGAACAGACACCATGACCAAGGCAAGTCTTATAAGAACAACATTTAATTGAGGCTGGCTTACAGGTTCAGAGGTTCAGTCCTGTATCATCAAGGCAGGAACATGGCAGCATCCAGGCAGGCCTGGTACAGGAGGAGCTGAGAATTCTACATCTTCATCTGAAGGCTGATAGCAGAATACTGGCTTCCAGGCAACTAGGATGAGGGTCTTAAAGCCCACATTCACAGTGATACACCTACTCCAACAAGGCCACACTTACTCCAATAGGGCCACACCTTCTAATAGCACCACACCCTGGGCCAAACATATGCAAATCATAATAGGGTGTTTCATCCAGGGCCAGGCATGACAGGAAGAACCAGAGACATTTGGCCACCAGCCATCCAGCATCATCTGGAGAAGTGTAGACGTCCCTGGGCCACTGCTGAGGCAGAGAAAATAGCTGAGGATTATGAAGAAAGGGAATGGAAAGAATCTGAGGACATCCTTATGGTCTAATAAGCAATACTTGGCTATGGTTCTGTGTGCACTGTGTTCATCCCAGGCTAAAGTCTTGCATCCTTCATGGTCTAACACAACACCTTCATTCTTTGCCAGCTGAGAAACAGATTCTTCTGCCACCAATGATTCACTTGATGATTATGGTTTCTTATTTTTTATTTCATTTATTTCTCTGTTATGTTTTGTCTAGAAGTGGAAACATTCTGGTTTTAAAATTAGTTATGACAGGTGTTATGTCCATAATTACTCAATGTATATTTATTTTTGAAAGAAAGATTAGCTTATAATAAATCTCTTGAGAAATGTTATTTTTTGTGTTTTTAAATGTTCTGTTCTGCTTAAAATCTGGTACTCGGTTCTCTTATTCTTTCCCTCTCAAATCTCCATCTCTGGCTGAATTTAGCCTCTAATTAGTCTCGCTTCATGTTCCTAGTAAAGATCCATTGCTCTAAAATTTCATTTTCCTTTCAGTTATCTCTGTTCTCAGAGTGATTATAATATTTTTGAATTACATTTTAGTTTTCTTAGAAATTTTTTGATGGTTCATGGACTTAGCCAGCTGCAGAATATTTGAAAACTCCTCTGGACATTTAAAAAAAAAAATGTGAGCATTTCATCTCTAAGTATCCTTATAATTTTTCCCCTTAGAATTTAAAATCTGTTAATTTGTTTGCAGTCATTATTACTGAGATGAAGTATATATGAGCACTCAATCCTTTTATCTCAGAAAATTTTCTTTAATGATGTCTTGAGGGATATTTAGTGATTCCCTATGTGGGTGTGATATGAAGACCAGGGACATGATCTAAATAGCCATCTTTTCCATCCAAAATGAGTGAGTTTCTTAACTACCAGCAATCAAATGTAAAAGTATAAATAGCAAGTAGCAGGCAGTCACATAGATAAGTAGATAGGCAGGAACTTGCCACCTCAGATATCGGTTTGAATGAGAATGTCTCCCATAGTTTCATGCATTGAAACACTTTGTCCCCAGTAGATGGCACTGTTTGGGGATACTTAGAAGGTGTGGCCTTGCTAGAGAAATATGTTACCAGAGGCAGGATTTTTGAGTTTAAAACAGTAATTCTCAATCTTCCTAATGTTGTGACTCTTTAAAACAGTTCCTCATGTTGTAGTGACCCTCAGCCATAAAATTATTCTCACTGTTACTTCACAACTATAATTTTGCTACTGTTATGAATCATTCTGTAAATGTTTTTGGGGGTAGAGGCTTGCCAAATAGGTCACAACTCACAGGTTGAAAACTGCTGGTATAAATATTCATGCCATTTCTAGTTTGCTCTCTCTGCCTTGTGCTTGTGAGTCAGGATGTGAGCCATCAGATTCACCTCAGTCACCCCTGCCTCTACTCCACCATCAAGGAATCCAATCCTTTGGAACCTTGAACCCAATGAAACATGTATAGAACTGCCTTCATCGTAGTGTTTCTCACAACAGAAAAGCCACTAACACACTCACCAAATCAGGCACTAAAAATATTCATCAGAAATCAAATGGAAAAGACTCTAGGATTCTTAATCGAGTGAGTTTCAGGCATGATGGTGTCCCCTCTAGTGTAAAGAACAAATACCAGCAAGGGATAAATAATAATGATCTCCGTGGGAAATGATTCACCTTCCTGTTGTTCTCAAGGGTACAGGGTTTCTCTCTGTGGTTGTTCTCTCTTCCATGTCTCAGACAAGGGCCCTTAGAGACTTAAAGACAAGCATGCTTAGGTCTGAAATGGAGGTGGGGACAATTCAACCCCCAGAGCTAGATTCTGGGGAAGCTTAAACAGCACATGACAATTTACAGTTTCATAGGCATTGCTTGTGGGCCCTGCCCATGTAGAACCTGCACTCTTTCTCACTGCACACATCCATTCTGGACACCTTCCCCTTTGCTTCTGTGCCAGTATTATAATATAATCATTTAATGTACAGTGGAATAGTTCTTCAAGAATTTCCTTCTCTCTAGGAACTTAAAATCAAATTTCTATGTGTCTTATCTTTCCATTCATCTCTCTCTCTCTCTCTCTCTCTCTCTCTCTCTCTGTGTGTGTGTGTGTGTGTGTGTGTGTGTGTGTGTGTCACTTGCATATTTTTCAAGGTAGCTTTGTCGCTAATGGACTTTCAATCAATCTTTCAGTAGATGATTCTGTGCAGTCTATTTTTCTGTAGCCTGGTGAGCTCAGGGCCTTTCTGTTAAAGGCTCTGAGCCAGATCTGTTTTCTGAGACATTTTAATAAATATTTTACTCTAACATAAAAACCCACAGCTGGAGAAAACAGGGTTATCATGCTAGCAAACTCAGCTCAAGTCCCTAGTTCAACCACCTAGAAGCATTTAACCTTGGGGAGAGGGGCCACTCCTTTTTGGCCCATTTATCACCTGCTCTTACTTTTCTAAGGGAATTTTGCAAGTTCATAATTAAAAAAACCCCACAACATTGAAAATATTTTTGTGTTTTCTTCATTTTTTAAATCCATGGTACTTTTCTAGAAATGTTTGTGAATAATACACTATTGGCATATAATATGCATGACAGAAAATTGCGTTTGGTTTTCACACTATTCTGAGTTGTACAATGATTACTACAATCTACACTTAACCCATTTAAAGTTATACATAATTTAATTTCAGTATAATTTTGAATAGAGCAGAATTGAGGCCAGATAAAACTAAAACTGTAATAGCCAATCCTGGAAGGAAAGGAGAAACTGTGCGATGAGGCACTATGTCCAAAGATGGAACATGGGATGAGAACACCATAGGCCAAGGGCAAAGCCCAGATTCTGGTCCACATGAGACAAAGGAGACAATTGAGATCCATGAAATGCTTTCACAGAGCCAGAATGGGGCTGTCAGAGTATCTGGTGTGCTGTAGGCAAGGGAGCAGGGGAACCCCAGACTACAATGCTCAACTGGATTTGGCTGTAGTCTCTGTGACAAACCAGGAAGCTGATGCCCTTAGGACTCAACTGCTTTAAGAGTTCCTGTCCTAATTGTCCTAAAGGAGCTGCCATTAAAAATGTCCGGAGGCTCCAACTCAGACAATCTTCAAAGAAGTGACTTGCAAATCATGGACAGGGTCAGGCCTAGGTAACAGGCTTACCTTTGCTGAGACTCAGAAAGGAGAGATGGGTGCATAAGAAACAGATCATGAAGGATCTTGGGAAGGAGGTGGGCAGCAGGGAAATGACATCTGAGATGAACTGGGCATCATATTGCTACTGGGAGGAAACTCTGGATATCTGTGGGTAGCACAAGGGCGGCAGAATGAGCTGGCTTCTTAAATGTCACTGGCAGCAGCAGGTGGTCTATTTGCATTTATTTGAGCTGGGAGAATATACACTTCCACCAAAGGAGAGATCTGGAAGCTAATCAGTCTGTTTTCAGGCTTATCAGCTCCAACCCTGTGAGTGGACCATGCTCCGTCCCTTGAGAATTTATGGTCAAATGGGTGACAAGGAAAAGTGTACATTGAGGATTCCTGTCCAAGGCAATGAGTGTCCTTGTCTTTACACATGGGTAAGACACCAGATTAGCATCAGCCTCGCGAATCAGGAAAATCAAAATGGCCGCTGGTTACAGGTCAGCAATGTATGCCCAGTTTTAGTAAAAAGCAACTTGCAGCTTGTTTTTCAAAATACTGCTTCTCATACTACATCAATATATTTTATTACCTTAGAAATAAGACAGATAATGCATGTGGTTACGAAAAATAATATGTATAAAAATTAAATTTTACTGTAAGTTAAAATTTTCAAACAAGGAACTTTCCTTGAAAATACATACGCATGCTGTAAGAGTAACTAGCTTAGAAGTTAATGGAACATGTTTGTAATTTATAGAAGTTCCAAAGCTAAACTTGTCAAATGAGTCAAACAGGCCTCTAGCTTTCAGGAGAAAGTTCTGTGTCCCAACCTGAGGTATGCATAAGGGTTAGAGCAGGATGCCATGATTCCAGGCTGGATCCTTAGTAGAAAAACTCTTTTAGAGAGAAAAGCACGTTGACTAGTGAGCAATGAAGACTCACTAAGGATATATATATATATATATACATACATACATACATATATATATATACACACACACACACACACACACACACACACACCTATACATGTACATATACATATATATGACATTCATCTACCAACAGAACCTGTCATTACAACTAGTGCTACTTAGGTACATACATACAAAGACTCAGGGATTAAGTAGACAACAGATTAAAACAAAAGGAAAACAATAAGTCAGTAGAACAAAAGAGGGCATCGCCTTGTGACTCAGTAGGTACAAAGGAATATAAGTGAGGATGGAGTCCGTAAGCTCCCAAGCCTAAGCTGACACTAACCCACAAAACCCAGAGATACTGAGGGACTGGGACCAGACCATACAATAAGGTAATGCCACGATACAGCAAGTTACAGACTCATGGTTTCCCAAGGACTGTCAAAGTTATACTGTAGTCTGCACGATACTCTGCTACCACAGCAGTTGTCTTAAAAATGCACAAGTTGATTAAAGTGCTTTATTTAATACTTTTAATTATATGATCTGGGAGAACAAAGTCACAGGTAGACTTGCTCAAGGCAGGGCTGTCTGTTGTGAATCATCTATCTGTGGATGTAAAGTTAAAATGCAATTAAATGAGATACATTTATCATGGAGGATGGGGGAGTAGCCAAACCACAAGATCATTCAAATCAGACTTCTGTGTGGAAGTTTCTAGAACCAGTACCATTAAAAGCCAATTGACGCTAGCTGTGGGTTTGGTCTCAGCCCTGTAATTTCATTGTGTTGGACTGTTGTCACTCATGTTATTTTTAATAAACATCCTCAAATATTATACTCCTGTGGGCATGGAGTTCTTTGGGTCATGCAAACTCATATGTTGATGGCCTCAACAATAACGTAAATGTATTAGGAAGCAGAGCCTCTTAAAGCTGAGGCAGCAGGTTCAGGAGTTTGAGGTCAATTTAGGCTATGCCATGGATTTGAGACTAGCCTGGCTACACAGGACTATTTTAAAAAATCTAAACAAAGAGACATATCACAGAAATCCTCTCCACTTTTGAGGATGGTATGAACAGCTGACCATCTTCAAACCAGGAAGACAGCTTTCCCCAGTGACCATCCAGCTCACACTTCACTGTTGAACCTAGACTCCAGAACTAGGAGATAAATGTCCCTGACATTTGAGGATGCACTAACTTCTGGTCGGAATAGGACTAGAGACTCTGAGTTCAGGCTTGATTTGGCCCAGCTCTGCCCTTCAGCATCCCCTAGCACAGAGCCAGGTGAGACCTCAGCTGTCTCTCGAAGTTCAAAGAGAAAATTTGCCTATTTTGTACTAACATGAACATTTATGATGAAAAGGACAAGAATACCTTTGGGAATATCCAATCCACTTACTTTAAAAATCTGCCATGTGTCAGGCAGTCTTCTGTTTTTAAAGGACAAACAAAGCCAGAAAAGATACACTCCCTTTTTGGAAAGCGATATTTTTCTCTTAAAACAAAAAAGAAGATGGAAGAGGAGGAGGAGGAAGAGGAGGAGGAAAAAGAAGTCTCTTACTGACTACCCATGACAACTGGATACCTTATCACTCACCCATCTTCTGAGTCAGTTCTGAAAACTTGCTCTGAGCAGTTATGTCACATGACTTGGTCATTATGTCCTTCTGCTACTCTCTACTCTCCCCACTGACTGGCCTCTAGCCATTCATTCCCCATCTAATAGTGCCATCTCTCTCCTTGCATTTCTGACCACTCAGGAGCACTGATCCAAGCTAATCAACCCTGCATCTCCCAGTGTTCATTCACAGTTCCTCTCTATAGTGTGCAGCATCCAATGCTTCTGGCACTGGAAGACTCTATCCAGTCAAGAAACCGGATCCATCCCCCGCTGGCACACCCATCACCACATTCCTCCTCTGGTACCCATCTTATAGGCTCTCCATCACCTTTTCTGGTGATACATTTTACTTATTGGTTGTTTATTATCTGCATGTCCCTTTAAGAATGTGAGCCATAGGAGGGCAGGATGGTATCAGTCTGCTCACCACGTACAAGCAGTGTGCCAAATGACTTCAACAGACGGAGGAAAGACAACAAATCATTGCAATCTAATGAGTGATAAATAAAGAAGTATAAATTGAGAAATTTTATGAAGGAATAATACAGAATTCACAACCACATGAAAGGTAAGCATGCATTGTAAGGAAGTGCCAAGTATATACCACACTACTTAACAGGTGGGAGGAACCCATCCACAATGAAATCACTCTGGCTGGGGCTAGGAAGGTAGAGCTGTGTCAGTTCCTGAGGCTGGGATATGAGCCCTACACTGTCAGTAATAAAGCAAGATAGGGCAAGCTTTCTGCTCTACATTTACTTTGGAATCTAAAGAAGTCTAGTTATCTACAGTTGATAAGCACAATCAGCTGCCCTACATATGAAATACCATGTGCATCTGCTTCATTCTTCAAGTGTTTCCATGGACCTTTGTCACAAACAGCTTGAGATGAGCACTGTTGTGCTTCAATCAGAAATCAGCACGAACATCTCCAGAAAACATTTTCCCCAGCAGTATCTTCTAATAAAACATTTCATTGTCTTAAACTAGCCAGATGTAAATAGTCATGCCAAGAACCATTGATGAACAAAAATAGTTAAGAAAGGAGGCATTGTCTCCCTAGTTAAAATTCTAATGCTATAGCAAGAGTGTTGCATGTAGCTGTCGCTACCCTGCCTTGTGTTCCTGGCAGGTCGCACTGAATGAGAAGACAGCAGAAAACCATTTAAAAGAAGGCAGGGTTCCTACCTGTGGCCAGATAGATGATGTGGACAAGAGTGTCCTTGCCTTGCACAACATCTACGGCCAAGTGGGAGAAGCGGCTGTTGTCCTCCATGAACGAGGGCCAGGTGGTCACTGGCTGCACCACTTCATGCATCAGAATGAACTTCTGAGCATCCTGTAGGTTTCTTTCCGTCAGGTTTACATACAGGCCCTGGTCCACGGTGCCACACTGCAAGAGAAGACAGACCAGGTTATAAAAGCCAGCCATTTGGATGCTCACAGCTCATGTGGCTACCAGATGAAGGGATAAATAAAACAAGCTGCGAACTGAGTAAATCAGAAAGCATTACTGAGTGTGCAAACTGAATCAATCCCTCCATCTCCCTTGACTCTCTCATTCCTCCTGTTCTCCCACTGTAGATGGAATGTCAACATATTTGCAATCTTCCAATGTATGGTAAAGAGAATATGAGACATTTTAAAATGGAGCAGGCACTGTTGGTGACTGTAGTTTGAACAGCAGATACGGAAAATCTCCTCCTGGTCTGCTGGGTCTCTTGGGAGCTGTCTGTCAACTTGCAATACAATTGTATCTGACTGATAAAGCTGAGCTGACATGGAACATGAAGCAGGTGAGCTCATACAGATGTATGCATTTTCTGGCTATCACAGTGGGTTGGTTAATAAGCAACCCTGAGCTCCATGGTGGTATCTTGGTGCTGAGCTTAATCTGTAAACAATATCTCTCACATGGGCTACACACATAGTGTGGCGGGTCTAAATTTATTTGTATTTCTGATTACAGGAGATTTTAGGTAATGGGTAAGAACCTGAGAATTTGCAACATAAGACAGAAAGTTGGTAATGAGAGAAGAGAAAAGGAGTGAGGAAAAGAGGGCCGGGAAAGGTGGGAGGGGAAAAGAAGAGAGACAAGAGAGGGGCAATTTGCCGGAGGTGACCATAGTGCGAGGCTGATATACAGCCCAGAAATTGTTGTGGATTAATCTCAGAGTTGTGTGGAAGGGTGCTGGCAGGTGTTATAAACAACAGGCAGTGGCAAGGACAAGGGGGTGATGGGATCCACACTGCCTGAAACTACCACTTATAACATGGCATTTCCAATACTTGGTTTTTATAACAGGTTAGAGGTCTAGGAGGAGAAGATGGAAATTACTTTTTGAAAGTCAATTATATTTTTGTAGCATTTGATAAAATATCCTATATGCCACAAAATGATAGGCCGATTGTGCAATTAGAGAAACCTGGAGTTAAATGCACTGTGCACACCTAGTGAGTGATGAATTTAATTTCGCATCCTAGTTTGGAGCACCTTGTACCTTGACATCATGTAAAGAATGTGTTCAGGCTAAAGCTGAGGCCTGCAGACGATGACCTGTGGCCTCCAGGGAGTCCCAGACTCCCAGTTTGTCTCCGCAAATGTTAAATGGTTGGAACACACCAGCTGTGCTCCCAGCTCATATCTCATGGCCGATGTGAAGTCATGAGAGGAAAGCATTTATAAATTAAAGTCCTTGTAAACGTCAGGAATAAGACAACATTCCTGATAGTGCAGAAGCTAGCCAACCAATTGTGAATGCTTCTGTCTTAAAGTAGGCAGGATATCCATGGAGCTATGGTATCCAGTGAGAAATAAATGAATGAATTATGGAACAGATAAATGGACATATAATTCCACATGCAGCTTTTTGGGGTCTGAGAAGACTGTACCAATAGATTTTATATGAATAGCATTTTGACATAACACTGTAAGCATGGGCACACTGCCTATCAGAAACCTGTATGTGTTTTTTAATATTTTAATTGTTACTACTTTTAAGTGTTTGTGTGTGTGATTGTATGTGCACATGTGAGTGTGTGTGTATGAGTGTATGTGTGAATATGTGTGAGTGTTTGTGTGTATGTGAGTGTTTGTATTTGAGTGTGTGTATGTGTGTGTTTTAGGTGTGTGTGTATGTGTGAGTGTAGGTGTCCACAGGGGCCAAAAATGCCAGATCTCTCTTTAGCTGGAGATACAGGAGGTTGTAAGGTTCTTCATATGGGTTCTGGAAATTGAATTTGGGTCCTCTGGAAAGGCAATGTGTGCTCTTAACAGCTAAGCCATATTACTAAGCCCCCAGAAATGGTTTTTTTTTTTTTTTTAAGATAAAAAAGATCACCACTTGGTCTGAAACCTTTCCAGGTGACAGCTAATCCTGAAGGTGATTGTGTGTTGTGATCAATTTGTATTGAAGTCAAAGATAATACTTAACGTGTGGGTAGCAACAATGACTTACCTGCTGGCTTCAATTGCATAAAAGTAGTGTTTATATATGCATGCTGTTTTAAGACAAATAAATGGCATGCTGAAAACCAGCAGGTATAGTCTAAAAGCAACGTCCTCCACTTCCCTTGAAAAACAGATATAGGAGCCTAGGGGCAATCAGAGTGCTAAGATGGACCATGTCTCCTGTAGGCTGTCTGCCTGTATTGTCATGAGCTATATTTGAACTGTTTTCTACTGCTTCTTCCTGTTACCACCTTATAATAAATACCTCACACAGGATTCTCTTTCCAATATTTGGAAACTAGTCAGAATTTCTGCATGTATTTCTTGCTGCATAGCATCTCACCAAGCTCTCTAAGGACTGAAAAATTTCAAGTTGAATCTAACTTACTGGTGTGCCCTAGTTATTCTCAGGTACTTGCTACCCTAGGGACCCCGAACAAGAAGAAACCACACACACACACACACACACACACACACACACACACACACACACACA